>JASUUG010000988.1:600000-889010 GCA_030449905.1 Luvunga scandens
ATTGGTCCATACGACACAAGAACTCTGCAGGGATTAAGATCAACAAAACCTGGTCAAGACAAAAATGTAAATGTTTGACTTATTGCATGTGCAAAAATTTTCCAAAACCGACCATAAAGCAACAAGCTAAAAAATATTATCACCACAACCAATGCAAAAAACAAAAGCTCTGGCCAGGCAAAAAGCTCAAAACAAAACCAAAAAAAAAAAAAAACGTATAAAACATCATTTACAAATCTTAACCAATTGTTTTGTGGTAAGCCTTACAATCCAAAAGTATATTATTGAAAATGACAGCAAAACTAAAAAAGTAAAATGCCAACACATGAAGACAAATGTCATCTAAATGTACTCAAGTGAAGAAACTGCAGCTCAATCACTATGCAGAAGTGAAAAAGATAAAATCAACTTAATCAAATAGGACTTCTAGAATAATGCACCAAGGGGGAAAGAACCTCAGCATCGATGCAATGAACATTTTTCACTTCATACTGAGCAGATTTGTTATTCTCTTCACCCTTTAGAACGGCATGGACGTCAGAAAACAAGGTATCCTCAATATTAGGAGTGCTAATGGCAGTCAAATCAATATCACCATCAGGAAGGTACGTTTTTAGAGGAACTGACCCATAAGGGAAAACCTGTAAAAGAAAACACACAATGAAATTATGAGCCAACAAAATGGACCAGTCACTTTTCAAACATTGATTGCCCCTGTGTAAAGTCCTTGCTAAAACAGAGGGGTAATTCATGGTGGAAAAATAAGAGGTACCTTAATGATAAATAAGAACAAATATGGCAGACTAAATTATTCAACAGCAATAAATTATTAAGTTCAAAGTTTGTAATTGATTCTAGCAACATCAAACCAATGCATAAGAAGAGTCAGCACAAAAACAACAAGACCCAGATGAAACAACAACTATAAGAAACACAAATGTAACTACAATAATCGTCATATTTCCTCATTTCTTTATTTGTCAAAGCTACAGCTTAAACCACATCATTTAAACAGGGAACATGGGACCATTTTCTAAATATACAAATAGCATGAATCATCAGCAAAGCCTAGTAAATTCTACAGAAATTTCCAAACAAAAATCAACAATCACATCCTTCTCCAATATTTCAAGAAAATTCAAAGAACTTTGAGTAATGGGTATCCAAGAAAACCAAGAAACTTTGAGTGCATTTCAATTAAAAATAGCATTTACATGCCCATTGTAAATGAGATTGTATAATAAAATTATGATGAAATGGAGCATGGACTTTTCAAATATTGAATTACCCCCATGTAAATGTTTCAGAGAATCATTACCGTCCATTGTTAACACAGAGGGTTGGTGCAGGGTATGAATATGATCAACAAAACACATACACCGACTAAATTATTTGACAGCAATAAGTTCTAACGTTGAAAGTTTGTGAATTCTAGCAACACCACCATGCCAAAGCACAAGAAGACTCACACGAGCAAAAACCAACAAATTATAACAAATATAAATGTGAGTAATGTGTTTCTTTAACAAGAACTAAAACAAATTTCTTTTCTCAAACCTCCAGCTTAAACCTCACCATTCAAAGAGTACCTGAGGACCATTTTGTAAATTTTACAGAATACAAAGACATTTTTGTAAATTAACAAAATTAAGTAAATATTAGAAAAACCAGGAAGAAAAATGCAGAGAAAAGGAAACAACCTCGCAACCAACAGAGGCAGCGATGAGATCACGAAAGTACATTATTATCTCTCTTCTTTTGTTATCAGCAGCCAAAATGGGTCTTATTTTACTTAATATTACATTTGTTCTTCGCTCTCCTCTCTCCAAACTCTCTCTTGTAATGATCAATGAAGAAGGCTCGAACGAACACAAGCAATCGACACCGTTTTCCCAAGCTTCAAGATCGCCCATCAATGTGAAAATTTATCAAATAATCAACAAATACCCAGAAAGGTGCTAGTTTTTGGAATTCTGAAAGGGGAATTTTTTTCGTAATTTTCATTAAATGAAAAGGTTGGGTTCGGGGAGGTCTCTGTGACGCGACGCGAAGCGAGCGAATATGGATAATAAAAACAAAAGAATGAAGAAGAAAAAAAGCGGTTGCAGAGTTGCAGGTGTTCTTTACGAGGAACGTGTCAAATTAATAATAGTAATACAATTGAACAGGAAGATAAGAAACGGCGTTGTTTAACAAAGGTGCATTTATATGCATGTTTTTTATATTAATTGGTGAAAATTGAAAGGCTTCCGTTAAGAAGAGGCTCCACCTTATCGGATATGGCCAACTAGCCCACTCGGCACAGTACCATCCGTTAGGAAGAGGGTGCCAACGCACTAATTTCATGTGTCATGTCAAGCACCACAATAATATTGGAGGGATTTGTGATAATTAACCCTATCTATATATTTCAGGATCCCCTGTTCCTCATTTAAATACATGTAATTACCTAAATTATCCTTACATTTTAATGAGAATAATTAATATTTTAATTTTAATTTTAATTTTTTTCTTCTCTCACAAGCTCTTTCTCTAAAGCATCACCATTATCCCCAACTAGGGTGGGCATTTGGATCAGGTTATATTTCATGATCCCCTATTCCTCATTTAAATACATGTAATTACCCAAATTATCCTTACATTTTAATTAGGATAATTAATATTTTAATTTTCATTTTTTTTCTTCTCTCGCAAGCTCTTTCTCTCAAGCATCACCATTATCCCCAGCTAGGATGGACGTTTGGATCAGGTTAAACCGGTTCAGCTTGATTCAGTTCGATTTAACCTTTAAAATCTGAACAGGTTCAAATTTAGAACCCGTTCGATTTTGATTTTAGTTTGGATTCGACCTGATCCTCAATAGAAACCCAACTAGGTTAGTAGTGTATACACACACACACACATATAGAAAAGGATGGAATAGCAAAATCAAATCAAAATCCTTAAATCCCAAATTCCTCTTCTTCACATAATCACATTTTCCCTCTACTTAGGTACGTAGCACGCACAACCCCAAGCCCAGCACACCATAAAGCACAACTTCCCTTACCTACATGCACACCCACACGATGCTACCTCTGTTAGTTCCATTTAGGTGCATCGGCGTTGCAACTTCCAGCTGTTAATCTTATAATATTGATTTTGATAATAACAAAATTTATATTTTCTTGATTAAAATGTTAGGGCTATTAAAATGAATTTCTTAAAGTCATAGATATATTTAAGAAGCTTAATGATCATTAACTTGAGTCAGATTTTTTAAACAAAAATTGTCAAAATATAGACTCTGAAAATTAACGGTAGACTGTTTATCTTATAAATTGTGAACCGATAATTTACAGATAGGAAATTGTCTTCTTAATTGTGAACCATTTATCTGATAAGATTCTGAAAATTAACAGCGAACCGTTTAGTACAAAATGGTAAACCGATAATTTAGAGAAAAGAGAAATTTTTTCTAATCTCAGCTAGACTTATTTTAGAGCATTCTGGAAATTAACAGTGAATCGTTTATCACAAAACAGAGAACCGATAATTTACAAAATAGAGAGAGCTTTCTAATCTTGAACCGTTTACCAAAAACGGAGACCTAAGTCTGTTTTGCAGGTTTTTAGAAATAAACGGTGATCTGATAATAGTAAACGGTAAACCATTTATTTAAAATATAAGCGCAATGGTTATTTGGATAAGTCAAAATGGTAAACCGATAGCAGTAAACGGCAATCTGATTATTTTCAGAAAGTCAACAACGGCTAGTTTTCAACTCCAACTATAAAATGACTCAATCAAATTCAAAACAAGTGAGATCCAACAATCATCATTGAGCTTGCTACTGAGTATACAATTTCTTTTAGGCTTTAAACTTGTTTTTATTTTATGATTCACACTTTGAGATTTCAATTGTAATCATATATATTGTGTGAGAGATTGGTTGATTGTAATATTTGTTTTTTAGTGATTGTAAGTGTTGTGATAGACTTGGGTTAAGAGATTGAGAATAATCTCTTGTTGTAAAGGTTCATTGACACCTTTAAAGTCAATTGTAAGTGTTGTTCAAGCCTTGGAGGCTTGCTTAGTGGAATTCTTAAGCCTGGTGATCTTGGAGTCGTGGACATAGGCACGGTTGACAGAACCACGTAAAAATCACGTGTTTGATCTCTCTTCCCTTATTGCTTTTGATTTTATTAAAACATTAGTTTAAATTATTGTGGTTTTATTTGTTTAAATTTTAAAAACCCAATTCACCTCTGCTCTTGGGTAGCCTAGTTAGTATTTCAATTGGTATCAGAGTAAGGTTCTCTTGTTAGGACTTAACCATCTAGAGTAAAAGATCCATGGCAACCCAAAATGATTCTAGCTTTTGGGAAGGAGAATCCACCACTAGGCCACCATTTTTTGATGGTAATGATTATCCTTATTTGAAAACTAGGATGAGAATTTATTTGTACGCTTTAGATTATGAAATATGGAAGGTTGTGTGTGATGGTCCATTCATGCCTATGACTAAAGATGAGGAAGGAGAAGATATTCAGAAACCTTCACGTGAATGGAATGAGCTGGAAAAGAGAAAAGCTTCTCTAAATTTCAAAGTTATGAATGCCCTATTTTGTGCATAAGATAAGAAAGAATTTTATAAAGTTTCAGGTTGTTCTAATGCTTATGAAATTTGGAAGGAACATGAAATTGTTTATGAAGGTACAAATCAAGTCAAAGAATCTAAATTAAGTAGATATACTAGGTAATACGAATTGTTCCAAATGGAACAAAATGAGGGTGTCTACTCTATATATACTAGATTCACGGACATTGTAAACACTCTAGAAGCACTTGGTAAGACCTTTTCAAATAGCGAGAAAGTAAAGAAAATCATTAGGTCATTACCAAAAGAGTGGAGACCTAAGAGAACTGCCATTGAGGAAGCCAAAGATTTAAATACTTTATCTATTGATGATTTAATTCGCTCACTTATTTCTTATGAAGATGATTTGGCAGCCGAAAGACGAGATGAAGATAAAAAGAAGAAAAACATTGCCTTGAAAGCATCAAAATCTAAAAGTGATGAGGAAAGCGAACTTGAAGATAAAGAGATGGCCATGATAGCCAGAAAATTTAGGTAGTTTTTCAAGAAAACCGGTGAGCGAAGAAAGTTCAAAAATTTCAAAAATAAAAAGGAGAAGAAGGAAACAACTATATGCTATGAATGCAATAAGCCTAGCCATAGAAAATCGAAATGCCCTCTTCTTAACAAATTAAAAAAGAAAGCCATGGTGGTAACATGGGATGATAGTAATGAAGAATCAAGTGAAGATGAACAATCACAAGAAATGTCAAACTTGGCACTTATGGCAATAGGAGAGGATGAGCTTGATGAGGTAAGTGATCTTCCAACTTATAATGAATTATATGATGCTTTTAATGAGTGGCATAGTGATATGATGAAAATTGGTAAGAAAAATGCATGTTTTAAGAAGAAAATGGTAGAACTTTCAAATGAAAAGGATCTATTGCAAAAATGCAATGATTTGCTAAATGAAAAGATTAAAGGACTAAAATTAGATAATGAAAGATTGCATGATAGGATAGCATCCTTAAAAGGTAAACAAAATACTTTATATGAGCATGAAATATTACATGTTGATGACTTGATCAAAGAAAATGAAGAAAAGAAGAGCAATGAACTCAATGAGGTTGTGTTAAAATTCACACATGGTCAAAAGAATTTAGAAAAATTACTTAGTTCTAAAAAATGTGTGTTTGATAAAGGAGGAATTGGGTATAAGCCTAAGTTGAAACAAAAATACTACAAGAACTACTTTGTTAAGGCTACCTCCTCTAATAATCATAAAATTGTTTGTCATTATTGCAATGGAAATTATAACATGAATTATAGATGTCCTGTTAAAAAAAATGCATACTATGAAATTAAATGTGTTTGGATTCCAAAAGGAACCATTACTAACACTTAAGGACCAAAAAAGTTTTGGGTACCTAAAACTTGAGATCTTCTTTACAGAAATCAAAGATGAAGGGAAAGATAAATAAATGGTATTTGGAGAACGGATGTTCAAGACATATGATCAGTAATTATTCATGGTTCTCAAGTTTTACCAAGATCGAAAATGGTGGGGATGTATCCTTTGGAGATAATTCAAAAGGAAAAATCATTGGTATTGGTAATGTCGGTAAAGTTTCCTCAACTCTCATTAAAAATGTATGCTTAGTTGAAAATTTAAAATACAACTTGCTTAGTATTAGTTAATTGTGTGATAAAGGACATAGAGTTATTTTTTATAAAATAAAATGTGTTATTGAAAATGCATATGATGGTAAAATTTTCTTTGTTGAAAAGAGGTGTGTTAATGTTTATATTATTAATATAGATCGTGCATCTACTCATGATAAATGCTTTTCCGCATTACATGATGATAGTTGGTTATGACATAGAAGATTAGAGCATGCAAGTATGGATTTAATTTCAAATATTGCCAAAAACGATTTAGTTAAAGGTCTTTCGAAAATCGGTTTTAAAAAAGATAAAATTTGTGAAGCATGTCAATTTGGAAAACAAATCAAAACTTCTTTCAAAACCAAAAATCATAGTTCTACTTCAAAACCGCTTCAACTTCTTCACTTGGATTTGTTTGGACCTTTTAGATATGCTAGTCTAAGCGGTAAATATTATGTATTTGTAATTGTGGATGATTATTCTAGATATACATGGGTATTATTCTTAGCTAATAAGGTTGATGCCTTTGATGCATTTAAAGTTTTCTGTAAAAAGGTTTAAAATGAAAAAAAGGCTATTTTTATTACTTGCATTAGAAGTGATCATGGTGGAGAATTTGAAAATCATACATTTGAGAGTTTTTGTAATGATTTCGGTATTAAACATCAATTTTCATCACCTAGGACTCCATAACAAAATGGAGTTGTTGAGAGAAAGAATAGATCTATTCAAGAAATGACTAGGACCATGTTGAATGAAAATGAATTACCAAAATATTTTGGGCTAAAGCCGTTAATACCGCATGTTATGTTTTAAATTGTGTTTTAATTAGGTCGTTTCTTAATAAAAGTCCCTATGAGCTTTGGAAAGATAAAAAACCCAACATTGGTTATTTCAAAGTGTTTGGATGCAAATGTTTTATATTGAATACTAAAGACAATCTTGGTAAATTTGATCCAAAATTGGATGTTGGTATTTTTCTTAGATATTTAACTACTAGTAAAGCTTATAGAGCATACAATAAAAGAACCTTGGTTGTTGAAGAATCCATGCACGTTACGTTTGATGAATCTAACCCCTTCTCTATAGAGAAATTTGTTGTTAATGATGCAGATGAAGAAGTGCAACAAGAAGAACCTTCAAACGTCAAACAAGATGCTTCACTTTGTGAGAATCAAGAGAAGTAACAAGAAGAACCTTCAAACGTCAAACAAGATGCTTCACTTTGTGAGAATCAAGAGAAGCAACAAGAAGAACAAACTTACATGGAGGAAAATGAAGGTAATTCTTAAACACTCCCCAAGGAGTGGAGGTATGTCGCTTTTCACCTTAAAGACTTAATTTTAAAAGATCCTTCACGAGGTGTAACCACTAGATCATTATTTAGGAACACATGTGCACATACTGCATTCATATCTCAAATTGAACCAAAATCCTTTGCTGATGCGAAAAACTATGAATCTTGGATTATGGCAATGTGTGGAAATTAGTTCCTAAACCAGAACATCAATCCGTCATAGGCACTAAATGGGTATTTAGGAGTAAGATGGATGAATCCAATGTGGTTGTAAGGAATAAAGCTAGATTAGTAGCTCAATGTTACAACTAAAAAGAAGGAATTGATTTTGATGAAACTTTTGCACTTGTAGCTAGATTAGAATCCATTAGGACGTTCTTAGCATTTACTGTTAATCTTATAATATTGATTTTGATGATAACAAAACTTATATGTACTTGATTAAAATGTTTGAGTTATTAAAATGAAATTCTTAAAACCATAAACATGTTTAAAGAATTTTAATGACCGTTAACTTGAGTCAGAAAATTATTTTTCCACAAAAAGTCATCAAAATATAAATTCTCGAAATTACCCTTGAACAGTTTATTATAAAAGGCGAACCGTTTATTTACAGAAAAGTTTCAGAGCATTCTGGAAATTAACGGTGAACCGTTTATTACTAACGGTGAACCGATAATTTACAGAAAGGAGAAAACTTTCTAATCTTGAGCCGTTTAGCAAAAACAGAGACCTAAGTTTGTTTTGCAGGTTTTTGAAAATAAACGACGATCCGATAACGGAAAACGGCAAACCTTTTATTTAAAATCTAAGCACAACGACTATTTAGACAATTCAAAACGGTTAACCGATAGCAGCAAACGGCGAACCGATTATTCTCAGAAAGTCAACAACGGTTAGTTTTCAGCTCCAACTATAAAATGGCTCAATCAAATTCAAATCAAAATAGATCAAATAGTTTTCATTGAGCTTACTACTGAGAAAACTTACATCATTGGGTTTTAAACTTATTTTTATTTCATTGATTCACACATTGAGATTTCAATTGTAATCATATACATTGTGTGAGAGATTAGTTGATTGTAATCTTTGTTTTTGAGTGATTGTAAGTGTTGGGATACACTTGGGTTAAGAGATTGTGAATAATCTCTTGATTGTAAAGGTCCATTGACACCTTGAAGTCAAGTGTAAGTGGTGTTGAAGTCTTGGAGGCTTGCTTAGTGTAATCCTCAAGCCCGGTGAGCTTGGAGGTGTGGATGTAGGCACGGTTGGTCGAACCATGTGAAAATCACATGTTTGATTTATCTTCCCTTATCTCTTTAAATTCAAGCATTGTTAATTATATTATTTTAAGACATTAGTTTTAATTATTATGTAATTTTATTTGCTTAATTCTTTAAAGAACCCAATTCACCCCACCTCTTGGGTAGGCTAGATAGTATTTCATTTACATGGCATAAGAATTTTATTTTATATCAAATGGATGTCAAAAGTGCATTTCTAAATAGGTATATCATGGAAGAAGTGTATGTGAAACAACCCCCTGGTTTTGAAAATGAAAAATTTTCAAATCATGTTTATAAGTTGTCAAAAGCTTTGTATGGATTAAAACAAGCACTTAGAGCTTAGTATGATAGGGTTAGTAAATTTCTTTTGGAAAATGATTTTTCAATGGGAAAAGCAGATGCTACACTATTTATTGAGTATAAGAATCAAGATATACTTGTTGTTCAAATTTACATTGATAATATTATTTTTTGTTCTACTTATGAGTCTTTGTGTGAGGAATTTTCATCTTGTACGAGCAAAGAATTTGAAATGAGCATGATGGGAGAATTGAAGTACTTCCTTAAATTACAAATAAAATAAAACGAAGAAGGAATCTTCATCAATCAAGCCAAATATTTGAAAGATTTACTTAAAAGATTCGGACTTGAAGATGGAAAGGTTAAAAGTACTCCAATGAGCTCAACAATTAAGCTTGACAAAGATGAAAAAAGGTAAAGATGTTGATGTCAAAATATATCTAGGTATGATCGGATCTTTACTTTATTTAACTACTATTAGACCCGATATTATGGTTAGTGTATATTTGTGTGCAAGATTTCAATCATGTCCCAAGGAATCTCATTTGCTTGCTGTCAAAAGAATTTTTTGTTATTTGAATAAAACCATAAATCTTGGCCTTTGGTATCCTAGAGGAACTCATATAAATTTAACTTGTTATTCAGATACCGATTTTGCTAGTCATAAGGTTGATAGGAAGAGTACTAGTGGAACTTGTCACTTTCTAAGTCACTCACTTGTCTCTTCGCTTAGTAAGAAACAAAACTCGGTTGTGCTTTCAACCACTGAGGTTGAATATATTGCAACCGTTAGTTGTTGTACACAAGCACTTTAGATGAAACAAACCCTTAGAGACTATGATATTAATCTTGCTCATATACCTATCATGTATGACAATACAAGTGCCATAAATCTATCCAAGAATCCTATACAACACTTTAAAACCAATCATATTGAGATAAGATATCATTTCTTAAGAAATCATGTTCAAAAAAGAAATATTTCATTGAATTTTATTTCAACTGAAAAATAGCTCGCTGATATCTTTACTAAAGCTCTTGACAAAGAGCAATTTACTAAGATTAGGCCTGAGCTTGGAATGATAAATGTTGCATAATAGTAGTGATTTATACAATATCTTCTTTGTTTTTCTATAATATGATATTTGTTTGATGTGTTTAAATTGTGTAATCATGCATCATATTGGCCTTTAAAGATATTTTTTTATCAATAAAATGATTTAGAAATGTATTGAGTATTATCAGTAGATAAAAACAAATGTGCAAAATCATAGTCAAGATAAACAGATTACCGTTTGATAATAAACAATGTAACGTTTAATTACAGAAATACTAAAAAAATTGTTGGAACTTAGCGGCTCAACATTGATGACTAACGGTTAACAGATTAAAAACAGGGAGGTTGCTCTAATAAACGGTGATAGACTTACACTTTGATAGCTCTCTAGAAATTATCGGTGAACCGATTGAGGTAAACGACTCACCGTTTTCGTACGATATAAACTGTTCCAGTTCTTCTTCCCCATTTTCACTTATCCTTTCACCGTTTTCTCTCTAACTAGCTGTTGAGTGCTAGAAAGTGTGTATTTATAATGGAGAAAATCATCATTTTACGTTTCAAGTCTCACTAACATTCCTACTTTTATGTCTTTAAGTCCCTTGTGATTTAATTATATATTTTTTATTTTAATTAATTATTTTATGTATTTTAGGGGACATTATGGTATTTCACAATGAACGAGAGATCAGATAGAAAAACGGACAACAATTTTGAACTCACGACAGTCGAAAACCTTAAGAGGAGCATAAAAAGATAAATGATACTGTTCACATATACGACACTGTTCATGACACTGTTCACACACTGTTCACCCATACTATATGATGATGTGGAACTGTACGATGATGTGGCAGCATTTGATTGGACGAATGGTGTGGCATTGACTGCTTATGTGGCATTGATTGATGATGTGGTGTTGACTGATGACGTGTCAAAATCTTATTAGACTAAAATGCTGATGTGGCGTTGACTGGTGGCGTGATAGTATATTAGTGAACCAAAAAAACATGCATACGATACATGCATATACACAGAATGACAGCCCTGATGATGTGTTCCATCCAATAAGAACTTGCCACGTGGCACAATCCTGAGCTTCCAAATTATTTTGATCCGATGGCCATCATTTACTCATTGTATCTACAGAAAGGGGGCTCCCCCCTCTTAATTTGACACCCCTGAATCCATTTTTGAGCTCCATTTTTTGTAATTCCATCTCCATCTTGTATTTTCTACGTATTTTAATAAAATTTTCATTTTATCCCTAGTTCAATTATGAGTAGCTAATTTCTTTTCAAGCTTTGGTTGAAAGTGAAGTCTCAACATGCTCCATGGGCTTAACTTGGTAAATTTACTTTTTTTTCTTAAATTTATATGGATGCTTTGACTTTTCGTATACAGATAGTAATAATCTTATCTAGATATCGGTTGGTGTAATCGCCTCCCTAGGCAAGGTTATTGCTATTTGGCATGGGAAGCACTTAGCACCATATCTATTAGAGTGTGGTTCATGAGGAGTGGAAAATCTCCCTTCATGATTTAATTGGTACTAATAATGAATGTTAAGCAAATGGTGCATCTTGAGTACAGATCTGGAGATCCGAGCACTTCATTCTAATAGTTTATTCCCACCACTTTAATTTAAATTAATAGATAGCCTACATTATTGTCATTATAAATCCAACCACCTACTTAGAAAATTTATTCTACAAGCAATTAAAATCTACCTCATTGTGGGATCGACACTCGTCACCGTTAATCTATTCTACAATAGATTTGTGCGCTTGCGAGTTCAATAAAATTTGCACAACACTAGCGAACCCTAAACTCTCTCTCTCTAAAATCTTTGGTTTTCCTTGCAATTTCTTGCCAAATCAAGGTCATAGAAACATTTCCCATCATCTTCAGAACAAATTTATCCATTCAAAACACCAAATTGAGCCCCAAATTGAACAATCCCAATTTCAAACCCTAATTACAACTGAACAGATTTATTTAATTTTGGCTTAATTTTGATGTTTTCTTACCAAATTAAGCCTTTAAATCCCTTTCTTTACCCTTCCTTGTTCTTCTAATTAGTTCCATTTCATTCATTTTCATCATTTTCTCAAAATCTCAATTTCTCAAGCTTGAACAATGGTTGAATCGTCAAGAACAAGTCGTAAGAGAAAAGGTGTCCTCAGTAGAAACTCAATACCACCGAAGAAGACCTCCGAGTTCGAGAGAATGCATTTTCCCATAGCTTTAATGGTCAAATGCTTCGAAACCCATTTTATGGGTAGAAAGGTAATCGATTCCTACTTTGTGGATTTGGATGACTTTATGGAGTTAGTTATTTGTGGTAGGAATGTGAAGGAGATGTTGTTGCCCTTGGAGTCTGCTTTGGACTTAGAGGAGAAGATTTATCCCAACTTAGTCCGTGTGTTTTCCTCTAACATGGAATTATCCGCAGATAGGGTAAATATGATCGTTACTCATGTAGGCGTTGTTCTGATTAATTTTGATGTCGAGGATTTGAACAACATCCTAGGAATTCCACATTCTGGTCACCTTATTTATACTTCTAGGAAAGAGCTATCCTTTGCTGATTTTGTTCACCATCATGGTGTTCAAAATATATATAGGCATCGGGATTTGTTAGATGAGATTTGTTCCCTACCCTTTAGGTCATAGTTGTTACCATTATAGGTTAGAATTCTCCATACTATTTTGCAGCATATTATCACCCCTAAGAAAGGACATTCGGATGAGGTGACTCAGCTGGATGTCAGGATTCTTGATAGTCTACTTAGTGGTCCTCCTATCAACCTAGGATACATTATTTTGCAAAATATGTTGAGTACTCATGCGGTTAACCATAGGTTGCTTTCATACGGTAGCATTATTTCTAAGGTTTTACGACATTTTCGAATATCCTTTTATGACTCGGTATATGTTGATACTAAGAAGATTGGGGAAGACACTATCTCTAGGATTGGGTTTTCTCGAAGGCATCGGGATTAGGTCAAAACACCCACTACAAAAAACAAAGACACCTTCGTAGCTCTAGAGGATAACTGGTTTCTAAATGATATTTTCACTTCTGACTAACTACTCGATTTTAGGCTCGGTGCTAGACCTCCACCTCCTCGTCGCGAATTCGTCTTACAGCCTCTAGTAGATTCTGACTTTGAGGAGCATGAGATGGAGACCGATCGACCACCAGCTTCAGATGCTCTACCTTCTCCTGATAGTCTTCTTCAGTAGCTTATTGGCGATGTTCGAGCACTTTCCGAGCAGCAACAATAGCTTCAGGATTGGTTTGCTTTTTTTTTTCGATTTAGTAGCAACAAATTCTCGATCAACAGCAGCAGATACTGGATGGCCAGTAACGCATCTTTACGGCTCTTGGCATTTCGCCCTCCTCCTCTTTTCTTCCTCCTCTACAATAGTTTCTTAGTGTTTCAGACATTTTAATTTCGTACAGACATTTTCATGTTTTTTGATGCATTTATGTATGATGATTATAGATGATTATGTTATATATATATGTGTGTGTGTGTGTGTTATCTTATGTTGGCATTGATTTTATTGCTTGGCTGAAGTTCTTTTTATCTTAATTTTGGCTTCTTGGGTGTAAATTGTTGCTAATATTTTTTGGGAGATGTTTAATGTACAGGGGAGACTTTGTTGAAACTTTCACTTAACGAGGAAGGATTTGTCTTTATTCTTTTCTTTTTTATGATAAAGGGGGAGAATAAGTTATAGATTATTCAAGGGAAGTTAACAAAATTTTCGTAATGAGTTATATATTTTTCAAGGGAGCTTATATTTAGGGGGAGTTAATAACATTTTCTTACCTTTACATATAAAGTTTTCATCATAAAAAATGGGAAGATTGTTAATCTTATAATATTGATTTTTATGATAACAAAACTTATATGTTCTTGATTAAAATGTTGGGGCTATTAAAATGAATTTCTTAAAGCCATAGATATGTTTAAGAAGCTTAATGATTGTTAACTTGAGTCGAAAAATCTTTTTTTAAACAAAAGTTGTCAAAATATAGACTCTGAAAATTAACGGTAGACTGTTTATCTTATAAACGGTGAACCGATAATTTACCAATAGGAAATTATCTTCTTAATCATGAATCGTTTATCTGATAAGATTCTGGAAATTAACAGCCAATCGTTTAGTACAAAACGGTAAACTGATAATTTACAGAAAAGAGAGTTTTTCTAACTCAGCTATACTTATTTTAGAGCATTCTGGAAATTAACAGTGAACCGTTTATCACAAAACAGAGAACTGATAATTTACAGAAGAGAAAGACTTTTCTAACCTTGAACTGTTTAGCAAAAACAGAGACCTAAGTCTGTTTTGCAGGTTTCTGAAAATAAACGGTGATCAGATAATGATAAACGGTAAACCATTTATTTAAAATATAAGTGCAACGACTATTTGGATAAGTCAAAACGGTAAACTGATAGCAGCAAACGACAATTCAATTATTCTCAGAAAGTCAATAACGACTAGTTTTCAGCTCCAACTATAAAATGGCTCAATCAAATTCAAATCAAGTGAGATCCAACAATCATCATTGAGCTAGCTACTGAGTATACAATCTCTTTTGGGCTTTAAACTTTTTTTTGTTTTACGATTCACACTTTGAGATTTCAATTGTAATCATATACATTGTGTGAGAGATTGGTTGATTGTAATCTTTGTTTTTGAGTTATTGTACGTGTTGTGATACACTTGGGTTAAGAGATTGGGAATAATCTTTTGTTGTACAAGTTCATTGACACCTTTGAAGTCAATTGTAAGTGTTGTTGAAGCCTTGGAGGCTTACTTAGTGGAATCCTCAAGCCCGACGAGCTTGGAGGTGTGGACGTAGGCACGGTTGGCCGAACCACGTAAAAATCACTTGTTTGATCTCTCTTCCCTTATCCTTTTAATTTTGAGCATTGTTAAAATTATTGCTTTTGATTTTATTAAAACATTTGTTTAAATTGTTGTGTGGTTTTATTTGTTTAAGTTTTAAGAACCCAATTCACCCCCGCTCTTGGGTAGCCTAATTAGTATTTCACTAACTATTTTTGAGCTGCTGTCAGTTCCAATCCAGCTGCTGCTCTTGCAGGCTCACTACCTCCTTCTTCGTTGGTTGTCGTTAGCTGCACGAGATAATGATCTTAATAAAATAATATATAATTCATGATGGATGGAAAATGAAATAAAATGAATTTATCTTATTATAGAATAAAACTTTAAGAAAAATCCAATATATAAATAGCTTATGTTTATGCCAAAATTCTGAATTAAAAAAAAACATAAATTAGGTAATTAACTTAACTTATCAAGGATAACATTACCATATCACACACAAAAAGTTTGTTTTGATGGATGTTCAAGGACAATATGGACTTTTTCGTTATAAAATAACATAAATGATTAGTGTATGGTAGTTAAGTATAGAGATTTTGAATGTAAGGGCATAAGTATCATAGCCCCTTTGAGTTTGAATGTAAGTATTTCTAACTCATATTTGAGCCAAATATATAAATTTCCCGTTTTTATTATTATGCTCCCTTAAAAGTTAAATTTCTATAGACAAATGGATATGCATATTGACTTATTTGGTGACCTTAGTTCAAGATTCAATAAAAAGCCAAAAAAAATATTTTTTAATTGAAATTGAGGCCCATGAATTGGTCCAAATATGACCTATATGGCATGAGATAGTGGCATGGCCAACGTGTGCCATGTCAGCATCAAATAGAGTGATAATATTTAATCCTCCTCTATTTATCTCAACAATCCTCACTTTTTAATTTATTTCTTGTATTTCTAAAGTTACCTTCATTAAAAATTTTAAAAAAAGTATTTCTTTTTCTAACTTTTCCATTTCTCTCTCTTCTATACAATTTCTCTCTCTCTTTCAACAATCATCATTATATATCTCAACAACTGCCACTTCTAAATTAATTCAATGTATCTCTAAAATAATCTTTATTAAAAATTATATTTTTCCTCTAATTTGCATTGTTATTATTTTTTCTTTTAATTTTTGGAGTAACCTACTTTGCTCCTTTAATAAACCAAACTCAATGTTTATGTTATCATGATCAATAATTTCGCAAGTCAAATTGAGAGGAAATATAAAAAAAAAATTAAAAATTAAAAATTAAGTAAAAAATAGATTTTTATAATTTTATTTTTCAACTTTTATGATGATGATGAGTTTCAAGAGGTGAGAAAATCATAGAGACCAACAATCTAGTAGTTTTTTTTTTTAATTTATTCATCATACATCAAAATCCATACAATCAAATATAATAAAATTCATTACTTATTTATAAAATTAAATAAAACCCAACAACAAAAAATCATTATATTCAAGTGGTGATGGATTGATGGTGATGAAAATAAGTGGTGAAATAGATTCTCTGATTAATAGCGCATAAAATAAGTTTCATCAAACCTTCAAATATTTTATTAACGGTTTTATATTTTTCAGTTTTTAATCCAAGAAGATATGAAAAATATAAAAATTTACATTAATTAGATAATTAACTCTTGTTAAAGGCAATATTGTCATAACTCATACATAATATTGATTTTCATGGATGTTTACAATTTGTAGAATAATTTAAAATGATTAGGGGTAATATGGACGTTTTCATTGTAACATAACTTATTTGAAAGGGGTTAAAAGGCGTTTAACTGTAGCATTTTTAAATTTAAAAGGCTAAGTTTCATACCTATTTGAGTTTAGGTCTTAGTGTTTCTAACTTATATTTGAGGGAGAATCTATAATTTTCTCTAATAACATCTAAAAACTAAACTATAGTGCTTTTAATTAATTCTTTTATCAATATGACTATGTGAGAACGTCACTAATTTTAAAGAATAAATGTGAAATTAGAAATTTAAAGTAAAAGTTCAAATTTAATTTTAAATTGTTATTTTATTTTCTATAACAAAACAAAATAAGAAATAACAAAACACTTTAAAAATTGGCATGGGCTCGTTGGCTCTTAAAGGCAATATTGTCATAACTCATACATAAATGGGTCCTTTATAGGCTTCTACCCATGTCATGCTTAGGCACAACCCATGTTGTGCCTGACACATCATAGCCCATTCCTACCACCGTGTGATATGGAAACAGGCCGAGCCGTACTTGTGGACCAGTGGGCATACGCTATCATTGACCATCTCTAAACTTACATTTTAATTAATTAATTAATTAACTTAATTATTAATTTGACTTGTCTTTGCCTAATGCCAACTACATCATCAATTTGTCTCCTAATATAAATAATTAAAAGTAAATAAATCTATGTTCAACATTCTATAAAACATGAGGGAATTATGTGCTAGTTTTCTAAAATCTCATTGTCAAATTGGAAACAACAAGAATATTCTAAGAAAGTAAATATTACAAAGAAAAAAAATCAAAATTTTTGTCAATATGACAACACTATTGCATTATTTTCAGGTTTTTTTGCATCATGTGTTCTTTATTTGAGTTAATATGTGCATAAAGTCTTGATTTAAGGACTTGAAAGCTTGAAACAAATTTTTTTATTGGTTTAATTTAAACTTATTTGTATGCACTTATATCTTTGAAGCCTTCATAAACTTATATTTGTGTACTTGTATCTTTGAAGCCTTGATTCTAACTTTTTTTTTTTTCTGATTTTCAGAGTTTTAATGTTGAGATTAATGGATTGAGCATTGATGATCTTTTTAACTATTATCTCAACTTTAGATCTCGAGATGTGCAGGCACCATAGTTAGAAAATAGCTATATATAACTCTTAAGATTGAAGCTATCCTTGAGTAATTTAAGTTTGTATATCAAAAATATGACGGATGACAAAATGTCATAAGAAAAAGGTTATCTTAAGAGGTAGAGTTAAAACTACTAGCCATGACACTTGAAAAGAAAAAGAAAGGTGATACAAGAATTGAAAAGAAAATGAAAATCTTGAAAAATATATATGCAATGTCAAGAAAAATTTATTACTGCAATTACTTCACAAATTGCCTGCTACATTGAAAAGATCAATTTTGAGATCAAGATGATGAAGTTAATTTAACTTATTCATTCTATGTTTCGATTCAAAAGTAGTTGATATTGAGAAAAATTGAGAATGAGTCTTGATGGATTTGATTCGCACACAGAAAAGTTTAAATTTCTCTAATTATCTATTGGTTTGGTTGATTAAAGTTTAATTATCTTGATTTCGTATGCATTGTAATGACTATTAATTGTGATGAGTATTAATGAACACGTCTATATAATCTGAATTAAAAATAAATCGTGTATTATTGTATAAAAATTGTAATTTTAAGTTTCTTTTTCAAAAGGAAATTTTTTCCATTTATGCTTGAATGATTGCATGAAACTTGTTTGCATGTATTTTTAGTTTTACGATTTTTCTTGATTTAGGATTAAATGGATGTTCAAATCAGAATTATAGGGTTATTTATGTGTTCTACAATGTGTAGGGACTTTATTATAATTTACCTGTAATCGCCTCAAGATACTTTGACCTTACTTGGGTCTTATTATTATTCATGGAAATTAGGCAACCAATTCTTACTTAAAATTATATATATTTTCTTATACTCTTATGAGGACTTGGTTATATTTCTATAAAAGTGGTATTGTCAAACAAGTTGTTCTCATACCCAATTAAAAGCCTATATATCTAAACTTCTTTGTTTTAGTTTATTTTTAGTTGGGATATTATCTACCAACCACCTCTTTTTTCGGACATTTTTAAAAATACACAATTCTTTCATTTTTTGACTGAATTCCACCTGAAGTTATATTTTTTTGCACTTTCCACTTCCGTTTATTGACCGTTAACAAAATAATGATTTTGCCCCCCCAAATTAATACTGTAAGATAAAATTGTAATTTTACATTTGGAGGGAAAAATCATCATTTTATTAAAAAAACTAATGGAATCTTAACGGTCAACAGACGGAAGTGGAAAAGTGCAAAAAAATGTAACTTTAAGTAGAATTCAGCCAAAAAAGAAAGAATTGTGTATTTTTGAAAAAAGAGGTGGTCGGTAGATAATTTCCCTTTTTAGTTTAGCATCATGGTTTCAACAAGATTAAGTTTAATGTAGAATAGATCAAGGATGCAAGTTGAGCAAACAAAGGAAGTGACTGCTATTGTTGTTTCAACTTTCAAACATGCATGGATTTGATTCGACAAATACCTTGCATGCTGCTCAAGAAGAAGAGAAGGAACAAAACTTAAGGCCCATAGCTGAGAGCATGTGGAAGCCCATCATGGCACAAGGACGGCATAACCATGTCAATTCCAAGTCATGCAACAACATCATTATTTCTCATGATAACAAGACCGACTCTACTGAAGAGGGCTCGAGTGAAGCCGAACCCGATAAGTATGTTCTAAAGTCTCTAAACAATCATGAAGGCAGCCATTCAATTTTTTAGTAAGCTTTACCTCATGATTACAATAGAAAATATTATACAGTCCTCCTAATGTTGGTCTTGAAAACTTGCTTATTAGAAACTTCAGTTTGAATGGAGTGTTAATCTTTACAAGTTCATTCCTCTTAAGATTGAATCACACATTCATAATGCTGGTTTGGAAAATATTGTTAAGTATATCTCTGAGAGTATTACTTATGAGACATAACTTAGATTTTTCTATAAGATTTATGAGAGATGACATATTTGAGAAATTTCACCCTCTTTAATAAATCGATATTATGGATATGAGGATATTAATGATGAGGTTATTTGGAAACAAATGCATAAAATTAATATAACCATGATTGCTACTCAGTTACTAGAAAGGTATTCTACTTGGCTTAAAAACCTTTGGTTCCAAAGCTAGCATTACACATTAGGGTTTACATTGCATTGGAGCACACAATTGGCATCCTACGAAAAATTATATTATAGTGGACCCTATGTTTGCTAAAGTTTCGTACCTAGTTGGAGTAAGAGCTTCTTTCAACTTTGATAAGTTGGCTTTTGACTTTGATTGTGAAGAATGTGGATGTCTTTCGGGGAACTTATACTTTACCATTTCCTTCTTTGATTCATCAAGTTTTGACATTTGAAGTTCTTAATTTAGTTGAAGAAGATAGGGTTTTTACTAATATTCTGAACTATATAAAATGAACTTTTCATATGTTGAAATCAATTAGTCCTGTTCGTGTTTAAGATAAGGATAATCTCGCTGCTAATGCTACCCTACAACGACCCTTATTAATTTTAAAATTCAGAAGATTTGTTTCACCCTACAAAGTTTGGATTCTCAAAGGGAGGTGATTTCAAATTTATTTAGTCGAGTTGAATGCATTAAACACACTTTTGATGATCTTATGTGCGTTCATTACCCATGATGGCTTTGATTCCTATTTCAGAACCCTCTAGTTATTTGCTTTCAGTTTTTATTGTTAGATTACATTATGTGGAATATTGAAGAATATGTTGGGATAATAAAAATTTTGGTGAAAGCCATCTCCTATAACCCAGGAATATTCATGTCATATCACCAAGAATCAATAATAAATTATGCGGAAGTGTACCTGAATCCATAACGCTTAATTCCTCTCTAGGATTGTGTGGTTGGTTTTCCAGATCTACACGTTCTTCCAGAGAGTTCTTTAGTTCTCTCTGTGCTCTCTCTCTCTCTAAAGATGGGATATCAGAAAGAATGGAAAAAATTATTTGTGACTTGGGGACCATGATCACTTATATAGACAACTGTTTCCTGTTGTCACTGGTTATTCTTAATTCTGCCCATCATAGAATTAGAATACTATTAGGTCTCTACACATTAAATGCTCACACCCTAATAAATACATTAAAGCTCATAATACCGTAAACCTTAATAGTTCATTTTTAATTGTGCTTAACTTTATATGACAGTCTACAACATATAATTATTCATAAATAAGCCCAACGTTGGATTAAGGATCCAACAATGTTGGATTAAAAAATCCAACAATCTCCCACTTGGGCTATATGTGTAACCTCATAATTATGTTTTGTAAAAATAACCGTATGAGCTCAACCTTACTGTCATTACCAAAATGTATCTATAACCAATTCGGTCCATCAATCACATCAACATAGGATCAAAGCGGTCTTCGTTACATCTATCACAACTCGACCCTCAATGGTCACTATGTTAATACAACTGAATGACATGGATCATGATGTGGATGTGTAGCTTAGAAATTTCATGCAATGTGATCTTAACATGTTTATTTCTAACTAGTCCGCCTTAAACCTTATTGAGATCAAACCTTACTAAAATTAGAGTGTGAACAAACCAAAACTTTATTTCTGCAGAAAATAATCTTAAATATCCAGAAACTAAAATAACTGAGAATGTCTATATTATAAGAGCATCTAAAATCACAAACTCCCACTAAAACTGAATATCCTTAAATAACATGACACTCATACAAGCAGTGTGCTCATGGAACATCTTGGGTGGCAGTCCCTTAATAAGTGTTGAGTGCTAGAAAATATGTATTTATAAAAGAAAAAATCATCATTTTACACTTCAAGTCTCACTAAATCACTACTTTTATGTCTTTAAGCCCCTTGTGATTTAATTATGTATGTTCTATTTTAATTAAATATTTTATGTATTCTAAGGGCATCATGGTCATTTCATAATAAACAAGAGATCAGATAGCAAAATGAATAGCAATTTTGAATTCAGGATAGTTGAAAACCTTAGGAGGAGCTAAAAAAGATAAATGCATTCGATTGGATGAATAATATGGCATTAACTGCTTATGTGGCATTGACTGATGACGTGTCACGATCTTATTAGACTAAAATACTTATGTGGCATTGACCGTTGACGTGGTAGTATGTTAGTGGACCGACAAAACGTGCGTACGGTACATGCATATATACAGAATGACAACCCTGATGATGTGTTCCATCCAATAAAAACTTGCCACGTGTCGTAATCCTGAACGTCCAAATTATTTTAATCCGATGGCCATGATTTACTCATTGTATCTATAAAAATGGGACTCCCTCCCTAATTTGACACCCCTGGATCCATTTTTTAGCTCCATTTTCTATAATTCCTCCTCTATCTTGTATTTTTTATGTATTTTAATAAAATTCTCATTTTACCCCTAGTTCAATTATGAGTAGCTAATTTTCTTTCAAGCTTGGGTTGAAAGTGAAGTTTCAACATGCTTTATAGGCTTAATTTGGTAATTTTACTTTTTCTTCCCCTCTAATTTATATGGATGTTTTGACTTTTTATTGATAGATAGTAATAATTTTGTCTAGATATTGGCTAGTATGACTGTCTCCCTAGTGCAAGGTTATTACTATTTGGCACGGTAAGCACTTAGCACCATATCTATTAGAGTGAGGTTCATAAGGAATGGAAAATTCCCCTTTATGATTTAATTGGCACTAATAAGGAATGTTAAGCCGATAATGCATGTTGAGTACAGATCCGAAGACCCAAGCACTTTATTTTAATAGTTTATTCATGCCGCTCTAATTTAAATCATAAGATAGCCTACGTCACTTTCATCCAACCATCTACTCATAAAATTAATTCTACAAGTAATTAAATTTCACCTCCTTTTGGAATCGACACTCATCACCGTTGATCTATTATACAATAGATTTGTATGCTTGCGAGTTCAATAAAATTTACACAACAAGTTTTTGGCGCCGTTGCCAGAGAGGTAAGTTATTTTAATTCGTAGAATAAATTTTTAATTTCTTTATTTATTTTTTTTAGTTGTTTTCTTGTAATTCTTTTTCATTATTAAAAAAAAGAAAAAAAAAGTGAATCTGCATTTTGAGGTGAGTATTTTTTTTATTTCCTCTTTAAATTTCTGTAATTTTATTTTCATATTATTTTTTTTAATTTGATAGGTTTAACCGCCTATTAATTTATTTTAATTTGTTTCACATATTTTATTTTTTTATATATAGCATTTGAGTTTCTTTTCATAGGAAGATTATAACAGCGTGATAAGGTTAGTATCATAATTTCTCCTTTTTCTTTATTTATATTTTTGTTTTCATTTTTTTTTTCTTTGCATGCATGGTCGAAGGTCACAATTACTTAATCTTGAGCCTATAGACTTTCAATTGGAAAAAACACTTGACACACACAAACACATTGCAATTAAAAATAAAATTGGAATGGATTTGCAACCAGCATCAGAGGAAAGGCCATGTAAGGACTACTTCAGTCCCTCAGCTAACTTGAGTACATCATACATAAGATACCCAACTGTAGCTGCTACGAATTTTGAATTAAAACCTATAGTGCTAAATTGTCTCCCAACATTCTATGGCCTAGAAAATGAAGATCCATATAATCATCTAAATGATTTCCATGCTATATGTCAAACTTTTAAATATGAGAATTTTTCAGATGATGATGTTAAACTTAGATTATTCCTATTTTCTTCAAAGGATAGAGCTCGTTCATGGTTCAATGCATTGCCTGCTAATAGCATTACATCATGGGAGTAAATAGTAATAAAATTTTTGAATAAATATTTTCCAGTACATAAAACCAATACTATTTGCAGGGAAATTTCAGAGTTTACCAAAAGAAATGGTGAGCAGTTTTTCGAAGCATGGGAGCGATTCAATAGGCTACTCTTAAAGTGTCCACATCATGGGTATGAGAAATGGCACCAATGCCAATACTTTTTGGAGAAATTATTGCCGCATGTGCAAGAATGGCTAATGGCAACAAGTGGAGGAGAACTAATGTCAAAAAATGCATAAGAGATTTGGGATTTCTTCCAGCGACAAGCAGATAATTCCCAACAACAGAGTCGTTCACTTAGGAATACTAAAAGAGTTAAGGGAGTGAATGAGGTTCACATTGGCAAGTCAAGTTCAAAAATTAAAGAAGTCAAAGAGATAGTTGAAGGTCTTTCCCGACAAATAACATTGTTAACAACTACTAAATTGATAGAGCCACATGACCAGGACTTATACTCAGATCAAGCCGATGCCATAGGTGTAATGAGAAAGTTATCAAACTACAACACATATAATCTTGGATAGAGAGACCACTTCAATTTTGCATGGTCTCAAGGATTTCAACAGAATGGACCAGTAGCTCCATCTCCACCAATGCAACCAATTCCTCAAAATCCTCACGTTTCTCAACCACTATTTAGACCATACAATCAGAACCCAAATTATTCTCAACCTAGACCATAGGAAGATGCATTTTAGAATTTCAAGAATTTTACCTACTACACAATCGAGCAACAAAACCGCACCATTAATGAACTATGAAATGAGATGAGAGTAGGCTTAAACTCACAAACCCAATTAGTTTCAAACCTCAAAAAAATGGTGGGATAGCTTGCTTCTTTAGTTCAAACCTTGGCAATGACTGTTGAGAAAGGCAAATTCCTAAGTCAATCAATGCCTAATCCTAAAAGAGTGCATAAAGCAAGTACCAGTTCACCTCAGCAGTCTGGAGAGGTCAAAGCCGTCATAACCTTGTGAAAAGGAAAAGAAGTCGACAACAAAGTGAAGATGCCAGTGTAAAAAACAACTCAAATCGTATCTACAAATGTAGAAGACTCATCATCAGAGGACAAAGAAGAAACCAACCCACGAGAATACATTCCTAAAGCTCCATTTCCCCAGAGGTTAGCTAAAGCAAAGAAGAAAAAATCCACAAGTGAGATTTTTGAAATCTTTAAATAGGTAAGTGTTAACATCCCTTTGCTTGACGCTATAAAAACAATTGCCATCTTATGCCAAGTTTCTTAAAGACATTTATACTAAAAAGAGAAATATTCATGCTCAAAAGAATATCTTTTTAACAGAAAACGTTAGCTCTATACTCCAACATAAAATTCCTCTAAAATATAAAGACTCAAGCTCCCCCACTATCTCATGTAGTATAGGGAACCACATAATTGAGAATACTTTATTGGACTTAGAAGCTAATGTAAATTTGTTACCTTACTCAATATTTTTTAAATTTGGACTGGGAGAATTACACCCAACCCCAGTGGTGTTACAACTTACATATCGATCTATGAAAAAACTTCATGGTATTGTGGAAGATGTGTTTATATAAGTAGACAAGTTTTATTTTCCTGTTGATTTCATTGTAATTAACACTCAACAGGTCCAGGATTTAAGGAAGCACATCTTTATTATCCTAGGATGACCTTTCATAGCAACTGCCAATGCTGACATTCAATGCCTGATTGGAAATATGCAGTTGTCTTTTGGCAATATGACTATGGAGCTAAATATTTTCAACATTGTCAAACAACCTCACAATGCAGATGATGGAATTGTTGATGTGGATTTAATAGAAGAATTAGTTGATAATGCTTTTCTTTCAAACCTTAGTGATGACCCTTTACAAACATGTTTAACTCACTTTGGTTTGGATTTTGATATTGATAGATCAGTAGATGAGGTTAATGTCTTACTTTATTCAACACCATCCATGGACACTAATAAATAGAAGTCAAGAGTGGAACAACAAGCACCATCAGAGAAGAAACTCAGCCCACAATCAGAATCACTACCAAAACTCGAGCTCGAACCATTACCCGACACTTTGGAATATGCGTTCTTGGGAGAAGAAAGCACTCTGCCAATAATCATTTCATCATCCTTAAATGACAAATAAAAAGGTAAGTTGTTGGAAGTTTTACAAGTGCACAAAAGAGCATTAGGATGGACCATAGCCGATATAAAAGGTACAAACCCAGTGGACTGTATGCATTACATTCATCTTGATGAAAATGCTAAACCTACCAGGGAAATGCAACGTCGATTGAACTTAACATGAAAGACGTTATTAGAACTGAAGTCCTTAACTGTTAGATGCAAGTATTATTTACCTAATTTCTGATAGTTCATGAGTCAATCCTGTGCAAGTTGTCCCCAAAAAATCAAGAGTCAAAGTAGTTACCAATGCTGATAATGAATTAATACCCACTAGAGTGACTACAGGATGGCGCGTATGTATTGATTATAGAAAGTTAAACTCTGTCACGCGTAAAGACCATTTTCCTACCATTTATCGATCAAATGCTTGATAGATTAACAGGTCATCAATTTTATTGCTTCCTAGATGGCACTAAAAGATCAAGAAAATACCACTTTCATTTGCCCTTTTAGTACTTTTGTATATAGGAGGATGCCATTTGGATTATGTAATGCACCTGCTACATTTCAACGATGCGCGTTAAGTATTTTTTCTAATATAGTTGAACGATTCCTTAAAGTCTTTATGGATGACTTTTCTGTTTTTAGTGATTCATTCGATCAATGTTTACATCATGTAACACTAGTTCTGCAGAGATGCATAGAGAAACATTTGGTCTTAAATTAGGAGAAGTGTTGTTTTATGGTAAAACAAGGTATTGTTCTTAATCGAATCATTTTGAGCAAAGGTATTGAGGTTGATAAAGTCAAGGTGGATTTCATTTCTAATCTTCCTCCACCTAAAACAGTCAGAGAAGTAAGATCTTTCCTTGGGCATGTGGGTTTTTATAGATGTTTCATTAAAGATTTTAGCAAAGTTTCTAAACCTTTATGCAATTTACTTGCTAAGGATGTACCTTTTGTCTTTGATGATTCATGTCTTCTGGTTTTTGAAAAACTAAAGCAGTTGTTGACATCATCACCCATCATTCAGCCCTCAAACTGGAACTTACCATTTGAACTCATGTGTGATGCATCTGATTATGCAATTAGAGCAATATTAGGATAAAGAGTTGATCGAATTCCCCATGTTATTTACTATGCTAATATGACATTGAATGATATACAATTGAACTATTCAACCACTGAAAAAGAAATGCTAGCAGTAATGTTTGCATTAGAGAAATTTTGATCTTATCTCATTGGTTGTAAAATAATTGTTTTCACAAATCATACTGCTCTTAAATATCTTCTTACAAAGAAAGATACAAATGCTAGACTAGTTCGTTGGGTGTTACTTTTGCAGGAATTTGACTTTGAAATCAAATATAAGAAAGGCACAGAAAATGTTGTGGCAGACCATCTCTCTCGTCTTAATTTTGATACAATTACAGAACCATTACAATTAAATGAATTATTTCCAGATGAACAATTGATGAGTGTAGAAGTATTACCATGGAATTCTGATATAGTTAACTAACTTGTTACAAGTAAACTTCCAGAGTATTGGACTAAGCAGGACAAGACCAAAGTTTTTACAGAAATAAAGAATTTCTTTTGGGATGACCCTTATCTGTTCAAGTATTGTGCAAACTAAATTATCAGACGATGTGTTCTATAAAGTAAATTTCAAAATATCCTTTCATTTTGCCATGAACAAGCTTATGGAGGCCATTTCAGCGCTAAGAAAACAGCTACTAAAATTTTACAATGTGGTTTCTATTGGCCAACTGTATTTCAAGATTTGTACATTTTTTGCTCTTCATGTGATAGGTGCCAATGAATGGGGAGCATTACGCGAAGGAACATAATGCCACTAAACCCAATTTTAGTATAGGGTATCGACTTTGTGGGACATTTTCCCCTTTCTTTTGGCCATCAATACATATTGGTCGCTATTGACTACGTATCAAAATGGGTAGAAGCAGTTCCATGTAGAACCAATGATCATAAGGTGGTGATCGAAGTTTTGAAAAGCAATATTATTTCACGCTTTGGATTCCCTCGAGTAATAATCAGTGATGGTGGAGCCCACTTTTGTAAAAAATCATTCAAAGCTCTTTTGACAAAATATTCTATTACTCACAAAGTGGCAACCCCATATCATTCGCAAACCAGTGGCCAAGTTAAGATCTCCAATCGAGAAATAAAACACATATTTGAAAAGATTGTGAGACCAGACAGAAAAGATTAGTCATTAAGACTGGATGATGCATTATGGCATATAGAATGGCTTTCAAGACTCTGATTGGGATGTCACCCTATAAGCTAATATATGGAAAAGCTTGCCACCTACCTGTGGAACTCAAGCATCATGCATACTGGGCCATCAAGAAATTCAACTTTGACATACAGCAAGCTAGCTCAGAAATAAGATTACAGCTGACAGAACTTGAAGAAATTCGCAATGATGCATATGAAAATGCCAAGATTTACAAGCAGCGAATGAAAGTCTTCCATAACAAGCAAATTATGAGGAAATCTTTCACCCCAGGTTAGAAAGTGGTTTTATTCAATTCTCGCTTGCACCTATTCCCAAGTAAGTTACGCTTTTGATGGACTGGTCCCTTTATAATTCACACGGTTTTTCCACATAGAGCAATTCAAATTAAGGATCCAAAGAACGGTGTCACTTTTAAAGTTAATGGTCAAATATTAAAGCCATATCCAGAGTACCAACCATATGGAGAGGACATCGAAATCGATTTGAGTGACCCACCAAACTTGAACTGAGATTTTTTTTCTTTATTCTTTCTTTTTTTATGAAAGTGTGTTTTTTTAATCATTCAGTTTTCTTTTATCACTTTTAATCATGTGTGCCTCAACTAAACAGATTCTCTTAACCTTTTCAAACAACTTCAACGTGTATAATCTCATCTAAGAAGCCAGATACGATTTTGTAAAATACATCGTATTTGGGATTTACAACCTCCAGAGTTGGTATCCCACGTTGAATATTTAGAAAGAAAACTTAGAGAAATTGAGGGAGGTATTAATGACACCCAAATAGAACTTGAGGTAAATTCAATAAAAGGATGATTATGAAATTATTATTTTTTCTTTTCTTTTCTTTTTTGTGTTCTTTAGTTTGTTACCATGGTTAAATGGCAAATAACGGTACTCCATGACAATCAAAGTCAGTTACATCAGTTTCCTATAATAACTGATATTTTGAGAAGAAGGTATGGACATAAACGTGATTATAGCAAAGCTTCACAAGATATTTTCTTCACTTCCTTAGAATGCTCTCCTTACAATCTATAAGGCTTGGTCCGAACGCATGCGTTTGCTTATGAGAAATAACATCACTGCTGACATCCATTGGTTAATCGAGGCCAAAGTACGTTTGGCAGGTGAGTTGCCTCCCAAATTTATTGTATACATGCCTAGTTATGGTAAAGGAAATTACTCAAGAAAACAAAGAGTTCAAAAACTTCATGTTGATTGTCATAAGTGTGTCAGGATGAAATGCGATAAAAATCCTTGTTCTTTAGGAATGATGTCTAATAACAAGGATTCAATTAATTAGGGATGGCTTGAATAAAGAGTCATTGGATGATGTCCTTTTGTCTCCTGAAACACATCCCAGTGGATACGTGCAAAGAACAATTCTCCAGTTATGGCCATTGTTTCAGAAAACTGGATGGGAAGCCTATCCTCGACCTATAGAAGGCGTTCAAGCCGGTTTTGGACGTAAAACCAGAGGAAGATGTGAGCCACAATCACAACTACCTACTCAAATTGTCTTTGAGAAGCATCCCAATGGCAACTATTCCTAATAAATAATTCAAGAACATTTGTATACTCTCTAGGTTTAACTACGACAAACATAAAGAGTTCGTTGAGGCAACCATAGATCTTGGTCGAAGCATAATAGAAAGAAATTTACATTTAGTATATGGAGGAGGTGACCGGGGGTTATCAAAACTGGTCTCAGAAACTGCTTCTATCAGAGGGAGTCAAGTGTTAGGCATCATCATAATAAGCCTAAAACCTTTGGGCTATTCATTTGACTCACCAACTAGCGAAGAGTTAGTCGTCTCAGGTATGCAAGAGAGAATAACTAAAATGCTAAATCACGCTAATGCTTTTATTTTCCTACTAGAAGATCTTGCAGCTCTAGAGGCACTAATTACATTAGCATCTTGGGCCCATCTGAACATTTATCAGAAACCCATCGATTTGTTAAATGCCAATAAATTTTATGATGGCTTTATCGCATTTCTTAACCATGCAATAAAAAATCATTTCATCCTTTTCACAGCGAAAAAATATTTTATTTGTGCTCATACTACTAATGAGTTACTTGATCTGTTACAAGCTTATAGACCAGAGCCAGATCCCAGGACCTTTGTATTAGAATGACCAACTAATGATGGCAACAGTAGCCGTAGTAAGAAGTGCAAATTAGATTTAACTCTCCACTTGTAAATATTTTCTTTTGTGATGCAGCACCCAGGTGATCTCTTCTGAACCCTATTTTTTCTTTTCCTTTCAAACATTAAGGACAATGTTTCGCTCTGGTTGGGGGGAGCGAATAGTTGATAATTGTGGAATATCTCAATCTTGGTGTAGTTTTTACTGATTTTTAGTGTAGAAACTAACTGCGGCTAAATTGTTTAGTCGAAGATGGCTGAATATGGAGTATAGTGACTCTAGAAACGCATCTCTTATTAAAAAAAAAAATTTCCAAACATTTCTTTTAAGCTTCGACAGTCATTTTAAGTGTGATCTTTCTAACTTTTTTATCAATTAGTTTTTCTATGTCATTTTCACTGTTCTGCATGCATAATTTTTATGACTAGAATAGGTTTGGGGGTAGATTTAAAAAAACAAATTGTGTGATCTATTCACATTAGATGGCATGATAACTTTCAAATTTTAGTATTTATATTATCTTTGATCTTGCATTATGTTACACCATGTTTGCTACTCTACATGTTGATGTTGGAGACAAATATAAGTTGTTTGAAAGAATGGACATGTCATAATAAATTCTAAGTTAGTTTTTGAGCCTATCATTTTTCTTGAAGAATAGCCATTTTTGCCCATTCTTCATTCAGCTTAACAGTTTATTGTTTTATACATTATCTCTAAATTTCCTTACAGTTAACATTCTCTTAAAAAAAAAAGTGTGTATTGCTACATCTGAAGGTCCATTTAACTTGTAGCTGTGGAAGATTATTTAAAATTTTAAAAGATGACAGAAAGGCCATCTTTGGTCCATTTGAACCTTTCCAGCCAACTCTATTAATATGTATCCATAGTTAACCAGTTTAAGCCTTAAAAAAAAAGACTTTTTTTTTTTTGGTAACCTATTATCTTGTCCCACTCCAATGTGAAGTATCACCTTATATTTTGTATTTCCCATCACCCATTTATATTTGAAAATAGAGATAATTTTGCATTCATGAAAAAAAAAGGTGCTAAAAAAAACAAAACAAATAAATATGTATATATATATATATATATATATATATATAAGTAAATAAAATAATAAAAAAAGAAGAAAAAAAATGAAAAGCACCTAATAATCTCCAAAGTCCTCTATTTTTCAAACATATATTTTGTTTTTCCTATTATCAATTCTTTGTTAGCTATGTCCCTAGCCTACGTTACGTCCTAATAAAAGTCCTTGATTTTAGAGAACTATAGTCTGAAATAAAAAATAGTTATATGGGCTGAAAAGATATGGTATTGCACACCAAAAAGAAAAAAAGAAAAAAATGATAAAAAAAATAAATGACAAATACATTAGTTTGATTAGCATTTTGTTTGAATTAAGATTGTATTATTTCTAAGCTGAGGGTACATTTCTGTCATCTTGGTGAGAGTGTATGATATTACTTCTTTATTATTTTCTCTCAATTTATCATTCACTGGAGTGATTATTTTTTTGTTTAATTTCTTTGTGAGCTTATCACTACTATCGGTAAGATTTTAGGGTTTGACATATCATTCTTGAAAGTGACTCGATTATTGTAGATGTAACAAAGTTTTCTGGACTGATTTATATGGAGAGTTGATGTAGAGATGATATTTTTTTAGACTGGAGATAATATTTATACTTTTATTTGATTGTTATCATTAGTCTAATTGAATAAATATGACTATTTTTTTTAAAAAAAATCATTTTTGTTTGAATTTTGTTTCGCTTACTTTGCTAGGGACTAGCAACAAGCTGGTTTAGGGGTGTGTTTAGTGCTAGAAAAGTGTGTATTTATAAAGGAAAAAATTATCATTTTATACTCCAAGTCTTACTAACATCTATACTTTTATGTCTTTAAGTCCCTTGTGATTTAATTATGTATGTTTTATTTTAATTAAGTATTTTATGTATTCTAGGGGGTATCATAGTCATTTCACAATGAACGAGAGATCATATAGCAAAATGAATAGCAATTTTAAATTTAGGACAATCGAAAACTTTAGGAGAAGCCTAAAAAGATAAATGCATTCGATTGGACGAATAATGTGGCATTGACTGATGATGTTGTGTTGACTGATGACGTTGTGTTGACTGATGACGTGTTAAAATCTTATTGGACTAAAATGCTTATGTGGCGTTAATCGTCGACGTGGCAGTATGTTAGTGGGTCGTAAAAACATGCGTACGGTACATGCATATATAGGGAATGGCAGCCCTAATAATGTGTTACATCCAATAAGAACTTGCCACGTATTGTAATCTTGAGCGTCCAAATTGTTTTAATTCTATGGCTATGATTTACTCATTGTATCTATAAAAAGGGGGCTCCCCCTCTAATTTGACACCCCTGAATCCATTTTTGAGCTCCATTTTCTATAATTCCTCTTCTATCTTGTATTTTCTACGTATTTTAATAAAATTCTCATTTTACCACTAGTTCAATTATGAGTAGCTAATTTTCTTTCAAGCTTGGGTGGAAGGTGAAGTCTCAACATGCTCTATGGGCTTAATTTGGTAAATTTACTTTTTCTTCCCTTCTGATTTATGTGGATATTTTGACTTTTCATTGACAAATAGTAATAATCTTGTCTAGATATTGATTTGTATAATCGTTTCCCTTGTGCAATGTTATTAATATTTGGCACGGTAAGCACTTAGCACCATATCTATTAGAGTGAGGTTCATGAGGAGTGAAAAATTCCCCTTCATGATTTAATTGGCACTAATAAAGAATGTTAAGCCGATAGTGCATGTTGAGTACATATCCGGAGACCCAAGCACTTCATTTTAATAGTTTATTCCCGGCGCTCTAATTTAAATCATAAGATAGCGTACATCACTTTCATCTAACCACCTACTCAGAAAATTAATTCTATATGTAATTAAAATTCACCTCCTCGTGGGATCGACACTCATCACCGTTGATCTATTCTACAATAGATTTTTACGTTTGCGAGTTCAATAAAATTTGCACAACAGTAAATGGATCCGCAATCATAGAGTCTGTGCTGATGTGCTCTATAGACAACTGTCCACTCTAAACTCTTTCTTTAACAACTAAGAACTTGATGTCTATATACTTTGACTTTGTTTAGCTCCTGTTGTTATTGGAATACAGCACTATTGACTTATTGTCACAAAATAACTTGAGTGGTCTATCAACACCATCTACTATACGAGCCCCGTGACAAAATTCTGTAGCCATATCACGTGATTGGATGTCTCATAACATGATATGAACTCTGCTGCCATCGTGGAAGAGATTATAAGAGACTGTTTAGCACTCTTCCAAGAGACAGCACCTCTAGCTAGTAGATAGATGTAACCCGAAGTATATTTCATACTATCTTGGCATCCGGCAAAATCGGAGTTAGTATACCCAATGATCTCAAGCTTATTCGACCTCTGATATGTGAGCATGTAGTCTTTTGTTCTCTGCAAGTATCGTAAAACCAGTTTGGCTGCTTTCCAATGGTCTACTCCTAGATTACTTAGATACCTGCCAACATCCCAATAACGTACGCTATATCCGGTCACGTACAAACCTGAGCATACATTAGACTTCTTACTGCTAACGCATAAGGAATCTTCTATATTTCCTTCTTTTCATAATCATTCTTAGGGTACTAATTGAGACTAAACTTATCTCCTTTAGTAATAAAAGTATCACTTGGTTTGCAATCTTGCATGCCATATCTCTTGAGAACTGTTTCGATATACTTCTTTTGTGATAATCTCAAAATACCTCAAGAGTGATCCCAGTGTATCTGTTATGCCTAATACAAGAGAGGCATCACCAAGATCTTTCATCTCAAAATTCTTAGCTAGAAATCTCTTGGTGTCGTGCAATAAGCTTATATCGCTACAGGCAAACAAAATGTCATTGACATATAAAACTAAAAAAATATACTTACTCACACAGGACTTATGGTATATACAATCATCGACCAAATTCATCTCGAAACCAAATGAGATGAGCACTTGATGAAACTTGAAATACTATTGTCGATATGCCTGCTTGAGCCCATAGATGGATTTCTTAAGTTTGCAAACCACATTCTTTGGGTCTTCAGACACAAAGTTTTCTAGTTGCACCATATAGATCGTTTCATCAATGTTGCCATTGAGAAACACCATCTTTACATCCATCTAATGTGACTCAAGATCGAAATACGCCATTAATGCCATTATAATCTTGAAAGAGTCTTTCAAAAAAATTAGAGAGAAAGTCTCTTTATAATTGATGACTTCTTTTTGCGTAAAGCCTTTTGCGACAAGACGCACCTTATACCTCTCCACATTGCCTTTCGAATCTCTTTTAGTCTTAAATATCCATTTGTAACCAATAGGTTTCGCACCTTGTGGCAATGGGACATGATCCCATACGTCATTGTCTTTCATAGACTTTATCTACTCATTCATAGCATTAATCCACTTTTTAGAGTTAGAGTTTTACATAGCTTGACGGAAATTGATTAGATCATCTTCCATCACGCCAATGTCTTCGAGAAATGTAATGTAGTCATCTGGTAATGCACTTTTTCTTTCTCTAGTGGATCTCCTTAATGGCGTAGGTTCTTGAGATAGTAGAATTTGTTTTTTTAGAACAATTTCTTTTATAAGGAGTTCTCTGACATTGTCTAGATTTGTTATGTCTTGAACGAAGTCAGGATTAAACCCTGGTCAATGCCAATAACACCTATGGGAATATCAACATATTCTTCTTCAAAGACAAAGTCCCTAACTGTATCTCTCCCCGCAAACTCGACATTCTCTAACAACCGAGCATTTCCCGACTCGAAAATCGACTTCATTGTGGGATCATAAAACTTGGAACCCCTGAATCGTTCCTGAAATTCTATTTAGGCTACCCAAGAGGGAGGGTGAATTGGGTTTTAAAAACTAAGCCAATAAAAATGCACAATATTAAAACTAATGTCTTAATCAAAATCAAAAGCAATAAATTCAACAATACTCAAATTAAAAAGGATAAGGGAAGAGAAATCAAACACTTGAATTTTTACGTGGTTCGGCCAACCGTGCCTACGTCCACGCCTCCAAGCACACCGGGCTTGAGGATTCCACTATGCAAGCCTCCAAGGCTTCAAACACTTACACTTGACTTCCAAGGTGTCAATGAACCTTTACAATAAGAGATTAAACCCAATCTCTCAACCCAAGTGTTTCCCAACACTTACAATCACTCAATGAAAGAGATTTAATAACAAATAATCTCTCACACACTCCAAATGATTACAATTGAAATTTTAATGTGTGAGGGAATGAAATGAAACACAATTGAAGCTCAAAGAAGATTGTTTCTCAGTAGTAAGCTCAAATATCAAATGTTGGATCACTCTTGTTTGAATTTGATTGAGCCTTTTTATAGTTAGAGCTGAAAACTAGCCGTTATTGACTTTCTGAGAATAATCGGATCGCCGTTTGTCTCTATCGGTTAGCCGTTTTGAATTTCCAACTAGCCGTTATCCTTTGACTTCAAATAAACGGTTTGCCGTTAACTTTATCGGATCACCGTTTTTTCCAAGAGTAACCGCAAAATGAACTCGGCTCTCCGTTTTTGATAAACGGTTCAAGACTAGAGAACTTCTACTCACTGGAAGTTATCGGTTAGCCGTTTTAAATAAACGGTTCAAGACTAGAGAACTTCTACTCACTAGAAGTTATCGGTTAGCCGTTTTAAATAAACGGTTCAAGGCTAAAACATTTTTACTCACTGGAATTTTTCGGTTAGCCGTTTTAATTAACGGTTCGCCGTTAATTTCCAGAAGCTGTGACACAAAACTTTGCTAACCGTTTGGGCTAATCGGTTCAAGGCTAAAACATTTTTTACTTACTGGAATGTATCGGTTAGCCGTTTTAAATAAACGGTTCACCGTTATTTTCCAGAACATGTGAAATGTTCATCACTGTAAATTATCGGTTCACCGTTAATTTCCAGTTTCATCATTTTTGAACTTAAAACAAGTGTATTGCTTTTAGAAAATTCTTTTTAATAGCCCCAACACTTTAATCATGAACATATAATTTTTGTTATCATCAAAATCATTATTATAAGATTAACAATCTCCCCCTTTTTTATGATGACAAATTTTATATGTGAAGGACAAAAAAATATTTGTTTTAACTCCCCCTGAAAATAAGCTCCCTTGAAAAATAAACAAAATTTTTGTTAACTTCCTTTTTGAAATATAACTGAAAACTATTCTCCCCCTTCAAAGATCAAAAAAAAAAATAAAGGAAAACACCACGTTTTGACAAGTAAAAATTTCGACAAAGATCTCCCCGTATTTTAATCATTCCCAAAAATATACACCAAACAAATCAAAAATAGGATACAACCATTTGAACAAGCAATAAGATCAAGATCAAAATGAGAAAACAAGCATCCATATATAATAAAAGCATCCGATAAAGATACATAAATAATGCATAACACATGGAATGTTTGTGCGAAATATGTTTGAAACACTAAAAAGCTATTGCGGAGGAGGAGGAGGAGGAGTAGTAGAGGAGGAAGGAGGAATGGCGGAGCGAGAAAAAAATGCGTTCTTTGCCCATCCAAGATATCTGCTTCTTCTTTGAAGGCTGGAAGGATGCAAACCGATCTCTGAAGGCTGCTGCCGCCGCCGAGAAAGTGTGCGAATATCGCATTAACGAGCTCTTGAAGAAGATGATCGAGTAGTAGATGGAGCGGTGAAGTAGATGGTCGGCGATCTCCGTCTCATGTGCCTCGGGATCGGTCCTGCCGGAGGGTGAGAGGCGAGATCCGCGACGAGGAGGCGGAGGACGAGCGCCGAGTCGAAAGTCGAGCGGTGATCGAGGTAAAGATGTCGTTGAGGAACCGGGCATCTTCCGGAGCTACGAGGTGTCTTGGTTTTTCGCATTAGGCGTTTTTATCCAATCGACTCCTTTCGAGAAAAACCAATCATTTGAAATAGCCTCTTTCCCAATCTTTGGTCTCAACATACACGGAGTCTCGAAGAGTACGCGAAAGTGTGCAAAAGCTTAGAGATAATGTTACCGTGCGGAAGTAGCCTATGTGTAACAAAGCAGGGGTATTCAACATATGGGCGCAAAAATAATATACCCAAGGTTAATACGGTGTCCACTAAGAAGATTATCAAGAATCCCGACATCCAACCTAGTAACCTCATCCGAGTGTCCCTTCCAGGGGTAACAATATCCGCAAAATGGTGTGTAGAATCCGAACTGCGCAGCGGCAAAAGTTGGGCTCTAAATGGAAGGGTGCATATCTCATTAGTGAGATCACGACGTCTACAAATGTTCCTAACCCCTCGAATATGGTTAAAATCGGCAAAGGATAATTCCTTCCTCGAAGTGTATATATTATGTCCAGCAAGTGGCAGTCCTAAAATGGTGTTTAAATCAAAAACATCAAAATCAATAGGAACACCCCCAACACTGGTAACTATTCGATCTACTCTTTTTCACGGCAATTCCATGTTCGAATAAAAACACGAACTAGGTTAGGATAAATCCTCTCGTCTAAGTCTAATGCCGACTCCCATGGCAACAACATCTGCTTAACACTTTTTCCACAAACAACCAACTCCTCAAAATCATCTAAATCCACAAAGTAAGAGTCGATTACCTTATGACCCATGAATCGGGTTTCAAATCGTTTTACCAGTGGAGTGTTGGAAAATGGATTCTCCGGAACTCGGTTGTCTCTCAGGAGGTATGGGGTTGCTCTTGGGGACATGACTTTCCTCTTCCCGCCGGTTTACAGAGGATTCGGCCATTAATGGAGCTTTGAGAATGTGGGATTTTGTCAAAAAGATGAAAATGAAGCAACTGGACCAATAAAGTGAATGAAAAAGAGAGAAAGGTTTCGGAGGCTCAATTTGGTAGAAATTGTCAAAGAAATGAGTCAAAAATCGAGAAATTTGTTCGGTTGCGCTTAGGGTTTCAATTTGGGATTTCGGGATTTGGGCAGAAATTTTATGATTTGAATGGTTAAAACTGGTCTAAAGATGATAAGGAATGTTTCTATGATCATGTTTTGGCAAGAAATAGCAAGAGAAACCAGAAATTTTAGAGAGAGAGAGCTTAGGGTTTGCTGGTAGGAGAAAACGGTGAGAGGGTAACTGGAAACGAAGAAGAAGAACAGACCCAGTTTTATATCCCACGAAAACGGCGAGCCGTTTTAAAAATATCGGTTTACCGATAGCGTCCAGAGAGCTAGAAAAATTAATCGGTTAACCGTTAGTATTAAACGGTTAGCCGCTAATATCTAAAAAAAAATTTTAGTGTTTCTGGAATTAAACGGTAGACCGTTTGAACCATAAACGGTAATCCGTTTTCTTGACTTTGATTTCGCACAAGTTTTATTCTACGGCCAACATTCAATACATTTCTAAATCATTTAATTGATCAAAAATGTCTTGTAAGGCCAATATAATGCATGAATACACAATTTTAAACACATCCAAAAACAATCATCATACTATAGAAAGGCAAAGAATCATTATGAGACATTTATCATTCCAAGCTCATGCCTAATCTTTGAAAAATGATCTTCGCTAAGAGGTTTAGTAAAGATATCAGCAAGTTGTTTTTCCGTAGAGATAAAATGTAATGAAATATCTCCCTTTTGAACATGATCTCTTAAGAAATGATTTCTTATCTCTATATGCTTTGTCCTAGAATGTTGAATGGGATTCTTTGAAAGGTTTATGGCACTTGTGTTGTCACACATGATAGGTATATGATCAAGATTAATACCAAAGTCTCTAAGGGTTTGTTTCATCCAAAGTGATTGCGCAACAACATGACAACAACTAGGCTGCGCAATATACTCGGCCTCGGTGGTTGAAAGAAAGAACCGAGTTTTGTTTTTACTAAACCACGAGACAAGAGAAGTGACCAGAAAGAAACAAGTTCCACTAAGACTCTTCCTATCAATCCTATACCCAAAGAAAAATCGGCATCCGAATAACAAATCAAGTCTAAATGAGTTTCCCAGGATACCAAAGGCCAAGATCTACGGTTCCTTTCAAATATCGAAAAATTTTTGACAAAGAAGCAAGTGAGATTCTTTAGGACATGATTGAAATCTTGCACACAAACATACACTCGAATACAATATCGGGTCCATCTTGGCGGTTAAATAAAGTAAGGATCCGATCATACCGATATCTTTGACATCAACATCTTTACCTTTTTCATCTTTGTCAAGCTTAATTGTTGAGCTCGTTGGAGTACTTTTAATTTTGCCATCTTCAAGTCGAATCGCTTTAGTAAATCTTTCAAATATTTGGCTTGATTGATGAAGATTCCTTCTTCGTTTTTGTCTTATTTGTAGTCAGGAAGTACTTGATTCTCCCATCATACTCATCTCGAATTCTTTGCTCATACAAGATGAAAAATCCTTACAAAGAAACTCATTAGTAGAACCAAAAATGATATCATCAACATAGATTTGAACAATAAGTATATCTTGATTCTTATGCTTGATAAAAGTGTAGTATCCGCTTTACCCATTGAAAAGCCATTTTCCAAAAGAAATTTACTAAGTCTATCATACCAAGCTCTAGGTGCTTGTTTTAATCCATACAATGCTTTTGACAACTTGTAAACATGATTTGGAAATTTTTCATTTTCAAAACCAGGGGTTGTTTCACATACACTTCTTCCATAATGTAACCATTTAAAAATGAACTTTTGACATCCATTTGATACAAAATAAAATTCTTATAACATGCAAATGCTAAAAGCATTCTAATAGATTCTAATCTTGCTACGGGTGCAAAAGTTTCATCAAAATCGATTCCTTCTTCGATTGTAACCTTGAGCCACTAACCTAGCTTTATTCCTTACAACCACACCCGATTCATCCATTTTATTCCTAAATACCCATTTAGTGCCTATAATGGATTGATGTTCTAGTTTAGGAACTAATTCCCATACATTGTTTCTCTCAAATTGATTTAACTCCTCTTTGCATTGCCATAATCCAAGATTCATCGTTTTCCGCATCCGCAAAGGATTTTGGTTCAATTTGAGATATAAATGCGGTATGTGCACATGTGTTTCTAAGTGATGATCTAGTAGTTATACCTCGTGAAGGTTCTCCTAAAATTAAGTCTTTAGGGTGAGAAGATACATACCTCCACTCGGGGAGGGAGTGTTTGAGAGTTACCTTCATTTTGCTCCACATTGTTTTTCTTCATGTCGCTTCTCTTGATTCTCGCTAGATGAAGAATCTTGTTTAGCATTCAAGTTTCTCCTTGTGGTTCTTCTTCATCTGCATCATTAAAAACTTTCTCCATCGAGGATGGGTTAGATTCATCAAATGTAACATGCATGGATTCTTCAACAACCAAGGTTCTTTTATTGTAAACTCTATAAGCTTTGCTAGAAGTTGAATATCCAAGAAAATGCCAACATCCGATTTTAGATCAAATTTACCAAGATTGTCTTTTGTATTCAATATGAAACATTTGCATCCAAAAACCTCAAATAACCAATGTTGGGTTTTTATCTTTCCAAAGCTCATAGGAAGTTTTATTAAGAAGTGGTCTAATTAAAACACGGTTTAAAACATAGCGCGGTATTTACGGTTTCGGCCCAAAAATATTTTGGTAATGCATTCTCATTTAACATGGTCCTAGCCATTTCTTGAATAGACTATTCTTTCTCTCAACAACTCCATTTTGTTGAGGAGTCCTAGAGTGATGAAAATTGATGTATAATACCGAAATCATTACAAAAACTTTCAAATGCATGATTTTCAAATTCTCCACCATGATCACTTCTAATGCAAGTAATGAAATAGCCTTTTTCATTTTGAACCTTTTTACAAAAGACTTTAAATGCATCAAATGCATCATCCTTATTAGCTAAGAATAATACCCATGTATACCTTGAATAATCATCCACAATTACAAATGCATAATATTTTCCATTTAAACTAGCATGTCTAGAAGGTCCAAATAAATCCAGTGAAGAAGTTGAAGTGGTTTTGAAGTAGAAATATGATTTTTGTTTTTGAAAGAAGTTTTGATTTGTTTTCCAAATTGACATGCTTCACAAATTTTATCTTTTTCAAAACTAATTTTCGGAAGACCTTTAACTAAATCATTTTTGGAAATCTTTGAAATTAGATCCATGCTTGCATGTCCTAGTCTTCTATGCCATAACCAACTATCATTATGCAATCCGGAGAAACATTTATCAAGAGTAGATGCACAATCTATATCAATGGTATAAACATTAACACACCTCTTTCCAACAAAAACAATTTTACCATCACTTGCATTTTCAATAACACAATTTGTTTTATCAAAAATAACTTTATAACCTTTGTCACACAATTGACTTATACTAAGCAAGTTATGTTTTAGATTTTCAACTAAACATACATTCTCAATGAGAGTTGAGGGAAATTTACCGACATTGCCAATACCAATTATTTTTCCTTTTGAATTATCTCCAAAAGATACATCCCCTCCATTTTCGATTTTGGTAAAGCTTGAGAACCATGAATAGTCACCGGTCATATGTCTCGAGCATCCGCTGTCCAAATACCACTTATTTCTCTTTCCCTTCTTCTTTGATTCCTGTAGAGAATATCTTAAGTTTTAGGTACCCAAAACTTTTTGGGTCCTTGAGTGTTAGTAATGGTTCCTTTTGGAACCCAAATAAATTTAACTCCGTAATAAGCATTTCTCTTAATAGGACATCGATTTTTCATGTGACCATCTCTATTGCAATAATGACAAACAATTTTATGATTATTAGTGGTAGTAGCCTTAACAAAGTAGCTTTTGTAGTATTTTTGTTTCAAATTAGGTTTATAACCAATCCCTCCTTTATCAAACACACATTTTTGGGCACCTAGTAATTTTTCTAAGTTCTTTTGCCCATTTGTGAATTTTGAAACAATCTCATTTAGTTCATTGCTCTTCTTTTTAAGTTCTTCATTTTCTTTGATTAAGTTATCAACATGTAATTTTTCATGTTCATATGAAGTACTTTGTTTACCTTTTAAAGATGCAATTCTATCATGCAATCTTTCATTATCTAATTCTAGTTCTTTAATCTTATCATTTAACACATCATTGCATTTTTGCATAGCATCCTTTTCATTTGAAAGTTCTAATATGTTCTTCTTAAGACATGCATTTTTCTTTCCAATTTTCATCATATCACTATGCAACTCATTAAAAGCATCATATAATTCATTATAGGATGGAAGATCACTTACCTCATCAAGCTCATCTTCTCCTATTGCCATAAGTGCCAAGTTTGATATTTCTTGTGATTGTTCATCCTCACTTGACTCTTCATCGCTATCATCCCATGTTGCCAACATAGCTTTCTTGAATTTGTTGAGAAGGGGACATTCCGATTTTATATGACCGAACGCTTTTATTCATAAGATATGATTGCTTCCTTCTTCTCCTTTTGATTCTTAAAGTTTCGAACTTTCTTCGATCACCGGTTTTCTTGAAGAACTTCCGAATTTTCTAGCTATCATGGCCATTTCTTCATCTTCAAGTTCGCTCTCCTCATCACTTTCAGATTTTGATGCTTTCAAAGTAATGCTTTTCTTCTTCTTATCTTCATCTCCTTTCTACCGCTAAATCTTCTTCATAAGAGATAAGTGAGCCAATTAAATCATCAATAGACAAAATGTTTAAATCTTTGGCTTCCTCAATATAGATTCTCTTAGGTCTCCATTCTTTTGGTAATGACCTAATGATTTTCTTTACCCTCTCGCTTATTTGAAAAGGTTTTACCAAGTGCCCCTAGAGTGTTTACAATGTCTCAGTAAATCTAGTATACATAGAGTAGACACTTTCATTTTGTTCCATTTGAAACAATTCATATTGCCTAGTGTATCTACTTATTTTAGATTCTTTGACTTGGTTTGTTCCTTCATAAACAACTTCAAGTTTCTTCCAAATTTCATAAGCATTAGAACAACTTGAGACTCATGAAATTCTTTCTTATCTAAGCACAAAATAAGGCATTCATAGCTTTAGAATTGAGTGAAGCTTTTCTCTTTTCGAAATCATTCCATTCACGTGAAGGTTTAGGAATATCTTCTCCTTCTTCATTTTTAGTTATCGGCATTTGAATGGACCATCACATACAACTTCCCATATTTCGTAATCTAAAGCTTGCAAGTAAATTCTCATCCTAGTTTTCCAATAAGGATAATCATTACCATCAAAGAATGGTGGCCTAGTGGTAGATTGTCCTTCCCTATAGCTAATCATATTGGGTTGCCATGGATCGTTTACTACAGACGATTAAGTCTAACAAGAGAACCTTGCTCGATACCAATTGAAATTCTATTTAGGCTACCCAAGAGAGGGTGAATTGGGTTTTAAAAACTAAGCCAATAAAAATGCACAATATTAAAACTAATGTCTTAATCAAAATCAAAAGCAATAAATTCAACAATGCTCAAATTAAAAAGGATAAGGGAAGAGAAATCAAACACTTGAATTTTTACGTGGTTTGGCCAACCGTGCCTACGTCCACGCCTCCAAGCACACCGGGCTTGAGGATTCCACTATGCAAGCCTCCAAGGCTTCAAACACTTACACTTGACTTCCAAGGTGTCAATGAACCTTTACAATAAGAGATTAAACCCAATCTCTCAACCCAAGTGTTTCCCAACACTTACAATCACTCAATGAAAGAGATTTAATAACAAATAATCTCTCACACACTCCAAATGATTACAATTGAAATTTTAATGTGTGAGGGAATGAAATGAAACACAATTGAAGCTCAAAGAAGATTGTTTCTCAGTAGTAAGCTCAAATATCAAATGTTGGATCACTCTTGTTTGAATTTGATTGAGCCTTTTTATAGTTGGAGCTGAAAACTAGCCGTTATTGACTTTCTGAAAATAATCGGATCGTCGTTTGTCTCTATCGGTTAGCCGTTTTGAATTTCCAACTAGCCGTTATCCTTTGACTTCAAATAAACGGTTTGCCGTTAACTTTATCGGATCACCGTTTCTTTCCAAAGAACTCGTAAAAAGAGAACTCGGCTCTCCGTTTTTGATAAACGGTTCAAGACTAGAGAACTTCTACTCACTGGAAGTTATCGGTTAGCCGTTTTAAATAAACGGTTCAAGACTAGAGAACTTCTACTCACTGGAAGTTATCGGTTAGCCGTTTTAAATAAACGGTTCAAGGCTAAAACATTTTTACTCACTGGAATTTTTCGGTTAGCCGTTTTAATTAACGGTTCACCGTTAATTTCGTAAGTTCGTGACACAAAACTTTGCTAACCGTTTGGGCTAATCGGTTCAAGGCTAAAACATTTTTTACTTACTGGAATGTATCGGTTAGCCGTTTTAAATAAACGGTTCACCGTTATTTTCCAGAACATGTGAAATGTTCATCACTGTAAATTATCAGTTCACCGTTTTCCAGTAAACGGTTCACCGTTAATTTCCAGTTTCATCATTTTTGAACTTAAAACAAGTGTATTGCTTTTAGAAAATTCTTTTTAATAGCCCCAACACTTTAATCATGAACATATAATTTTTGTTATCATCAAAATCATTATTATAAGATTAACAGTTCTGAGTATCCAATAAAATAGCAACTCACCGTTCTTGAGTCTAGTTTCTTCTTATTAAGCCTATAAGGCCTTGCCTTAGCTGGACATCCCCAAATATGTAAGTGCTTCAGACTAGACTTTTTACCTGTCCAAAGCTCATAAAGGGTTTTGGCAGTTGTTTTAGTTGGAACCCTATTCAAGGTATACGTTGCAATCTTAAATGCTTCTCCCCATAGTGATTCTAGTAAGGTAGAATGAGAAATCATACTCCTTACCATGTCCTTAAGCATCCTATTTCGTCTTTCAACAACACCATTCATAGTGGGTGAACCCGACATAGTGTATTGTTGGATGATACTGCATTCCTCTAGGAATTTAGCAAATGGCCCTAGACGTTGTTCACCTGAACTATCATATTTATCATAGTATTCACCACCACGGTCAGATCTAACGCTTTTGATTCTTTTGCCGAGTTGGTTCTCAACTTCAGTCTTAAAGATTTTGAACATATCTAAGGACTGTGCCTTTTCATGGAAGAGATATATGTAGCCATATTTAGAAAAAAAATCTATGAACGTCATAAGCATTCCAAGCAGGTGCAAAGAATGGCCTACAAATGTCTGTATGTATGAGTTCTAAGACATTCAAACTTTTATTGGCAATCTTCTTTTATTAGTTTGTTTCCACTTAATATAGTTCACACAAATGTCAAAATCTGTGAAATCTAAGGGGTCGAGAATTGCGTCTAATACAAGTCTCTCTATTTTTCATTTGGAGATATGACCCAATCTCCTATGCCATAACACAGTCGAAGTCTCATTGGTTAACTTTCTCTTTAAACCTTGTGTACTTAATTGCAGGGATTTATTAAATGAAGCAATTATATCAAGCATATAAGGATTATCATTGCCTAACAAAGAATCGAAACTAACTAATTTTGAATCATAAAACAAAATAAATTTTCCATTCCCAAATGAACAAGAATAACCAGATTTGTCCGAAGTGGAAATAGAAATCAAATTATACCTAAAAGACGGAACAACAAAAGTTTCATTAAGATCCAAATAAGATTCAGTCTTTAACAATAATCTAAATTTTCCAATTGCTTCAACTTCAATTGTCTTGCCATCGCCCACATAGATATATCTTTCACCATCACTGGGTTTTCAGCAACTCAGGTAACCTACATAGACACACTGATGTGAGTGGTTGCACCAGAATCTATCCACCACGTGTGTTTAGGTACTGAAGTTAAATTAACCTCAGAACAAACTAAACTAAGAAATATACCTTTCTTCGTACGCCATGCGTGATAATTAGTATAGTGCTTCTTCTTATGCCCTTCAGGCCCACAGAAGAAACAACCAGCACCTTCTGCATCACTTGGCTTCTTTTGTTGCTTTTTTTGAGGTGTTGTATCTGCAGCTTCCTTATCCTTCTTCCTTTTCTTGCCCTTGTTCTTGCCTTTAGAGGTAGAGATTAGGCAAACATTTTCTGCCTTATCTTTCTTTAGCCTATCTTCTTCTTGAACACAGTGTGATATGAGCTCATTTAAAGACCAAGTCTCTTTCTGAAAATTATAGCTTACTTAAAACTGGTTAAACTGTGTTGGTAAGGATATTAAAATCAAATGCACTAGTAAGTCCTCAAAGAGTTCAAGCTTAAGTGCTCTTAACTTAAAAGCAAGATGAGATATCTGCATAATATACTTCCTGATATTTTCTTTACTCGTATACCTTATTGAAATTAGGCTTGTCAAGAGCGTACCAATTTCAGCCTTTTCGTTCTTGACAAACTCTGCTCAAGTTATGTAAGAAACTCCTTAGCCGTAGTTGCTTTCTCAGTCATTGAGCTCCTGAATACTTCTGGAATGGCCTTCTTCATGATCATGATACACATGCCATTTGATCTCTCCCACCTTTCCATTTCCCTTTTATCATCAAGGGTACTCTCATCCATAAAAGGTGAGAGAGAATCAACCCTTAACGCAAGATCAAAATTCATGACTGCAAGAACTATTGAGAGATTCTCATGCCATGATTTGAAGTTAGAGCCATTTAATATAGGAATTGCATTGATATTGGTAGTAATATTAGTAGCAGACATAACTGAATAGAGAACAACAAACAAGCAGAACAAGCTCATATTAGTCTTAAAACAAAAATAAATTCAAATAAAGGTAAAACCAATCTTAAGATGCCAGGCACTCCATTAATATTCTATCTTTGGACAAAATATTAACTTGTAAGTGGTATCTAGGTCTAATAATCAAACACTAATAACAAAAACATGTCAAACAATGAATCTTCCTTTGGGCCGATTTATTGTTCACATGTAAGACCAAATAATCATCACGTGTTTATTACTATAAGTGCACATATAATTCTATTAAATATAGACCTTCCTTTAGGCCGATCGATATTCACAAAAATTACATGTACAAAACCGTTTGTATTATAAAATAAATTAATTTCTACAAGAGAGGTCACTTTGGCGACATGTTGCTTCAATTAATTCATCTCAAAATACATATAAACAGACCAATATTTGAATTTAAAATTACACCAAAAATTAACCCAAAAATTAAAAGAAAAAAAAAATTAATTTTTTTTACTTTGACCTGTCAACGGTCAACGTTGACCATTGACCGGTTTAAACTTGTCGGTTCGGGTTGATCGGTCTGGCTGGTTCAGATTGACCCGAACCGAAGCTGAACCAGCCCCAAATTAAAAGAAACCATAAATTTTTTTCTTTACTTTCTCTTTAGCGGCGGCAAGCCGTCGCTCTAAACCCAAGCCATGGCATTGTGGTGGCCATGGGCGGCTTGCAGGTGCAGCTCATGGCCACGCCTTGTTTGGCTGGAAACCACAGCGCCGCCTAGCCTTTTTTTTTTTTAATGAGCAGCGGCAAACTTCTTGCCCCTAGCTAGTGATCACAACTGTCATTATCTAGCGGCCAGATGGCCATGCCCTTTTCAAGCGTTAAAACAGCCACGGGCTTCAATTTTTTTTTTCTTTGGCCACGGCTATGATGCCATTTTTCTCCTCGTCTTTAGCACGGCCAGCGCGTTGCAGCAGCTAAAATTGCAAGCTAGCAGCGTGAATCACACTGCCAACAGCCCAAAACGTGCACCAGTAGCACGCCACAACCCAACCGTGCATGATACCTTAGCCATTATCCTTAGTGGCAATGGCAACCGCTGGCCACAAAACTTTAAGTCTTAAAAGAAATTAAATTATGAAATCGAATTTGGAATATTTATTTTTCTTAATTCTGAATTTCTTTAATTTGTTCTTAAACTTAATAATTTTAATAATTCTTGTATTATTAAGTTTAAGAACACCAAATATATAATCATTAATAAAAAATAATTTGATTCTCAATGATTCAACATGAATTGGCTCTGATACCACTTGTTGGGATAATAAAACTTTTGGTAAAAACCATCATCTATAACCCAAGAATATTCATGTCATATCACTAAGAATCAATAATAAATTATGCGAAAGCGTACCTAAATTCATAAAGCTTAATTCCCCTCTAGGATTGTGTGGTTAGCCTTCCAGATCTACACGTTCTCCTAAAAAGTCCTTTAGTTCTCTCTGAAGATGGAATATTAGAAAGAATGAAAAAATTACGTGTGACGTAGGGACCATGACCACTTATATAGACAATTGTTTCTTGTTGTCATTGGGAATTTCTAATTCTGTCGATCATAGAATTATAACATTATTGAGTCTCTACACATTAAAGGCTCACACCCTATTAAATACATTAAAACCTATAATACCGTAAACCTTAATAGATCACTTTTAATTGGGCTTAACTTTATATGACAATCCGTAACATATAATTATTCACAAATAAGCCCAATGTTGGATTAAGGATTAAACAATGCTGAATTAAAAAATCTAATTGAATATTTTTAGACAAAGAAGAAGCAAAGTGGCATGTATGTGATATTATGTATCAAAGAGTTCTAAATAAGGAAATTACTATAATGTCAATTATATTAGGTATTTATAGAAAAATGGACTCTTTAGGAAGTATATCTAGTATTCCTTTACTAGGATTTGGGTCAAAAACTACACTTATATAAAGAAGAGTATTGTTGTGCAAATTTTATTGAACTCGCAAGTGCACGAATCTATTGTAGAATAGATTAATGGTGACGAGTGTCGATCCCACGAGGAGGTGGATTTTAATTATGTGTAGAATTAATTTTCTGAGTTGGTGGTTGGATTTATAATGACAATTATGTAGGCAATGTATTAATTTGAATTAAAGCTATTGGAATAAACTATTAAAATAAAATGCTTGGATCTCCGAATCTGTCTCAACATGTACCATCGGCTTAATATTCATTATTAGTACCAATTAAATCATGAAGGGGGAACTTCCACTCATCATGAACCACACTTTAATAGATATGGTGCTAAGGGCTTCCCGTGCCAAATAATAATAACCTTGCCTAAGGAGGCGGTTATTCCAGCCGATATCCAGACAAGATTATTACTATCTGTCTACGAAAAGTCAAAACAACCACATAAATTAAAGGGGAAGGAAAAGTAAATTTACCAAATTAAGCCCATGGAGCATGTTGAGACTTCACCTTCAACCCAAGCTTGAAAGGAAATTAGCCACTCATATTTGAACTAGGGGTAAAATGGGAATTTTATTAAAATACGTAGAAAATACGAGATGGAGATGGAATTACAGAAAATGGAGTCCAAAAATGGATTCAGGGGTGTCAAATTAGGGGGGGGAGCCCCCTTTTTATAGATAAACTGAGTAAATCATGGCCATCGGATTAAAACAATTTGGACGCTCAGGATTGCGCCACGTGGCAAGTTCCTATTGGATTGAACACATCATCAGGGCTGTTATTCTGTGTATATGCATATACCGTACACACGTTTTTTTCGTCCACTAACATTCTGCCACGTCACCGGTCAACATTTTTGGTCCAATAAGCTCGTGACACGTCATCGATCAACGCCACATCATCGATCAATGCCACATATAGCGATCAATGCCACATCATTCGCCCAATCAAATGCCGCCACGTCATCGTATAGTGCCACGTCATCATCATGCGGTGCCACGATCGGCCAAGATACATGTGAGCAGTCAAGTGAAGCGATTGTCGTATCTGAGGCCGTATGTGTGAAACGATCAGTATGTGTGAAACGATCAGAGTATGTGTGTGAACAGATCACCATTTTTCTTTTTTGCTCCTCCTAAGGTTTTTTGTCCGAGTTCAAAAGTGCTGTCGTTTTTTCATCGATCTCTCGTTTATTGTGAAATGACCATGATATCCTCTAAAATACATAAAATACTTAATTAAAATAAAACATACATAATTAAATTTGAGGACTTAAAGACATAAAAATAGAGATGTTAGTGAGACTTGGAGTGTAAAATGATGATTTTCTCCATTATAAATACACACTTTCTAGTACTCAACACACCCCAACTGACTTGTTGCTAGTCCCTAGCAATTTGAGCGAAAACAAAATGAAACAATTTTTTTTTTTATCTTGTGGTATTTATTCAATCAGACTAATGATAACAATCAAATAAAAGTATAAGCATTATCTATAGTCTAAAAAAATATCATTCCCACATCAACTCTCCACATGAATCAGTTTAGAAAACTTTGTTACAACTTCAGTAATCTAGTTACTTTTAGGAATGACATGCAAACCCCAAAATCTCACTGGTAGTAGTAATACGCTCACAAAGAAATTAAACCCAAAAATAATCACTCCAGTGAATGGTAATTTGAGTGAAAATAATAAAGAAGTAATATCACACACTCTCACTAAGGTGATAGAAATATGCCCTCAGCTTAGAAATAGTACGATTTTAATTTAAAATTGCTAATCAAACCAATACAGTCATCATCTTTTTTTTTTTTTTTTTTTTTTTTTTTTACCACATCTTTTCAACCCATATTACTAGTTTGTATTTCAGACTATAGTTCCCTAAAATCAAGAAGGACTTTTATTAGGACGTAACGTAGGCTAGGGACGTGGCTAACAAAGAAAGGATAATAGGAAAAACAAAATATATGTTTGAAAAATAGAGAACTTTGGAGATTGTAAGGTGCTTTTCACTTGATTTTTTTTTTTTATTTGTAAACATTTTTTTTTTATATTTTTTTATTTTATTCTTTTTTATTTTTTTTTAGCAACTTTTTTTTTTTTATGCAAAATTTATCTCTATTTTCAAACATAAATGGGTGGTGAGAAATACAAAATATAAGGTGATACTCCACATCGAAAGTAGAGACAAAGATAATAGGTTCAAAGAAAAGTCTTTATTTTTATTTTATTATTATTATTTTTTTTTTTAAGGCTCGAAAGGGGTTAACTATGGATACATATTAATAGAGTTGGCTAGAAAGGCTCAAACGGACCAAAGATGGCCTTTGTCATATTTTAGGGTTAAATAATCTTCCATATCTACTAGTTAGATAGATCGCAAATGTGGCAACACACACTTTTTTTTTTTTTTTTTTTTTTTTTTTTAATATATAAAGCAATAAACTACTAATTTGAATGAAGAATGGACAAAAAGGGTTACTTTTCCAAGAAAAATAACAGCTCAAAAACTCACTTGAAATTATTATGACATGTGCATTCTTTCAAGAACTTAAATTTGTTTCCAACATCAACATGTAGAGTAACAAACATGGTGTAACATAACTAAAGACCAAAGATAATATAAATACTAAAATTTGAAAGTTATCATGTCATCTAATTATGAAAAGATCACACAAAATGCTTTTTTTTTTTTTTTTAATAAGAAGATGCGTTTCTAGAGTCACTGCACTCCATATTCACCATCTTCGACTAAAAAATTTAACCACGATTAGTTTTAAAATAAAAATTAGTAAAAACTACACCAAGATTGAGATATTCCACAATTGTCAACTATTCCCTCCCCCAACTGCAGAAGCGAAACATTGTCCTCAATGTTGAAAGAAAATAGGGTTTAGAAGACATCACCCGAGTCTTTGGATCACGAAGAAAATATTTACAAGCGGAGAGTTAAATCTAATTTGCACTTCTTACTACGGATCTTTGTTACCATCATTAGTTGGCCATTCGGCAAAGACAAGGGTCTTGGGATCGGCTCAGTGCATAAGCTTGAATGAGATCAATTAACTCGTTAGCGATGAGCACAAATAAAGATTTTTTATTTGTGAAAGGGATGAAATGATTTTTTATTGCATGGTTAAGAAATGCGATGAAGCCATCATAAAAGTTATTGACATTTAACAAACCGATGGGTTTCGATGAATGTTGGATGGGCCCAAGATCTTAATGTGATTAGTGCCTCAGAGTTGCAAGATCTCCGGTAAGAAAATAAAAGCATCAGCGTGATTCAACATTTGATTATTCTTTCTTGCATACCGAGACGACTAACTCTTCTCCAGGTTGGTGAGTCGGACATACTGACTAACGGTTTGAGGCTTGGGATGATGCCTAACACTTGGCTCCTCCGAGATAAACGACTTCCGAGACTAGTTTGGATAACCCTCGGTCACCTCCTCCATAAACTAGATGCAAATTTCTTTCTCGCTTTATTCGTTGACCAAGATCGATGGTCGCCTCAACGAACTCTTTATGTTTGCCATAGTTAAATCCAGAGAGCACACAAATGTTCTTGAATTGTTTAATGGGAGTAGCTGCCATTGGGATGCTTAAAAAACAATTTGTGAGTCTAAAAGAAAATGATCATATATCAAGGATCTTGGTGACAATGATTTTGTTTGTATAGGAGGTAGCATGTCTATGTCAATTAACGCGTAAAGCACATGGCTCGAGAGTCAAAAAGGAAATAGTAAAAGAAAAAGCACTCAATTATTAAAGACAATAATGCAATTGATAAAACAACGGTGAAAAAAAAACAAAAGAAAGTAAAACAACAAGTAAAAAGGATATTTACGGTAGTTGTGATTGTGGCTCACATCTTCCTCCGGTTTACGTCCAAACGGCTTGAACGCCTCATAGGTCGAGGATAGGCTTCCCATCCAGTTTTCTTATAAAGCGGCAAACAGGTCGTTTATAGTCGATTCCCAAGACTATATCGGACACGTTCTTTTCGAAATAATGGCCATAATCGGAGAATTGCTCTTTATACGTATCCATTGGGATGCGTTCAAGAGACAAAAGGATATCATCCAATGACTCTTTATTCAAGCCATCCCTAATGAATTGAATCTTATCTTCCTGTTATCGACATCATTCCGAAAGAACAAGGATTTTTATCGCATTTCATCCTGGCACACTTATGACAATTAACATGAAGTTTTTCACTCTTCGTTTTTCGAGTAAATGCCTTTACCACAACGCATGTATGCAATAAATTTAGGAGGTAACTCACCGCCAAACGTATCTTGGCCTCGATTAACCAACGGATGTCGGCGGGGCGTTATTTCTCATAAGCAATCGCATGCGTTGAACCGAGCTTTATAGATCGTAAGGAGGGCATTACGAGGAAGTGAAGGAAATCGCTTGTGAAGCTTTGCTAGAATCGCGTTTCGTCCATACCTTCTTCTCGAATATTAGTTATTATGGGAAACTAAAGTAACCGACTTTGATTGTCACGAGTCCGTTATCCGCCACTTACAGGGGTAACAAACTAGAGAACACACAAAAAAGAAAAGAAAAGAAAAGAAAAATAATAATCTCACAATTGTCCTCTTATTGAGTTTTCCTCAAGTTCGATTTGTGTTTCGTTGATACCTCCCTCAATTTCTTTGAGTTGTCTTTATAGATCTTCAACGTGGGATACCAACTCGGAGGTTGTAGCTTCCAAATACGATCGTTTTACAAAATCGTATCTGGCTTCTCAGATGAGATTGTACACGTTGAAGTTGTCTGAGAATGTTCAAGAGGAACTGGTGTTAAAGATTTTCTCATAATTTGCTTGTCATGAAAGACTTTCATTCGCTGTTTGTAAATCTTGGCATTTTTGTATACATCATTCGACTTTCTTCAAGTTACGCCGGTTGTGATTTTCTTTCTAAGTTAGCTTGCTTTGCATGTCAAAGTTGAATTTCTTCTTTGGCCAAGATGCGCAATGCTCAAGTTTTGGTGGTGATTCTGATGATGGACTCAATTTCTTCTCTGATGGTGCTAGTTGTTCCACTCTTGACTTCCATTTGTTAATGTCCATGGATGGTGCTGAATCGAGTAAGGCATTAACTTCATCTATTGATCTGTCAATATCAAAATTCAAACCAAAGTGAGTTAAACATGTTTGTAAATGGTCATCACTAAGATTTGAAATAAAAGTATTATCAACTAATTCTTCAATTAAATCCACATCAACAATTTCATCATCTGCATTGGGAGGTTGTTTGGCGATGTTGAAGATATTTAGCTCCATCGTCATATTGCCAAAGGACAACTGCATATTTCCAGTCCTGCATTGAATGTGAGCATCGGCGATTTGCCGAAAGAAAGGTCGTCTAAGATAATGGGGATCCGCTTCCTCAATCGGGGAATTTGGTTGAGTGTCAATTACAATGAAATCAACGGAAAATAAAACTTATCTACCTGTATAAGACGTCCTCCACAATACCACGAGGTTTTTTCATGGACCGTCTGCAATGTAACACCACCTGGAGTTGGGTGTAATTCTCCCAGTCAAGTTTCACAAATCCGAGTAAGGCAATGATTTACACTAGCTCACAAGTCCAACAAAGCATTCTCGATTGTGTGGTTCCTATACTACATGAGATAGTGGGGGAGCCGGATCTTTGTATTTTAGAGGAAGTTTATCTTGGAGTATAGAACTCACATTTTCTGTTAAAAATGCCTTCTTTTGAACATGAATGTTTCTCTTTTTAGTACAACAAAGGTCTTTAAGAAACTTGGCATAAGATGGCACTTGTTTTATAGCATCAGCAAAGGGATGTTAACAACTTACTTGTTTAAAGATTTCAAAAATCTCATTTGTAGATTTTCCCTTTTTGCTTTAGCTAACCTCCGGGAAATGGAGCTTTTGGAACGTATTCTCGTGGGTTGGTTTCTTCTTTCTCCTTTGATGATGAGTCTTCTTCATTTCTGGCATAATTTGAGTTGTTTTGTGAGCATCTCCACTTTGTTGTCGACTTCTTTTCCTTTTCGCAAGGTCATGACGGCTTTGACCTCTCCATACTGCTTTGAGGTGAATCGGTACTTACTTCATGCACTCCTTTAGGATTAGGCCTTTGGTTGACTTGGGAATTTACCTTTCTCAGCGGTCACTGCCAAGGTCTGAACTGACGAAGCAAGTTGTCCCACCATTTTCTCAAGGTTTGAAATTGATTGGGTTTGTGAGTTGAAACCCGCTCTCATCTCATTTCGTAGTTCATCAATGGTGCGGTTTTGTTGCTCGATTTTGGAGTGAATAAGATTCTTGAAATTCTGAAATGCATCCTCCCATGGTCAAGTCTGAGAATGGTTTGGGTTCTGATTATATGGTCTAAATGGTGGTTGAGAGGCTTGAGGATTTTGAGGAATTGGTTGCATTGGTGGGGTGGAGGTGGAGCTCTCTGGTCCATTCTGTTGGAATCCTTGAGACCATGAAAAATTGGGGTGGTCTCTCCATCCAGGATTATATGTGTTGGAGTAAGGGTTATAGTTTGATGGCTTTCTCATTACATCTATGGCATTGGCTTGATCTGAGTATGAGTCCTGGTCATGTGGTTCCGTTAATTTAGCAGCTGTTAACGATGCTATTTGTCGGGAAAGACCTTCAACTATGTCTTTGACTTCTTTAATTTCTGAACTTGACTCGCCAATGTGAACCTCATTCACTCCCTTAACTCCTCTAGTACTCTCGAGCGACGACTCGTTGTTGGGAATTATCCGCTTGTCATTTGGAAGAAATCCCAAATCTCTGATGCACTTTTTGACATTAGCTCTCCTCCACTTGTTGCCATTAGCCATTCTTGCACATTCGGCAATAATCCCTCCAAAAAGTATTGGCATTGGTGCCATTTTTCGTACCCATGATGTGGACACTTTAGGAGTAGCCCATTGAATCGCTCCCATGCTTCGAAAAATTGCTCGTCTTCTCTTTGGGTAAACTCGAAATTTCCTGCGAATAGATTGGTTTTATGTCTTGGGAAATATTTATTCAAAAATTTTGTTACCATTTGTTCCCATGATGTAATCTTATTAGCAGGCAATGCATTGAACCATGAACGAGCTCTATCCTTTAAAGAAAATGGAAATAATCTAAGCTTAACATCATCATCGAAAAATTCTCATATTTAAAAGTTTGACAAATAGCATGGAAATCATTAGGATGATTATATGGATCTTCATTTTCTAGGCCATAGAATGTTGGGAGACAATTTAGCACACGAGGTTTTAATTCAAAACTCCTAGCAGCTACATTTGGATATCGTATGCATGATGTGCTCAAGTTAGCTAAAGGACTGAAGTAGTCCTTAAATAGCCTCTCTTGTGGTCTTTGGTTTGCAAATCCATTTCAAATTTATTTTTAATTTCAACGTGTTTGTGTGTGCGAAGTGTTTTTTCTAATTCAATGTTTATAGGCTCAAGATTTGGTAATTGTGACCTACGACCATGCATGCAAAGAAAAAAAAATGATAACAAAATTAATAAAGATAAAGAAGAGGGAGAAATTACGATACTAACCTTATTATCTTTATTCTGATTTTCCTATGAAAATAACTCAAGTGCTATATATAGAAAAGAAAATACGTGAAACAAATTAAAATAAATTAAGAGGCGGTTGAACTGCCGATTTCACAAAAATAAAAAAATAACATGAAAATTAAATTACAGAAATTTAAAGAAGATAAGAAAAGAAAAGAAAATAATACCTACTTCAAAATTTAATTCACTTTTTTTTTCTCTCTTTTTTTTTTAATAATAATAAATAAATAAATATTACAAGGAAACAAATAAAATAAATAAATAAAGAAAAAAAAATTCTACAAATTAAAATACTTACCTCCCAAGAACGGCGCCAAAAACTTGTTGTGCAAATTTTATTGAACTCATGAGTGCACGAATCTATTGTAGAATAGATTAATGGTGACGAGTGTCGATCCCACGAGGAGGTGGATTTTAATTATGTGTAGAATTAATTTTCTGAGTTGGTGGTTGGATTTATAATGACAATTATGTAGGCAATGTATTAATTTGAATTAAAGCTATTGGAATAAACTATTAAAATAAAATGCTTGGATCTCAAGAATGCCTCAACACGTACCATCGGCTTAATATTCATTATTAGTACCAATTAAATCATGAAGGGGAACTTCCACTCATCATGAACCACACTTTAATAGATATGGTGCTAAGGGCTTCCCGTGCCAAATAATAATAACCTTGCTTAAGGAGGCGGTTATTAAGTAGATATCCGACAAGATTATTACTATCCTGTCTACGAAAAGTCAAAACAACCACATAAATTAAAGGGGAAGGAAAAGTAAATTTACCAAATTAAGCCCATGGAGCATGTTGAGACTTCACCTTCAACAAGCTTGAAAGGAAATTAGCCACTCATATTTGAACTAGGGGTAAAATGGGAATTTTATTAAAATACGTAGAAAATACGAGATGGAGATGGAATTACAGAAAATGGAGTCCAAAAATGGATTCAGGGGTGTCAAATTAGGGGAGCCCCTTTTTATAGATAAACCGAGTAAATCATGGCCATCGGATTAAAACAATTTGGGACGCTCGAGGATTGCGCCACGTGGCAAGTTCTATTGGATTGAACACATCATCGGGCTGTTATTCTGTGTATATGCATATACCGTACACTTTTTTTCGTCCACTAACATTACGCCACGTCACCGGTCAACATTTTTGGTCGATAAGCTCGTGACACGTCATCGATCAACGCCACATCATCGATCAATGCCACATAAGCGATCAATGCCACATCATTCGCCCAATCAAATGCCGCCACGTCATCGTATAGTGCCACGCGTCATCGCATGCGATGCCACGTCAAAGATACAAGATACATGTGAGCGAGTCGAAGTGAGCGAGTGTCGATATCTGATGTAGTATGTGTGAAACGATCAGTATGTGTGAAAGCGATCAGTATGTGTGAAACAGTACCATTTTTCTTTTTATGCTCCTCCTAAGGTTTTCGATTTATCCGAGTTCAAAAGTGCTGTCCGTTTTTCATCTCGATCTCTCGTTTATTGTGAAATGACCATGATATCCTCTAAAATACATAAAATACTTAATTAAAATAAAACATACATAATTAAATTCTGAGGACTTAAAGACATAAAAATAGAGATGTTAGTGAGACTTGGAGTGTAAAATGATGATTTTCTCCATTATAAATACACACTTTCTAGTACTCAACAAACACACCCCAACGACCCGGTGTTGCTAGTCCCTAGCAATTTGAGCGAAAACAAAACTGAAACAATTTTTTTTTTTTTTTATACTGTGGTATTTATTCAATCAGACTAATGATAACAATCAAATAAAAGTATAAGCATTATCTATAGTCTAAAAAAATATCATTCCCACATCAACTCTCCACATGAATCAGTTTAGAAAACTTTGTTACAACTTCAGTAATCTAGTTACTTTTAGGAATGACATGCAAACCCCAAAATCTCACTTTGTAGTAGTAGTAATACGCTCACAAAGAAATTAAACCCAAAAATAATCACTCCAGGTGAATGGTAATTTGAGTGAAAATAATAAAAAGTAATATCACACACTCTCACTAAGGTGATAGAATTATGCCCTCAGCTTAGAAATAGTACGATTTTAATTTAAAATTGCTAATAAAACCAATACAGTAATCATCTTTTTTTTTTTTTTTTTTTTTTTTTTTACCACATCTTTTCAACCCATATTACTAGTTTGTATTTCAGACTATAGTTCCCTAAAATCAAGAAGGACTTTTATTAGGACGTAACGTAGGCTAGGGACGTGGCTAACAAAGAAAGGATAATAGGAAAAACAAAATATATGTTTGAAAAATAGAGAACTTTGGAGATTGTAAGGTCTTTTTTTTTTTGTTTTTTTTTTTTTTTTGTTTTTTTATTTTGTTTTTTTTCTTTTTTTTTTTTTTTTTTTTTTTTTTTTTTCTTTAATGCAAAATTATCTCTATTTTCAAACATAAATGGGTGGTGAGAATTACAAAATATAAGGTGATCTCCACGTTGGAGTAGAGACAAGATAATAGGTTGCCAAAGAAAAAGTCTTTATTTTTTTATTTTATTATTATTATTATTTTTTTTTTTTAAGGCTTAAGGGGTTAACTATGGATACATATTAATAGAGTTGGCTAGAAAGGCTCAAACGGACCAAAGATGGCCTTTTTGTCATATTTTAGGTTTAAATAATCTTCCATCTCTACTAGTTAGATAGATCTGCAGATGTGGCAAAAAAAATTTTTTTTTTTTTTTTTTTTTTTTTTTTTTTTTTTTTTTTAATATATAAAGCAATAAACTACTAAGCTGAATGAAGAATGGACAAAAAGGGTTACTCTCCAAGAAAAATAACAGGCTCAAAAACTCACTTGGAAATTATTATGACATGTGCATTCTTTCAAGCAACTTAAATTTGTTTCCAACATCAACATGTAGAGTAACAAACATGGTGTAACATAACTAAAGACCAAAGATAATACAAATACTAAAATTTGAAAGTTATCATGTCATCTAATTATGAAAAGATCACACAAAATGCTTTTTTTTTTTTTTAATAATAAGATGCGTTTAGAGTCACTGCACTCCATATTCACCATCTTCGACTAAAAAAATTTAACCACGATTAGTTTCTAAAATAAAAATTAGTAAAAACTACACCAAGATTGAGATATTCCACAATTGTCAACTATTCCCTCCCCCCAACCAGAACGAAACATTGTCCTCAATGTTGAAAGAAAATAGGGTTTAGAAGACATCACCTGAGTGCTGGATCACAGAAGAAAATATTTACAAGCGGAGAGTTAAATCTAATTTGCACTTACTACTACGGATCTTTGTTACCATCATTAGTTGGCCATTCCAAAGACAAGGGTCTTGGGATCGGCTGCAGTCATAAGCTTGTAATGATCAATTAACTCGTTAGCGAGATGAGCACAAATAAAGATTTTTTTATTTGTGAAAGGGATGAAATGATTTTTATTGCATGGTTAAGAAATGCGATGAAGCCATCATAAAAGTTATTGACATTTAACAAACCGATGGGTTTCGATGAATGTTGGATGGGCCCAAGATCTAATGTGATTAGTGCCTCTCAGAGTTGCAAGATCTCCTGGTAAGAAAATAAAAGCATCAAGATGATTCAACATTTGATTATTCTTTCTTGCATACCGAGACGACTAACTCTTCTCAGGTTGGTGAGTCGGACATCTGACTAACGGTTTGAGGCTTCTTGGGATGATGCCTAACACTTGGCTCCTCCGAGATAAACGACTTTTCCGAGACTAGTTTGGATAACCCTCGGTCACCTCCTCCATAAACTAGATGCAAATTTCTTTCTCGCTTTATTCGTTGACCAAGATCGATGGTCGCCTCAACGAACTCTTTATGTTTGCCATAGTTAAATCCGGAGAGCACACAAATGTTCTTGAATTGTTTAATGGGAGTAGCTGCCATTGGGATGCTTCTAAAAAACAATTTGTGAGTCTAAAAGAAAATGATCATATATCGAGGATCTTGGTGACAATGATTTCTGTTTGTATAGGAGGTAGCATGTCTATGTCAATTAACGCGTAAAGCACATGGCTCGAGAGTCAAAAAGGAAATAGTAAAAGAAAAAGCACTCAATTATTAAAGACAATAATGCAATTGATAAAACAACGTGAAATAAAACAACGAAGAAAGTAAAACAACAAGAAAAGGATATTTACGGGTAGTTGTGATTGTGGCTCACATCTTCCTCTCGGTTTACGTCCGTAAACGGCCAACGCCCTCATGGGTCGAGGATAGGCTTCCCATCCAGTTTTCTTATAAACGGCAAAGCGGTCGTTTATAGTCGATTCCCAAGACTATATCGGACACGTTCTTTTCGAAATAATGGCCATAAGCGGAGAATTGCTCTTTATACGTATCCACTTTGGGATGCGTTTCAAGAGACAAAAGGATATCATCCAATGACTCTTTATTCAAGCCATCCCTAATGAATTGAATCTTATCTTCCTGTTATCGACATCATTCGAAAGAACAAGGATTTTTATCGCATTTCATCCTGGCACACTTATGACAATTAACATGAAGTTTTTCTTTCTTCGTTTTTCGAGTAAATGCCTTTACCACAACCAGGCATGTATGCGATAAATTTAGGAGGTAACTCACCGCCAAACGTATCTTGGCCTCGATTAACCAACGGATGTCGGCGGGGACGTTATTTCTCATAAGCAATCGCATGCGTTGAACCGAGCTTTATAGATCGTAAGGAGGGCATTCTCGAGGAAGTGAAGGAAATCGCTTGTGAAGCTTTGCTAGAATCGCGTTTGTCCATACCTTCTTCTCGAATATTAGTTATTATGGGAAACTAAAGTAAATCGACTTTGATTGTCACGGAATACCGTTATCCGCCACTTAACCTTAGGGGTAACAAACTAGAGAACACACAAAAAGAAAAGAAAGAAAAGAAAAATAATAATCTCACAATTGTCCTCTTATTGAGTTTTCCTCAAGTTCGATTTGGGTTTCGTTGATACCTCCTCTCGATTTCTTTGAGTTGTCTTTCTAGATCTTCAACGTGGGATACCAACTCGGAGGTTGTAGCTTCCAAATACGATACGTTTTACAAAATCGTATCGGCTTCTCGGATGAGATTGTACACGTTGAAGTTGTCCGAGAATGTTGAAGGCTGGTGTGAAAGATTTTTCATAATTTGCTTGTCATGAAAGACTTTCATTCATTGTTTGTAAATCTTGGCATTTTTGTATACATCATTACGACTTTCTTCAAGTTCGCGGTTGTGATTTTCTTTCTAAGTTAGCTTGCTTTGCATGTCAAAGTTGAATTTCTTCTTTGGCCCAAGAGATGCGCAATGCTCAAGTTTTGGTGGTGATTCGATGATGGACTCAATTTCTTCTCACGATGGTGCTAGTTGTTCCACTCTTGACTTCCATTTGTTAATGTCCATGGATGGTGCTGAATCGAGTAAGGCATTAACTTCATCTATTGATCTGTCAATATCAAAATTCAAACCAAAGTGAGTTAAACATGTTTGTAAATGGTCATCACTAAGATTTGAAATAAAAGTATTATCAACTAATTCTTCAATTAAATCCACATCAACAATTTCATCATCTGCATTGGGAGGTTGTTTGGCGATGTTGAAGATATTTAGCTCCATCGTCATATTGCCAAAGGACAATGCATATTTCGGTCTGCATTGAATGTGAGCATCGGCGATTTGCCAAGAAAGGTCGTCGTCTAAGATAATGGGGATCGCTTCCTTGAATCTCGGATCTGGTTGAGTGTCAATTACAATGAAATCAACAGGAAAATAAAACTTATCTACCTGTATAAGACGCCCTCCACAATACCACGAGGTTTTTCATGGACCGATCTCAAGCTGTAACACCACTGGAGTTGGGTGTAATTCTCCCAGTCCAAGTTTCACAAATACTGAGTAAGGCAACAGATTTACACTAGCTCCTAAGTCCAACAAAGCATTCTCAATTGTGTGGTTCCCTATACTACATGAGATAGTGGGGGAGCCTGGATCTTTGTATTTTAGAGGAAGTTTATCTTGGAGTATAGAACTCACATTTTCTGTTAAAAATGCCTTCTTTTGAACATGAATATTTCTCTTTTTAGTACAAAGGTCTTTAAGAAACTTGGCATAAGATGGCACTTGTTTTATAGCATCAAGCAAAGGGATGTTAACACTTACCTGTTTAAAGATTTCAAAAATCTCATTTGTAGATTTTCCCTTTTTTGCTTTAGCTAACCTCTGGGGAAATGGAGCTTTTGGAACGTATTCTCGTGGGTTGGTTTCTTCTTTCTCCTTTGATGATGAGTCTTCTTCATTTACCGGCATAATTTGAGTTGTTTTTGGTACCGGCATCTCCACTTTGTTGTCGACTTCTTTTCCTTTTCGCAAGGTCATGACGGCTTTGACCTCTCCATATGAGGTGAGGTGAACTGGTACTTACTTCATGCACTCCTTTAGGATTAGGCCTTTGGTTGACTTGGGAATTTACCTTTTCAGCGGTCATTGCAAGTGTCCGAATCGACGAAGCAAGTTGTCCCACCATTTTCTCAAGGTTTGAAATTGATTGGGTTTGTGAGTTGAAACCCGCTCTCATCTCATTTCGTAGTTCATCAATGGTGCGGTTTTTTGTTGCTCGATTTTGGAGTGAATAAGATTCTTGAAATTCTGAAATGCATCCTCCCATGGTCAGCCGAGAATGGTTTGGGTTCGATTATATGGTCTAAATGGTGGTTGAGAGGCTTGAGGATTTTGAGGAATTGGTTGCATTGGTGGGTGGAGCTCGGAGCTCTGGTCCATTCTGTTGGAATCCTTGAGACCATGAAAAATTGGGGTGGTCTCTCCATCCAGGATTATATGTGTTGGAGTAAGGGTTATAGTTTGATGGCTTTTCATTACATCTATGGCATTGGCTTGATCCGAGTATGAGTCCTGGTCATGTGGTTCCGTTAATTTAAGAAACATTAACGATCTATTTGTCGGGAAAGACCTTCAACTATGTCTTTGACTTCTTTAATTTCGAACTTGACTCGCCAATGTGAACCTCATTCACTCCCTTAACTCCTCTAGTACTCGAGCGACGACTCCGTTGTTGGGAATTATCCGCTTGTCATTTGGAAGAAATCCCAAATCTACGATGCACTTTTTGACATTAGCTCTCCTCCACTTGTTGCCATTAGCCATTCTTGCACATTCGGCAATAATCCCTCCAAAAAGTATTGGCATTGGTGCCATTTTTCGTACCCATGATGTGGACACTTTAGGAGTAGCCCATTGAATCGCTCCCATGCTTCGAAAAATTGCTCGTCTTCTCTTTGGGTAAACTCTGAAATTTCCCTGCGAATAGCATTGGTTTTATGTACTGGGAAATATTTATTCAAAAATTTTGTTACCATTTGTTCCCATGATGTAATGCTATTAGCAGGCAATGCATTGAACCATGAACGAGCTCTATCCTTTAAAGAAAATGGAAATAATCTAAGCTTAACATCATCATCTGAAAAATTCTCATATTTAAAAGTTTGACAAATAGCATGGAAATCATTCAGATGATTATATGGATCTTCATTTTCTAGGCCATAGAATGTTGGGAGACAATTTAGCACACGAGGTTTTAATTCAAAACTCCTAGCAGCTACATTTGGATATCGTATGCATGATGTGCTCAAGTTAGCTAAAGGACTGAAGTAGTCCTTAAATAGCCTCTCTTGTGGTGCTGGTTGCAAATCCATTTCAAATTTATTTTTAATTTCAACGTGTTTGTGTGTGCGAAGTGTTTTTTCTAATTCAATGTTTATAGGCTCAAGATTTGGTAATTGTGACCTACGACCATGCATGCAAAGAAAAAAAAATGATAACAAAATTAATAAAGATAAAGAAGAGGGAGAAATTACGATACTAACCTTATTATGCTGTTACAATTTTCCTATGAAAATAACTCAAGTGCTATATATAGAAAAGAAAATACGTGAAACAAATTAAAATAAATTAAGAGGCGGTTGAACCTGCCGATTTCACAAAATAAAAAAAAAAATAACATGAAAATTAAATTACAGAAATTTAAAGAAGAGAAGAAAAGAAAAGAAAATAATACCTACTTCAAAATTTAATTCACTTTTTTTTTCTCTCTTTTTTTTTTAATAATAATAAATAAATAAATATTACAAGGAAACAAATAAAATAAATAAATAAAGAAAAAAAAATTCTACAAATTAAAATACTTACCTCCCAAGAACGCGCCAAAAACTTGTTGTGCAAATTTTATTGAACTCATGAGTGCACGAATCTATTGTAGAATAGATTAATGGTGGCAGTGTCGATCCCACGAGGAGGTGGATTTTAATTATGTGTAGAATTAATTTTCTGAGTTGGTGGTTGGATTTATAATGACAATTATGTAGGCAATGTATTAATTTGAATTAAAGCTATTGGAATAAACTATTAAAATAAAATGCTTGGATCTCCGAATCTGTCTCAACATGTACCATCGGCTTAATATTCATTATTAGTACCAATTAAATCATGAAGGGGGAACTTCCACTCATCATGAACCACACTTTAATAGATATGGTGCTAAGGGCTTCCCGTGCCAAATAATAATAACCTTGCCTAAGGAGGCGGGTATTCCAGTAGATATCCGACAAGATTATTACTATCTGCTCACGAAAAGTCAAAAAACCACATAAATTAAAGGGGAAGGAAAAGTAAATTTACCAAATTAAGCCCATGGAGCATGTTGAGACTTCACCTTCAACCCAAGCTTGAAAGGAAATTAGCCACTCATATTTGAACTAGGGGTAAAATGGGAATTTTATTAAAATACGTAGAAAATACGAGATGGAGATGGAATTACAGAAAATGGAGTCCAAAAATGGATTCAGGGGTGTCAAATTGTGGGGAGCCACTTTTTATAGATAAACTGAGTAAATCATGGCCATCGGATTAAAACAATTTGGACGCTCAGGATTGCGCCACGTGGCAAGTTCCTATTGGATTGAACACATCATCAGGGCTGTTATTCTGTGTATATGCATATACCGTACACACGTTTTTTCGCCCACTAACATTCCGCCACGTCACCGGTCAACATTTTTGGTCCGATAAGCTCGTGACACGTCATCGATCAACGCCACATCATCGATCAATGCCCATAAGCGATCAATGCCACATCATTCGTCCAATCAAATGCCGCCACGTCATCGTATAGTGCCCGCGTCATCGCTGAGTGCCACGTCAAGATACAAAGATACATGTGACAGTCGCGTGAAGCGTTGTCGATATCTGAGGCCGTATGTGTGAACGATCAGATGTATGTGTGAAGCGATGCAAGTATGTGTGAAGCGATACCATTTTTCTTTTTATGCTCCTCCTAAGGTTTTCGATTTATGTCCGAGTTCAAAAGTCTTTGTCCGTTTTTCATCTGATCTCTCGTTTATTGTGAAATGACCATGATATCCTCTAAAATACATAAAATACTTAATTAAAATAAAACATACATAATTAAATTACAAGGGACTTAAAGACATAAAAATAGAGATGTTAGTGAGACTTGGAGTGTAAAATGATGATTTTCTCCATTATAAATACACACTTTCTAGTACTCAACAAGTATTTCAAACATTAAAATCTATTGAAGACATATCTTATTTTATACTAGCCAACACGCAAAAGCCATAGCACATGATGTTTCATATCTTTATGAAGTTTTTGTTATAAGGGACTCGGGTTGAAAACCCTAATTTTTTAACTCTCGATCAGGTGTAGGATGAATTTGGAAAAGTCAGGGCATTTGGGTTTTGGGTTTTGAACACGGATGTTTGAAAAAAAAAAAATGAAACACACAATAATATTTTTTCATGGATTTTTCTATAATGCTATATGTGTTTTTATAGCATTGATAGTAAGATTAAAGTAGACCTTTAGATTTAAGAGTTTTTATCCGAACCATTCATTTAATGTAATGGATAACTAAATAATTAATTAAAATACAGCCGGTAACTTACAAGTAATTATTAATTTTTTAATTTCAAATTAATATTAATTTGGAAAAAAGCCACCCACACCTCCTAAGGTTTGTTTAAATTATCATAAAGATCCCCTAAATTTCATAAATGACAATTATACCATTATATTAAAATAATCTAAATAAATACAAATATAGTAATAGGACAAAAATAATAAATAAATATCATATGATACTAATAAAATATTACAATAAATATAATTAATAAAATAATGTATACAATGAAAATTTTGTTAATATTAAGTTATTATTAGTCTATCATGATGGATTTACTAAAATCTATTAATCCAAAAATTGATTTTAAGATTGATATTAATGTAGACATAATCAAATAATATATTACAAAAGATAATATAAATTTTATAAATTTCTGTGAAAGTTAAGTATAATTATTTAATATTGTTAGTATATCAAATAGATTTTAATATTATTAAAAGAATATGACAAATTAATAATGTTAAAATAAATTTTTTACTATTCAAAATATTTTATAAATTTTATCTTATTTTATCTATTACATTCATTTAAGCAAATTTTAGGAGTGTTAGTGGTCTTTTCTCTGTTAGTTTTATAGCATATTTAAAGTGCTATATCATTTTATATCATATATTGCACTTAAGATGTTGATTTTGTTGAAGTGTTATGTTATTAAAAATCAAATTTTGCATTTACAATGTGTTACAACTTTAATGTAAAATGTAATAAAAAATATAAAGACATTTTTTAGCAGTTAATCGTAGCTTTCTTTTATAAAATAGTATTATAGAAAGACAATTAGTACAATGTAATAGAAATTGTAAGGGAAAAAGTTAGTACAGGTGATTGTTCTTGTAGTTATTAAAACATATGAAGTGCTACACACACATACATGCACACATTGTCATGAGTTGGTAAGATATTGTCCGCTTTAAGCTTTAATAAGAATTGCACGATTTTCTTTCTGCCATACGCCTCAGATGTATCTTACCAATTAAGGTATGGATTACCCCCTATAAGCCCAGCATCTCTCCCGTGCTTTGTCGACATGGGATTTGCCAAGCTATTACATACACTCTCTCAGGGACTCAATGTTCTTGCTAAGCTTTGCCCCATTATCATTCAAGAGGACAAGTGGAGTCGCTCTGATACCATCTATAAAACTTAATTTACTTTCTTTCTTTACAATCAATTTTGGTAAAATCTACTTTCTCATTTCATAGAAAACGTAATGCATATTCATGCTTATGCGAATGGACTCTCACACATACTTATACTCATGCACAAAATCATGCTTAACACATAACAATACATCACATAAGCACATGGTCAAAATCATATAAATCCATATTTGATACATATAAAAAATAGACTTTTCAAACATGTCAAACAAATATATATTGTTTATTGTGATTCATTTAAAAGTCTAGTTTACTTATTGAGCTTTGTATTCATTATAGTTTATTATGATTCAGTTTCCAAAAGTCAGGATTGATTTGTGATGAGGAGAAGGACTTGAATTAAGAATGGTAAATGGTTTGGCTAAATTTTTAAATTATTTCAGTATTTATTGTATTTGAAGCTTGAATTGTTATTTATTGTAAGAGTTATTTGAGTTCATATGTGAGTTGTGCTTAGATTTTCCCTCGAAGTTTGAGTTGGGGTGTTACACACAAATTGAGTACATCTATGTATTGCTGTTTATGAATAGGAGGGAAATTAAAGTCGTAACTATGCTAATGTATTATGAATTGATATATGAAATATAAATAATAGTAAAAATTAATTTGTTGACTAATGAAGTAAACCATATTTTATGGACATTTGATACATTAATCTAAGGTCAAAATGAGATATATCACATGATATTTCATACAATGGTTCAATTTTCAACATTTGCATATAGTTTTATAAGCTAGTAATCCAATAAAATATACCGCATGAGAAATTGAAGGCTATTATTTATATTTCACCATTGGAGAAATAGATATCTTCCGGTACTCTTCCATGACCATACATGAGAATAAAAAAATCTTCTAGCAGAAACAATATCCATTTGCATGCTGTCAAAAATAGATTTTGAAATTAGTTTGATTACATGATAATTGAATTATCTTATAAAATTAAGGATATGATTTAAGTACTATTTTAGTAATTTTGAGTTTTGCAATAAGTCTTCAAATTAATTAAATGTTGAAACTCTTTCCTATTTGGCTTGAAATTACTATTTAATAAAATTACAAATAGCCGATAATGAATGGTGTAGGACATATAGGTAAAATAAACTTTATAGTTTAATTAAACATTCCTATGGGTGTTGGTTTCGTATACATGTTCATTTATTTTATTGAAATCACATATTTATTGAATTTTGTGTAATAAAACAAAATATGAGATTCAAGTGAAATTGTGAGAATATTTGACATTTTAGGATGGTCACTGAAATTTCTCAAACTTCAGCCAACTATACAATCCAAATGATTTATTCTAAGAATTCTCAACATGTTATCCACAGTGACTGTTGGCAAAATAAGTTCTTATCAGCAATAAAACACAATTCAAACTTATATTTAGAAACAACAAACAACATCTCATCAAAGATCAAATTTGAGTGGAGTTTTTGGTCAATCAATCTAATTAAATTTGAGTAGTTTTTTTTTTGTCAATTAATTAAGTTATTGGTTTTGAAAAAACTTATGCTTAAGGTAAATCTGGGAACTATCACTACAAAAAAGCCATGGTTATTGATTGTTGGTTTATTTCCACTACTATAGATGTTAATGCATAAGTGTACACAACAAGTAATATACTGATTAATATTCAGAACGTCTCTACAGAGATTGATATTATTTGACTTGCTACAACAATCTTTAACAGTGTGGCTTGATCTAATTGAATTAAGGCAGCTTATGAAACTAAAGAACTAATTAAACTAAAAGTGTAATAAATAAAATGGAATAAAGAAAGTTTGCACGTCAAACACAAGAATGAAATCAATGAGAATAGTGTAGTTAAGTGAATGAACACACTTAATGGTATTGATTATTTTTTCAATTACAATATCGTTGCTCAACATCTACTACAGCACTAGTAAAATCCCTCATGCATCCTCAGTTGTCGCTTATTGGATATCTTATACTTAATGCAACCTAATAGTGACCAATTGTTATACCAATATTAAATATAGCATTACCCATTCTAGGTTCCACTTACCCTACAAGGTGAATGCCTATGTCTAGTTCTTCACTAATTTAGATCAAGCATGACCCTATTCAAATTGAGATTTACTCAACTTGGGAAACCAATCAAAAACCAAGTGTTGTCTTAATCGGTTCCACTAAGTCAGACCTTTTTTAGGCTCTCTTTTAACTAGTATCCATTAAATGGGTGGTTAGCGAAAATAGGGAATTGAAATAAAGACAATTAAAATAAAATACTATAGCAAATACAGAGTAGCACATATGTCAGTCAAACATCCATTAAGATCGTTTATCACTCAACCACAATCAAATTCAGTTTATGATTTGCGATACAGTAGTAAAGAAAATAATTTCAACCATCAAATATATTCTCATGAATAAATAGAAAACAAGAAAACAATACAACGAATTAAAGTCCACTAAGTCTTGTGATCTCTCATTTTTGTTCACTATGAATCCTCTGTTGTAGTCCTCAAATCCTTCTTATTTTTTGTCTTCCTTTTGTTTTTCTCTGTGGTTTTTCTGTGAGTGAGGGCTCACTCTTTTTCTTTTCATGTGTGCTCCTTTTATAACTCAAAGGTAAGGCAATCAAAAGTGTGTGGCGTGTATCCTCTATTTTTGCAAACTTCAGATCGTAATCTTTTAGTGATCTCGCGTGAAATCCATTCTGTCAATACTCCAAGTTTGTTACAGTAATGACTACAACATTTGCACTGTTCCAGATCTATTTCAATTCTTGTGTAGCTAAGTTCTTTTATATTTTTTGAAAGTCTGTTACAACAGCATTCCTTCCCTAAAACTTGAGTTTCTGGTCACATACAATTATGCATATAATCTAAGCATAAATTATTCTAAAACAACTTAATTTATATAAAAAAAATTAAACTAGAATGAATGCTCAATCAAAATGTAACAAAAATGTAATAAAAACACATCATTTACTCTCTAAGTAATCTTGATTTAAGTTTAAAAATGTCATGATAACTCTCGTTTCACAGAGTTATCACACCCCCAAACTTAAACTATTACTTTTCCTCAAGTAATGATAATAACACTAACACTTCAATAAAAAAATCATGCAACAACAACTTAGTTTTATCCTTAATCTTGCTAGGATTCATCAACCTTTAGATTACACTCTTAAATATGCCAAAGTTTGATAGTAGTTCCATTTCTAGATTTGGGTTTTATTCTGTCCAAAATGCGTGTATGTACTTTGATCAAGTCTTAGAGATGCTGCAGCATCACTCAAACATTAGATGTACTTAATAAAAACATTACAAACAATTCTATCTTGTGGGGGAAATGAAGGTCTTAAAACATATTCATATTGTGCTCTAGCAATCATCTTCAGTTTTTTTTAGTCAAATAGATACCTTTCAATGTAACATTGAGCTTTCATATGAATACCTATTACTTGTAATGATGACACCCAATTACTCACTTAAAGTGCATTTCAGAGTTGTTGCAACAAACACATCCACGATGCTATATCTAAGTCTTATCTTTGGACACCTTTAATTAAAGGCTGAACATGTGACTTATGAATAGACCTGGCTACCTAATATCCTAGACAGTAGATCCTCTTATTATTCATTCCTTCATCATATATATATATATATATATATATATATATATATATATATATATATATATATATATATATATATATATATATATATATATATATATATATATATATATATATATATATTGTCAGTTGCTCAATAATGCTTATAACTTTTATTGCCTTTTTACTAAATTCTATATATGGGGAACATATTCAGCCCTGGTTACTCAGCAGTCAAGTCATTGGAGCATTATTTTATTTAATACCTAACAAAATTTACAACAATCCCAAAAAATTCTGATTTCCCCCAAACTTGAGCTACTTTTTATCCTCAAAATGTTATTATTCTCTTCTACTTAGTCTTACTACAACAACTCACGAAACTCAATCAAAACCTAAGTGTCAAGACAGAAGTTCAACCTTCATCTATACACTAGTTCTATTTGGCAGTCATTCATTCTCCATTTCCACACTCAATTCATCTTCATTGGGTTTTCTAATCCTAATATAAACACTTGATAGATAGAGCTATACACATAACACACACACATGCATTCACAAACTTATAATACCATGACACAACCCGCCCAAACTTGAGAGGTGTTGTGTCCTCATATGCACATAAAATGAATTAACGAAAGACATGCATACATTAAATAAGAAAACATGCAGAATGAACAAAATAATATAACTAGTAAAAGAAAAGTTTTTAGAAATAGATAAATTAAATTGGCTGGCAGAGGGTGTACTCTTATGTTGTTGGACTTTCTGTTGTAGCACAAGCTGGAAGGGTTCACTTTTTTTTAGATCCATTTTTCAAGTGTTTCTTGGGTGAACCCATTAGGGCAGCAGTTGTTTGCTTTTTCTTCTTGCTTGGCATTAGACTGATGGGAGGGGTTCCAGTAGGTTCAGTCGCTTTGGGGTGAGTTTGTCTTGGTCTCTTCTGGCCTGGCCTTTTTGCTGCTACAGCACCTCTAGACGGTTGTGCCCCTTTGTGATTGCTGAAAGCCCTAGAAGCTGGAGTTTTGGTTGGAGTTGGTTGTGGAGCAGCTGGTGCAAGTGTTGTTGCTGCTAGTTCCTCAGCAGTGATACTTGCAATGATATCTCTTTTTTATTCTAGTAACTCTTCTAATGGCCTTCTTGATTTTTACATCTGCATCCTCCTCCTATTTAATTTTAGACTCTTTGCTTACATTCATCTTGTCTTTTCCTTTGCTCACTGGAGTCACCCTTAAGGGCTTATTATCCTTGTCCTCTTTTTTCTTTTTCTTGCTCTTACTCTTTATCTTCTTCTACTTCTTGCTCTCCACTTTCTTCTACTTCTTACTTTTCACCTTCTGATCTTCTTTTGCTTCGACATCCTCTGTTTCCTTTGCTCTGGCTGTTGTTCCTCTTCAGACTCTTCTTCAGCTTCTACATTTGCATTTCCTTCTGCTATAGTAACTTCCTCGGCTATCCCAAAATCAAACTGCGACAACAACGACTTAGAGAAATCTACATCCTTACTCTTCATGTACAAGGCAAATTTATGCTTTTGAACTTCAATATGCTTTCAGTAGGTCCAAAATTTCTGGTTTTCTTCCATTTATGCCTGGATACATTCCCCACAGTTATGCAGAGTTTCTACAATATATTCTCAAGTCTTGTAGACTGCTCTATCCTAGCTACAGTTGTGGATTCTCCAGCAATTCTCTCAAATATTTTGACTGTGATGGCTCATTCACTCTTTACCTTTTCATCACTTTCTTCAAACTTTACTACCAAGGCTTTACATATACCCATGATAAAAAATGAAAATAACAAGGCTATTGATTTTTGTTTTCTTGTTGCACAATCTTTAATTTCTTTTTCTATAATTTTACCTACATCTATGGCTAACCCCTTTACTATGGCATAGAAGAGTAAAAGTCAGTCTTGTGAAACTATAGTGGTGTAAGTGGTAGGCATTAACCTAAACTTTAAGAATTTAACCTGAACCTTGGCTATGGGTTTTAAATCGATTATGCTAACTACTTGTCCCTCTTTATTTATCCACTAACTACCAGGGACGGTCAATATTTTGAAAACTTTTCCTCATTTTTTGACAATCATCTCCTTAACAAATTTTGTATACTCACAGTCAATAGTAGTAGGCAAATAATAAAAAGCATTAATAACTTTAAAGTCTAACAGAACTCAAACTTGCCTTACAAAAATATTATGTTAATCCTACTATAGCATGTTGGAATAAAATTCTTTAACAATTAGGGTTATGGGGTCTTGTGGGGAGAGCAAAACCTTCCCCATCCTTGTTGCACTACAGTAGTGAGAATGTTATTCATCACGCCTGTAGGCTTCTTAAGGAATATAAAGCTCTTCTCCTCTAAAAGTTTTTGTGCCGTTATAAATTTCTTGAATTTATCTTCTACTTTATAACTATAGAAACGTGAAGGGTCTTTTAATCTAGCAACTCTTGTCTTAAACTTCCGTATTGCTATAGCAGATTGAATAGAATTGTATGGCGCTTAAAAGAGAAGTAAATCACAAAAAGAATTGTAAATAATTGTGAGAGTTATTGACGGGAAGAGAAAGACTTGTAATGAGAGTGAAAAATGCTAAAGTAAATCCCTAATTTATAGTTGGCGATAAAATAAAAAAAGGGAAGGTAATTAAGAGGATAAATTGGAAAGAATATTTGAAAATATAGATCACAGTAATTTAGGGATTTCATAATCCTTCCTTATCTGCAACTCTGATCTGCTGACATCATCTTGACTAACTTCCAAAGGTAAAAAGTTCCATGAGTTTGTTAATGCAACAGTAACTTGTGGCTGCAGTAATTAATCTAGTGCTCTAGCAACTACGATAAATTCCCCTATTGAATAAAAGACGACTTCCAACGGTTATGTTGTATGTAATCTTGCAGCAACACCTGTCAGTTTCTTAACCCTTTTTGCTTTGCTTTTTCTTTTTTAAATATGTTGTAATAAAATAAAAGAAAGAAAAGAAATTAAATAAATTATTTAAAATGAAAAAAAATCATAAATTAAAGCATGAAAAATAAACTTAATTTTTAAAGAAAAATTGAAATAACTCCCCTCATCATTGGGTTGCCTCCCAATTAGTGCTTAATTTTTAGGTCCTTCATCTTGACGATCCTTGATTGCTCATGTTGGATCCCTCAGGAATAGGTCTTCCCTTAAATTAGTCACAAAAGCTCCCATGTAATGTTTCACTTTGTGCCCATTAACTTTGAATTCTTGACTTATTCTTTCATCTAAGAGTTCAACAACCCTATAAGGGTATATACTTTGATAAGCTTGAAAGGTCATGACCATCTAGATTTCAATTTTCCAAGACAGAGCTTTAACCTTAAGTTATAAAGTAAAACTTGATTGACTAGAATGAGTTCCCTTTGCTTGATTCTTTGATCATGTCATCGCTTGGTCTTCTCTTTATAAATTCTTGCATTTTTTATAGGAGAATAACCTAAATTCCTTTAGCTCACAAAGTTGTAATTTTCTTTGCTCTATTGTAGTTATATCCATATTCAATTGCTTAACTGTCCAGTATACTTTGTGCTCTAACTTTAATGGCAAGTGACAAGCTTTTCCATAAACAATTCTGTATGGGGGCATGTTAAGTGGATTTTTATAGACTATTCTATAAGCCCATAAAGATTCATTTAATCTAAATTACCAATCCTTTTAATTAGAACTCACAACTTTCTCCAAAATCTTCTTTTAATTAGAACTCACAACTTTCTCCAAAATCTTCTTTATCTTTCTATTGGATACGTCTGCCTATCCACTAGTATGTAGATGACATGTTGTAGCAACCTTGCGTTTGATCCAATATTTAACCAATGTAGCAGCAAACATTTTGTTGCAAACATCACTAATGATGGCTTTTGGGGTGCCAAATCTTGCGAAAATGGTTTTCTTGAGGAACTTCACCATTGCCTTTACATTATTAGTTGGTAATGCTATAGCTTTCACCCATTTAGAGTCATAGTTTATAGCCACTAAGATGTATAGATTGTTGAAAAAAGATGAGAATTGTCCTATAAAATCTATCCCTCATACATCAAAGAGCTATACTTTCAAAATGTAATAATTAATAAACTTATAAAATTAGGTTACTATTGGCCCTTTATTTTTAAAGACGCTTATGAGTTTGTTAAGTGTTTGACATGTGTTAAAAGGTAGGGAACATCTCTCAAAAGTATGAGATACCACTCACTAACATTTTGGAAGTGCAACTCTTTAATGTATAAGGGATAGATTTTATAAAACCATTCCCATATTCTTTTAGCAATCTATACATCTTAGTGGCTATAAACTATGTCTCTAAATGGGTGGAAGTTGCAACATGACAGGATGATAAAATACAAGAAAGTTCTTCATTTAGTACATATCTTCTGATTACATGGTCTGAACACAACTTGTACAAGTAAGGCTCATCCCACTAATAGCTTTTGACATCATGAAGAAACCTTTTCCTCTGCCATTGGTGGCAGTGGTAATTTCCATCTGCTAAGCAGGAGTTTTGCCAGTAGAGGTAGATGGAGTATGTTTTTCAACATAAAAGGCTTGGCAAGCCCATCATTGGTACTATTCTACTACCCTTACCTATTCCGACCGGGGGGAACAGGTCGTTCGACAGGGAGATTCTGAAATTATGGAGGCTTGGTTCAATCAAGCCTCCGCAATTTCAAGATAACCAGGTTATGAGCTGTGATCTGTCGCTGTAACTCAGGTTGTAATTCCTCAGGCAACAATCCATTCACTAAATAATTGGCAAAGTCTACATATTATGAGAATCCTGATTGTTGCAACATTTATGCATGCTGTAGCATTAACAACTGTTCATCTGGAAATGTTTCTGTGATGTCCTGTATAGTCAGAGTACTTGCATTTACATCTAGTCTAAATAAATGGTTTGCCACTTGATTCTTAATCTCTTTTCTATCCTTCATCTCTAAATGAAATTCTGGTAGCAAAAGAGTCTACTTAATTAACATTGGTTTGGCATCTTTCTTAAAAATTAAATACTTTATGGCTAAATGATTTGTGTAAACAGTCACTTTTGTGATCTGAATTTGTCAAATGCAAAGACAACTGTCAATAACTCTTTTTCAGTGGTGGTATAGTTGAGTTGTGCATTGGCTAGTATATTGCTGGCATAATCGATATAATGAAAAATCTTGCCTTTCTTTTGCCTTAACACTACTCTAATAGAATGGTCACTGGCGTCGCACATTAAGTCGAAGGGCAGACTAAACAAAAGCCTTTAAACAATTCTCATCAAAGTTAAAGGGTCTGTCATACTCCAACAACAAGCATAACGATTTAGGTATTTTGGAAAAGCATTTAATGAACCTTTTATAAAACCCAACATGTCCTAAGAAACTCTTTATGCCCTTAACTAAAGTAGGTGGTGGAAGTTTATCAATTATTTATATTTTTGCTTTATTCACCTCAATTCCCTTTCTAGAGATCCTGTGGACTAAGAGTATCCCTTCTTATACAATGAAATGATATTTTTCTCAATTTAGCACTAAATTTGTCTCTTTATATCTCTTAACCTCATTTTCTAAATTATACAAATAGTCATCATATAACTCTCCAAAGACTGAAAATCATCGATGAATACCTCAAGTGTTTGCTCAACTATATTTGAGAAAATTGCCATCATACACCTTTGGAAAGTTACGGGAATATTGCATAAAGCGAATGGCTTCCTTCTTAAAGCAAATATTCCATAAGGACTAGTGAAAGTTGTCTTTTCTTAATCCTCTAGTGCTATAGCAATATGGTTATAGCCTGAGTATCTATCCAAGAAGCAATAATACTCTTTTCCAGCAAGTTTGTCTAGCATGTGATCTATGAAAGGCAATGGCAGGTGATCATTTCTTGTTGACTTGTTTAACTTTCTATAATCCATGCAAACTCTCCAACTATCATTATCCCGTGACTGTTCTTCTAGGAATAAGCTCATTATTTTCATTTGCTATAACTGTCACTCCACTCTTCTTTGGAACACATTGTACTGGGTTTACCCATGAGCTATTTGATATTGGGTATATTATTCCAACGTCTAATCATTTGATGATCTCTTTCTTTACAACTTTCTTCATGATAGAAGTCAATTTTCTCTGTTGTTTCACTGCATTACTGTAGCAATCTTCTAACAAAATCTTGTGCATGCATATAGAAAGGCTAATTATTTTGATATTTGCCATGGTTCATCTAATGGCCTTCTTTTGCCTCTTCAACACTTTCACTAAGCTCTTCTCTTGATTTGTATTCAAAGAGGATTAAATAATTATAGAAAGTATGTCATTGTCACCAAGGTATGCACATTTCAAATATAAAAGTAAAAATTTTAATTCTAAAACAGGTGTTCTGCAATGTTGCTTCTCTTCTAGCCATGATATTTCAACCGGGTCAATATCTCCTTCTTTAAGAGCTTCAAATGTTACAACTCTGTCTTCTTCATGATTGCAAACACTGTCTACTTGTTCTACTACAACAAAATTAACAACACTCATAAAGTTAGTCTTTTATCTCATCAGGATTCTTCATTGCATCTAGCACATTGAATGTAACTTACTGATCATTCACCCGTATAGCCAATTCTCCTTTTTACACATCAATTAGAGTTTTTCCTGTGACTAAGAAAGGTCTTCTTAAAATGATTAGTACCTCTTTGTTTGCCTCAAAATCTAACACTATAAAATCCACCTTTCTCAATGCATCTCCAATCTTACCTTTTGGATAAGCATGAGGTCTGTCAGGAAGTTGTAAGGCCATGGTTGTTGGCCTTACTTCTCTAACTTCGAATTGCTTGAACATTAATAAATACATGAGATTAATGCTTGCCCTCAAACAAAAAAGGGGTCTATCATTGTTTGTAGTTCCAATGGAATATGAAATTGTGAATCTTCTTGGATCTTTTAACTTTTAAGGGATTTTATTCTAAAGCATATGGTTACACTCTTGTGTCAGAGCAACTGTTTCAAATTCTCTAATCCTTCTTTTCCTTGCTAAAATATCTTTTAAAGAATTTCAAATAATTTGACATTTGTTCTAAAGCTTGCACGAACGGAATGTTGATATGTAGTTGCTTCAACACTTCGAGAAATTTGTTGAATTGTTTGTCTTGCTCTTGCTTCTGGAATCTTTGTGGAAAGGGTGGTTGATGCCTAAATTACTGTGCCATAGTAGGCTGTACAATCTGCTTCTGTTTTGCCATGTTTTGGTTTACTGTAATTAGTATGACAGCATCTCCCCTCACAAATTCTAGATCATCATTATCTATAGGTATTGTAGCTTGGGTGTTCTCACCAGTATGTTAGATAGTAGAAGATTGTGGCTTTTCTTTGACTTGAGTTTCTTCTTGTGTTGAAATGGGCTCAACTCTTCTTTTTAGAATAGCTATTAGGATATGAACATCCTTATCAAATCTTAGATTAATCACCTTACAACGTTCTTTTCCTTCTTTTCTAGGATCCTCTATGTTGTTGGGCAAACTACCCTAAGATTTGTTGTTGTAATAAGCTATCCAACCTCATTTTCTAGGTTTCTTAAAGATACAGCTTGGCTTTGGACAACTGTTTTATTCTTCATAATATACTCTTTAATTAGAACTTCAAGAGAACTAAGTCGATCATTGCTGATTTTTTTTGCCCTTGATTCTACTAGTGGAATCCAAGTGGTTGAGTAGGTTTATTTTGTCCACTGGTTGTGCCAGCTTACTGGTTTTGGTTGTTCTATGATAAATTTGGATGTTGTCTCCATCTTGGGTTGTAAGTGTTTGAGCATTGATAGTTTTGGTTTTGTCTATTGAAGTTGCCCATATAGTTGACTAAGGCTAAATTCTCGGGACAGTTATCAAATAGATGCCCTTATCCACAATAAACACATGATACTTCTGTAACTTGGTTAACTATTGCTAGAATAATAGTCAGAGCTTTCACCATGTTTGTTAATGAGGTTACTTGGACTAATAAAGCTGTCAGTGCATCTACATTGTGAACTGTTACTGCATCTCTTGCTGTAACTTGTCTGGTTGATGGTCATTGATAGTTGTTATTAGTTATTCTTTCTAAAATTTCATACGCTTTATTGTGAGACTTCGATAACAAGGCTCATTTACTGAAGCATCAATTATCAATCTAGTGCTTGGATTTAGACTATTGTAAAAGCCTCCAATTGTATACAGTAAGGAATACTGTAATGAGGACATCCTCTAAGAAGCTCTTTAAATCTTTCCAATGCATCATACAAGCTCTTATCTTTAAGTTGGTGGAAAAATGTGATCTCATTCCTCAATTTTGTATTCTTAATAAGTGAGAAGTACTTCATTAAAAATTTGTTAGCTAAGTCATTCTATGTAGTAATAGAGTCTGGTGGTAAAGAATTCAACCATACTTTTGCTCGATCTGTTAAAGAAAATGAAAAAAGTCTAAGCCTCAATGCCTCCTGTGATGCTCCAACAATCTTAAAAGCATCACTTACCTCTATGTTTTGGGTAGTGGTATTAAGGAAGGGATAGTTGACATACATGGCAAGACTTGCTCTTTAAAGTATTCTAACTTTATCAGTTTGTCTGTGCACACGCAATTGTTGCTTGCCTAACCGTACGAGTGGATTACATAAGTCTTTGTTCTAATTTTTACACCAAGGAATCATTGGTGATGGCTTATGCATTAAGCCGTCACCAATGGAGCCAGTTGGTGACATGGCATATTGGGAGATTCTGGAGGAAATCCCAGCAATAAAAATTAACCAACTAGTTGAAGCACCACCATCTAGTCATTGTCCAACGCTTAAAATACCCTCTATTAGTAAGGATGTAAACAGGAGGACTGTAAGATATTGGCGGTGCAATGAAGTGGGTTATAATTGCAAAAAATGTAAGAATCTCATTGTATCGAATCAAAACTAATTGTATCATGATAAATACTTATGTATTTTGAGTATTTATTTTTTATTTATTACAGAATTATATCTAATATGGTATTTAGTTTCAATTATATTGCAAAATAATTATTTTAATTGTCTCTACAAAAAGAAAAATTTCACATACATCAATATTCAAATGAGTACAATAGCCTAAAGTGCAATATCATCTTTAAATATTTCAATAGTAATCTTTTTCCTAAAGTACTGCCCACGACTACCACTAAAATCAAGTCTAAGCTCAAACATTAAATACATTGTAAACACCAAGAAAAAAACACCGCAATCGCCACTTCCAGGCTTTTGTTGCGGCACATTCTTCACTACTTTCACCTTCTAAGGGTTGGTACTCCGTAGCTATTATCGGATGTTGTAAAATCTAACATCTTTTAGCCATCGAGGGAAAACAACTTGAAGTGGCTTGAAGTTGTGCTTGTACGTTTTATTGTTGCAATATTCTGCCAATGAGTCATAAATCCACACATTCTTCCTACGAAGGTCTACTCAGGCTACTATCCAGTGATCCCCACCCATATTCACAGGAACGAATACTTGAATACACAAATTATCATAAACTTAGAATTTTTAAAAATTACAAAAAAAATTAGATTACACATAAGATTATATAGTAATACATACCATATCGACGTCTGTGAATCGTTTAAACATGATGTCCAGTTACCCATCAATATAGCTATTGAAGTTGTAGCTATATTATAATAAGTTCACATCACAATCACCGTTGTTCTATAATTGCTTCAAGAACACCTAGTACTTATATTAATGAAAAATAAGAAGTTAAAACAACTGAAGGCATTAAAAGATAGGATATTAAATCAACTATTGTAAGCTTTGTGAACTCAATACCCGAAAAAAGGTATCCATATGGGTGACATGTTAAGGTAAGACATTCGAGTATTGTCTTTACTTTGCACTAATCAATCAGAAGTACTCATGGATATGCTATGGATAAAAAGAAACTTAGTGATTTAGAATATAAGGCTTTACAAAAGACTTGAAAAAATAACACCAAACAATATTTACCTTATCCTCTAGCCATCCAAGTGAAGCATGGGCCAACAGTATTGAAAAAATTCGTACGATTGTTGGATTGTACAATCTACTGTGATTTCACCGGCAAACCACTGATCGAACTCATGAAATTGTCTTAGATCCTTTAGTTCTCTAAATGGATTTATATCCACACTCGTTCTTTCGTCAATCTCATAGTCCATTATTTTGAGTATTGGTAGAGAATTCATGTTCATTTCTCTCTTGAAAGGCGGAATCATGTAAGGACTATTAAGCATATAGGAATGACGATATAGACGTCCGAACTTACTTGTGCCCAGTGGTCCCTTAATGAAAATTTAGACACTATCACCACTTAGGTCATCGTAAAAGCTGTACAATGACAAGAGATTGTGATCATTACAATTCCTAATCTCAGTATAAACTCCACAGTCATCTAAGGCCAGCCAATTAGCCAATATAAACATATTAAACCCCTGTCGGATTAAAAGGTAAAGAATAACAAAATATAAAATGTTAAACTTACTCAGTGTATACGAATGTTCAATTGGGGAATCTTCGTACAACCACTTGGATATACCCTCACTGTTTGAACCAAAAAGTCCCATGACAAGTTTTTTAAACTCTCTTTGCTCTTTGCACTTTACCTCAAATGTCGACTTTAGTTCAGAAATGTTACAATCAATCTTGTTCATCCGTTGAACGATATAGTTGTTATAGGACTTTGTCCTTAACTATTATCAACAAAAAAAAATAGAATGAGACTGTGTTAAAAGTATATATTAATTTGTATAAGAAATAGAAATGATTGTTGATGAGGATGTAACCTTTGAATCTTATGTGTTATCAGAGTAATGTCATCGATCGTCATCGTCAACAACAGCAATCTCACCCTCAAAGGGATTTTGCTGCTCATACATTCCACTCATGTACTCCTGAGGCTCTTTTACTTCCCTTGGAATGGGCAGCGCATTAGTTGTAGGTTGAATGTTTTAAATACATACATACATACATACATACATACATACATACATACATACATACATACATACATATATGTATGTATATATGTGCAATGTACTCAATGATACCTACATTAAGAACCCATCTCGGGACGTATGGCACATAATCCTCCACAGTCTTCCAATAAATTTTTACTTTCTCCTTTGCACTTGATTTGATGATTCGTATAACATTCCTTTGCCGTGGAGTAGAGAAAAATTTTATGTTCAAATAATGATATCGTACTTAATAATATTAAGGGTTAGTTTATGCATATCATACTTATAATACGAGTGTTGTCATTGAGAAACGAATGTACGATCCCATAACTTATTTTTTAAGAACAAAATGCCTTCCATTTTAAGATGTAGGGAATCTTCTTCTTTGTTTTCACAGCCCACTTTGAATGCAACCTCTCAATTACTTGAAAAAGCCAAGCTTGCAATAAGCAAAATTACAAAATAAAAAAAAAATTACTCTGTGAATTCATAAGTACACATACGAACTTAAATGATTTTTTTCCAACCCACCTGAACTCCATAACTGAGGTTATAAATATTGTATTTCTCAATATTATGAGAAGGATCTTTTAACCGCTCAGTCTTAAATTTCTTAGCTTTTTGGGTCAATGCATTATCAATATTGTTGTATATCGTTTCCCATGATATAGAACCCTATGGACGACTTCAAAAGTAATATATATCATTAACATAATTCATCAATTGAAAATTAGCCTGACTGTTATCTATTTTCCCATTTAATACCCTATCCGCAAAGTAATAAAACGTGATTTTCAGGGCATCAATGTCGTCCATGGCATCAAAGTTCAAATTGGCAAAAGCAATATCCAGTTGTTTGAGCTTTAAGTCTTTTAACCTATGATGCACTAGTGGATTTTGGAGTATGACATTTTCACCACCGGAAAGCCCTGTAACTAGACATCACTCCCCAATTGATAAATATGTCAAATGCTCTCCTATTTGAAACCACAACTAATCTTCATTGGTTTCTTTATGTGCCACTTGCCTAAGTAATAAGTTGTGGATTATAACACCACTGAACGCATAACTCTCCAAATTCGTGAAGTATTTAAGAATATCACTCTTGAATAATGACAATTATTTTTTTGTCAACTTACTCCGAATAGCTTCGACAACTCTTTTAAATTTTGATGCCTCTGTAATATGACCTGGGAAATGATCATCAAATCTTAACTTTATCATGCGTGGATCCTTCCTCGGGGCAGGTGGATTCCGCTTTGCATAACTCTTTTTTTGCAATGTATCTATAACAAAATCAAATTTCTATCAATTATTAAAATTCATAAAATTTTTATAATGAAAATACGTAATAAAATTTATGAATACAAATTGTGCAACAAAATAAATGATTTGTGCACACTCTGAGTTTTTGTGCAACGGGTATCCCGTCACCCATAATTTCATGCGACAGGCTCTCGTCACACAAAAACACAGAGACTGTGTGTGTTGCATGGTGCTCGTGCAACGGGCATAAAAAATGCATAACACAGTCTCTGTGTTTTTTGGCGACGGGCTCTCGTCATACAAAATTATGTGCAATTGGCTGTCTTTCGTAAAAAAATACAGTGCCATTGTTTGCAAAGGAAATAAAAGGGTACAACATAGGCGTTGTGTTTTTGTGCGACAGGTTGTCTGTTGCATAAAATTATGGGCGACGGATAGTCTGTCTCACAAAAACACAACCCTTATGCTCTGTGTTTGGTGTGATGGCCAACCCATAGCAGGAAGCTTGCGCGACAAGCTAGGCCATCGCACGCAAGGCTCACACGACAAGCCAGGCCATCGCGCACAAGGCTCATGCGACAAGCCAGGCCATTGTACAAAAATTACTTCTTCTACACCCATCCACCACCCATCCAAATTTGAACACAACAACCACAACTAAAACAACATCACACAACAACAACTCATAACAACAACACCACACAACACAAGAACAAAATAAAACATTTATTTGAAATTGCTAACCTAGGGTTTTTGAACTTAATTCTTTGATTTTAGATGTCTTCACTGCTATTAGACTTGATTTCGGTGGGATTGATGTTGTTGGACATGATTCGGTGAGATTGGCCATCGATGATGGACTCCAATGTTGTTCTTTAGTACCAGTGATTGATGAGAGATTTTTGTGAAGGAAAAGCTTCAGGGAGTAACCTAGGGTGAGAATGCCAAGGGTACTATGGTATAAAATTATGGTGTTTGGCTAATTTTGATAGAAAAAAAGTTGTGTGGTTATTGTTGTAATTTATAAAAATTTTATGATTAATTTTGTAAATTTCCCAGAAAAATTCAAATTGAACACTATAAAATTATTTAAACTTCTAACAAATAGACCTTTCTAGGGGTATATAGCTTGTAATTTTGTTCTTGAGAAATTAATATCATTTAATTCAAAAAAATTTGGCCTTTTGTAGTTTGAAGATAGTTCTGACCTTTGTGCACTAAATCTTGAATATCTCTAAAAAGAGAAGGCTAGATTTGATTCTATAAAGTTCTTGCATAACTAGACACATTTATCTATCCAATCACATATAGTGTACAATCTTATATATTCTAAATCATCACAGTTAAATCATGAAATTTGGCTAATAACATAAACTTGGTTACTTCAATAATTCTGAGCAGTAAGCATTCTTTAAGCCATACCTTCATGTACAAAACTTTAAAATGAAAATCGTAAAATTAGTTGAACTCTTGACAGATATAGCTTTCTAGGATATATAGCTTGTAATTTTATTCTTGATTAATTGATACAGTTATGTGAAAATATTAGCCTTGTGTAGTTTGAGGACAGTTATAACCTTTATTTACTAAATTCTGAATATCTTTAAGAAATGAAGTCGAAATTTGATTCTGTAAACTTTCTCTATAACTAGACACATTTATGTATCCAATCATATTTAATATGTAATATTATATGTTCTAGATCAGCACAGTTTAATCATGCAAATTTATTGATAACAAAAAGTTCAATACTAGTTTTACAGTTATCAACCAAAATTCAAAAGAAGTAGAGTTTGACATTCCTTCATCACATGACGTTCCTTCAATGGACGAGGCAAACATTTTGCCAAGTGCAAATGATTCCTTATATTCTATTGGTATCATTTAATGGTAAGCACATGCAACAACTCATTGGTGAAAATGTAATTGGAAGTCAATTTAAGACACTTGTAGATACTGAGAATTTTTATGGTAAATACTCGAAAGTAATGGGCTTCAGTATTTATAAGAATGATAAAAGGTACTATAACGATGTTGAAACCAATGTGAGACATTGGGTTTGTAATAGGGAAGGTGGGCGTGCTAAAAAGTAGAAAGGAAAAATAGAATTCAAGAACCAAGGGCTGTTATAAGAGACAAGTGTCCAATTGCTTTTAGAGTAACGATGAATAAGAAGCTTGGTACTTGGGTTGTTAATCCATTTATTCTTGAACACTTGCATGAGTTGGCAATGGATTATGAAGTTCAGTTCCTTTGATCCCATCGATCGTTAAAGATTGTGAAATGGCTCAAAGGTACTTCGATGAAAACTATTGGTATTAAGACTGGTCAAATCATGGACTTTTTAGTCAAGCAACCTATAGGTTATGACAATGTGGGCTTTACACTAGAGGATTTGTATAACATATTAGATGTTGAACGTCAATCTATGATGCTTGAAATAGATTCAAAAGTTGCACTAGCATACTTAAAAAGGACAAGGTGACATGGATCCAAATCTCAACTGTATTTAGTTTGAATGATGATACCAAATCCACAAAATCAACTCCATCCATAGTTTTATCCTATATACATAAGAAAATGAATTTTAATATTTTTTTTTAATGAATGTGCTAGTAAAAACAATTTTTGAAAAAAATGTAGAATAATAGATTATTATCATTTCTTTTCAACAAAATTATGGAAAATTTGGTTCTGTTTCAATTTCCTATATGTAAATAAGTTTTTCAATGGCAAATTTCATCACATGTATCTTCGGTCTTCTCCTTAATCTCTACTATTTTCAGCCAAAACTCATCTCCCTTTCCTATTAAATTTTAACCACTCAATTTTTTTTTCCTATTTTGAACATCTTTACCAAAAGAAGTCATCATTTCCTTCCATGGGTGTGATTGCACATGAGTTATATTATGTTCAAGTGTTTCAACTACACCATACATTTTTTGCACCAATGCATAAATATCTAAATCGTTTCTCTTTAGCTCACCAAGTTTATACCTAACAACAACAAGATTAAATGTCATTTGCTTAATTGTTTCATTAAGCTTTGTCAATTTCTTCTCATGGTAGCAATTTCAAAAGTTTGCTTCACACTCTCTATTTGTTATTATGCTTTTTGGAAGCTCTGCGTCATCTTTTCTTTCCATCTGCACGTTTATGTTAGTATTTAGTCAATTATGTAACATCAAGTATATCTATAAAAGTTATGTAACTAAAAATATAAAATATCAATAAACAAGATTGAAGATTTTATCGTCTATACTTTCATATTGAGGTTATCTTTAATTTTTAGAATGTAGAGACCAACTTTTTAAATTTATTGTAAAATATCCTTGGTCAGCTAAATTCCCACCTTTGAATAATTTTGCTCATAAATTCATATGCTTTACACCAATAGTTAAATTTATATTGAATATATCTAATTGAAGCCCTCGTAATTTATTTCAAATAAGCCAACATTAAAATCTTCCACAAGTTAAAAAGTTAGAAGAGTTAAATAAGTAAAGGGTTCGGTAGCTTGTACCATATATGGTCAACAATGATAGTTAATTCTTTCTTACATCTTTACATAAATAACTAATTTTATATTCAAGCCCTAGTAATACTCAAGCCAATAAACTGACAATACATTAAACAAAAAGGACAAGTTTACGATTCCAGTAAATGGTTAATAAAAAAATGCCTAGGTTAACATTATACACCCCTTGATTTGGAAGGACAATGTTACGTTGTGAAAAAAAGTTCAATTTGAAAATACAATTGAAATTCACAACGATTCACTGTAAAATCAATTCAAATGACAAAAACAATTCAAATTCTTTGGCACTGTAAGTTCTATAGAATACAATAGATTTAACAAATCTCTTTCAATAACAACTTACCAATGATTAATGAGAACAAGAACAACTTACTACAATACTTTTCAAGAACAACTTATCGAATCTTTTTCATTTAATCATTAGGAAACAGAGATAGTCTTCAAGAACCTAATTACAAATACATAAATCTACCAAGAAAATATCAACACCCTATATTGCAATGAAAGGTTAAGGAAAAACATAGGCAAACAAAAGGAAAGGCAAGAAGAGCATGCCAAGCCATGAGAAAGCCAATGCCCAACAAAGTAAACAAAGACTAAGAAAAGACCGTGGCAAATAAAAATCGAGGCAAAAGCTAACTAAGAAAAACAAAAGCCAAAGCCAACAAAAGAAAACCAAACTAAAGAATAGCCAACCCTATACAAGGCAAGACAAAAATGAGTCAAGCTAAACCAAGGCATAAAATATCTGCTTTCCAAAATTCTGGAATAGAAATAAGGATTTTTATAAACATTTATAGACTAACTGAAATGCCCAGGGAAAATTTGCATTTCACTTAGAACTTTGGTTAAAAAATAAAGGTTAAGGAAACTGACATTTCCTCTCAAAGCTTCTATTCAAAAGGAAAATTTAGTGGATTTAATTACATTGGTTTAAAGAACAATCACAATTCCTCCTAGAACTTAAGTTCAGGGGAAAAGCTTAAAGAATAACTATCATTTCCTCTCATAATTTTGGTTTAGAGGAAGAATTCAGAAAGCTAACATTTCTTTTAAGAACTTCAATTCGGAGAAAATAAATCACTTTTCCCTAAGTCAATAAAGGGAAAAGTTCATTTATACATTACTCCCAAAATATATTTGAATGCCCAAGGCATAGTTCTTTAAAAGATGCCACATGGCCATTCAAAAAAAATTTAAAACTTTTTATTTCACTCAAGGTATTTTCTAAATAAAATACACTCACAAGAGGAATAATATATGTGCCATATTTCAAAGGCACAAAACCATGCCACATGTCCATCTTTTCAAACAAAAGAAGTTATTTTGGACCAAAGCTATTCCGAGGGAATAACACCCAAGGAAAAATTCTTTCGGAGCTTATAAACATGGCAAGAAAGGGGAATTAGTTCTGCAATCCATTAGTATAAGGAAAACACACCTAAAAGTCACAAATAAGAAGGAAATAAGTATGTATGGAATAATTCCTTACGATTAAATTTACCTCCATGTGTACAAAAATTATGGGTGACACGTGTTATTAGATTTACATCACTCATCATCTATAAATGGAGACCCATCTCTAAGAGAAAGGTGTATTTGGCCTCCAAAAAAGCATTGTTCATACTTTCTTTAATCTTGATCAAACACTAACTTGGGTATTGGAGTGCCTTTTTCAAGTACTCATCCTAGTTGATTCGAGACCAACGATTGTGACAAGTTCTCCACAAACTACAAATATGTGTGAAGGTAACTTTTATTTTCGACCTAAGAGAGTTTTTCCTCGTTGTTAGGCTTAGGAAAGTTTCTCCTCTTTGTTGGCATATGGAATTTTTCCTCCTACGTTATGGGAAATTAGATTTCTAAGGCCAACAAAGAGGAAATTAGATATAGAGATAAAGATAGCTCTTTTATAACTCCCTCTTATTAGAGAGATTATCACCAAACTCATGGTGCTCGCTTTTTCATGCCCCAACTCCTGTTTTGTAAAGAAAAGAAAATTTGTACCCTATTTTCATTTTCATACGGATACAATGGGGTCTGCATATGAAATTCTATTAAGGGTTTAGGCACAAACAATGACTATGATTTTTTACTAGGGCTTCTAGTTTAATCAATTGAATTTTGCGTTATAGGTTGTGATTTTTAGAAGAGGGTTTTTAAGTAAATTCACCAATTATTAATTAGGGAATGTACCATAATAAACTTTTAATTATTTAAACCATTAACAAATTTAGACTTAAATGTCTTTTTCAAACATTAGGGAGTTTTGCGTTCCTATCCCTAAAGGTTTAGGGTGTATCAGTCTTTTTCCCATAAAAAAAAATTCTCCTAATATAAAAATATTTGAAATGATGTATTTAGTCTACCAAAAATAAAATAAAATAAAATAAGCAGGAGCAATATAATAAATGTGATAGAAGAAATTAATGTGGTTCACTTGGGAATGTCTATTGGTATAGAAAATAATTTACTTATATACATACATACATACACACACGCACACACACACATACATACATACATACATACATACATAGATATATACATACACACACACACACACACACACACACACATATATGGATATATGTATATGGCTACCATCAGTAGTACTTGTCCTTTTGTGCACATTGTACAAAGGTATAAAGAGGCACACTACTTACTTTTATATAACTTGTAGACACAAACTTCTTCCTTATAACCTTTATCACCAATTGTAAGTGTCATATTTTAAAGGCACCAAACCATACCACATGTCAATCTTTTTAAATAAAAGAGGCTATTCCAAACCCAAGCTATTCCAAAGAAATAACATTTTAAAAAATCTTTGGAGATTATAAAAATGGTAAGAAGAGGAAATTAATTATGCAATCCATTAGTCTAGGGAATCACACCCAAAAGTCATAAATGACAGGGAAATATGCATGTGCAGAATAATTCCCTACGATTAAATTCACCATTATATGTACAGAAATGATAGGTGACACATGTTAGGTTGAGGGTTTAAAGTAAGACTCTAGATCCACACCATTCATCATCTATAAGTAGAGACGCATCTCTAAAAGAAAAGATTCTTTAGCCTCAAAAGGCATTATTCATATTTAGAGAGAGAAAAATCAATTTCTTCATCTTGCTTCTTTCTTTAATCTTAATCAAACATTAACTTGGGCCACTACCCTGTAAGGCAATCGAAGGTTAAAGAAAAACCTAGACAAAAAAAGGCTAAGGAAAAATCAGGGCAAATAAAAGCTAAACCATGAAAAGGCCAATGCCCTTCAGGGCAACCGAAGGTTAAGGAAAAACCTAGGCAAACAAAGACTAAGGAAAAACTGAGGTGGCCAAAAGCCAACCATAAGAGCAAGCCAAACAAAAAAAGGCCAATGCCTTGTAAGGCAACCAAAGGTTAAGGAAAAACTAAGGCAAACAAAAGCCAAGGCTATAAGAGCAAGCTAAACCAAGAAAAGGCCATTTTTCCTTACTTCGAAAAGGTGGAAAAACTCCCTTATAAAACTACAAAGGAATCATTCACTTTTTTCTTAGGTTAAGAAAGAGGAAAAACTTTCAAAGGCAAATAGTGAAGAAAAGTTTTCCTAGGCCAACAAGAAGGAAAAGTTCCCTAATAACATTCACTTGGAATGGCTCACTTTTCCCTAGGCCAATAAAAAGATAAACATTCCTTAAGATAATAAGGAGAAAAAGTTTTGTAATAATATTCCTTTAAAATTGGTTACTTTTGCCTTTACTAAAAAAAAATCCTAAGACCAATAACAAGAAAGAGCTTTCTAAGCCAATTAGGAAGAAAAGTCCCCTACTAATATTCTTCCAGAATAGTTCTATAGTAATATTCCTCCAGAATAGATTACTTTTCCTCTACTAAGAAAAAAATTCCCAAGGCTAATGACGAGGAAAAACTTCTCTAAGCCAATAAAGAAGAAAAGTTCTATAATAGTATTCTTTTGGAATAGCTTGCTTTTTCCTTGCACGGATAAGGAAGATTATGAAACTTTTCTTAAAGCTAATGATGAGGAAAGACTTCTATAGGCCAACAAAGAGAAAAAGTTTTGTGATATTATTCCTCCAGAATAAGTCATTTTTCCTTATGCCAAGAAAATACCAATGCCCTATAAAGCAACTAAAGGTTAAGGAAAAACCTAGGCAAACAAAAGGTAAGGTAAAACAAGCATACCAAGCCATGAGAATGCCAATGTCTAACAAGGTAAACAAAGGCTAAGGAAAGACCATGGCAAACAAAAGCTAAGCAAAAACAAAAGCAAAAACTAACCAAGGAAAACAAAAGCCAAAGCCAACAAAAGAAAGCCAAACTACGAAATGGCCAACCCCTATACAAGGCAAGAAAAAAATTAGTCAACCTAAACCAAGGCATAAAATATCTACTTACTAAAATTCTTGGACTAATGAGAACGCCTAGGGGAAAATTCACATTTCCACTTAGAACTTTGGTTAAAAAAAAAAAAAAAAAAGCTCAAGCTACTTTGGAGGAATAACACCCAAGAAAAAAATTCCTTCAAAACTCATAAAGATGACAAGAAAGGGGAATTAATTCTAGAATCCATTAATGCAGGGAAATCACACCCAAAAGTCATAAATGATTGGGAAATATGCATGTGCGGAAAAATCCCTTACGATTAAATTCACTACCACATATTAAAAATTTATGAGTAATACATGTCATTAGGTTGAGGGCTTAAAGTAAAACCCTATATACATATTATTCATCATTTATGAATAGAGACCAATCTCTAAGAGAAAAGGTCTTCGGCCTCCAAAAGCATTAATTTCTCCATCTTGTTTGTTTCTTTAACTTTAATTAAACACTAATTTAGGCATTGGAGTGCCTTTCTAAGGTACCCACCTCACCAAATTCGAGGCGAACAATCATGAAAAATTCTCTAAAAACTTCAAATGTGTGTGAAGGTAAAAGTCCAACACCTTCACTAATGTTTACAACATTATCTCTAATTAGTGATAATCTCATTTTCAAATCCGAAATGAGCTTATAGATATTTCTGGGTTCTTCTATCTCAATGAGCTTAAATAAAACTCTTTCGTAGCTAGATCCTAGCTGCTTTGCTCAAATAAGGCTTCTAGGATCCAGTAGATAGACTTTTAGTTGCTAGGAATCTCTAGGTAGTTGGGCTAAAATAAAATGGCCGGTAGTTGGATCCCGAACTAGGGATGGCAAAATGATAGGCTTGCCAAAGCCTGAATTTTATATTTTACAATTTTAGTATATAACATCTTGTTTTTGTTTGATTAAATTTAAATTTTAGGCTTAAGAGATTTAGAACATTAAATATATATTATAGGCGGGTAAATAAATATTACAAGATAAATCTTATTTGAATAATAATAATATCTCGTGCTTTTAGGTCAAGCTCTATCTTTTTATGTAAAGCCCAAGCATTGTCCTAAATGCCTCCATGAGCTTGGGTCGGGTTGGATTTTTCTATCCTTGGTTTTTTCTGTATACATGATTAAATTTTACCTCTCTCAATATGATTCATACCCATACTTCTCTGTTTTACTCATCTTCAAATCGAAGTCACTAACTATTACATCCTATACTTCAATTCATCAGTATATTTCCTCTTGTTAGCCTAAGGAATTTTTCCTCATTAACCTAGGAAAGTTTTTCCTATTTGTTGGCCTAGGGATTTTTTCTTTCTTCTTGGCATATAGAAAAATGACATATTTGGGAGGATATTGCTAGAAAACTTTTCTTTCTTTTTTGTCTAGGGAAGTTTTTCCTTGTTATTGTTTTAAAAAAGGGAGTCGGGGTAAGTCTTTTGACATCCCTCAAAACTCTTTATAAAACTTCTTTCTAATTGAAATTACCTAAAAAACCAAATACAATTTATTTTATTTTGAATGTTTTAAACAAAAATTTAATTAAACACTTAAATAAATTATTCATTTAACAAACATTTTACATCCACCCTATTCCATAATTAAATTTATGTTTTAGTTTTAACAATTTTTTTTGTATCTTATAGGATTTTTAAAGTTATGAAAATAGAAGCTATACAACAAGAAAAAACAATTTAAGATTTTAGGACGTGTATGTGATTTATAAATTAAAACTTTAAAAATATACATTTTTTTGGGGTAAAAATTTTATGAGAAGATGTTTAATTTAATATTTGTATTTTTATTTTATAAAGAGTAATGATAGATATCTTAACATTTAAGTCCTAATTTAAGTTTCAACTAATGTGACATTTATCCATTGGATGATAGTTAAGTAATTTTATTAATTATGAAATCCACCATCCAATAAGTGAGGGACACTAGCATTGGGACTCAAATGTTTGAGTTAGTAACATTATTGTTTTATAAATTGCAGTAGAGTATTTTAAGAAATAATATTCAAAAAGGGTCTTATAACAATTTTGGAGGGTAATTAAAAGCTTCACTCAAAAAAAATTATTACAAAAAATTATAGAAGAGGGACATTAATGGAAGATTGGTTAGCTAGGCTTGGATGTAGGCCCGGGTTGGCCATATTAAAAAGAGTGGAACTATTAGCACCTTTTTGAAATTCTCATAAAATCTTTCTTTTTAAATTTATAATTTCAAACCTGTAGGCGCCATATTTCAAATGCACCAAACCATGCCACATGTCTATCTTTTCAGACAAAAGAAGTTATTCCAAAGCAATAACACTCCAGCTATTCTGAGGGAATAATAGCACCCAAGGAAAAATTTTTTCAGAGCTCATGAAGATGGTAAGAGAGAGAATTATTTCCTCAATCTATTGGTCTAGAAAAATCACGCCTAAAGGTCATAATGATAGAAAAATACGTACATGTGCAATAATTCTCAACAACCAAATTTACTTCCACGTGTATAGAAATGACGAGCAACACATGTCATTAGACAGAGGGTTTAGAGTAAAATCTTAAATTCACATCACTCATCATCTATAAAATAGAGACTCATTTATAAGAGAAAGGGATATTTAACCTTCAAAAGCACTCTTCATACTTTGAATGAGAAACTCATCTTCTCTATCTTTCTTCTTTCTTTAATCTTGATCAAATACTAACTTAGGCGTCATAGTGTCTTTTTCGTTTTTATTAGCATAGGAAAGTTTTTCCTTGTTGTTGGCTAAGGAAGTTTTTTCCTTATTATTGGCTTAAGAAAGTTTTTCTTTTTTGTTAACCTAGGAATGTTTTTCCTCTTGTTAGCCTAAGGAATTTTTCCTCATTAACCTAGGAAAGTTTTTCCTATTTGTTGGCCTAGGGATTTTTTCTTTCTTCTTGGCATATAGAAAAATGACATATTTGGGAGGAATATTGCTAGAAAACTTTTCTTTCTTTTTTGTCTAGGGAAGTTTTTCCTTGTTATTGGCCTAAAACGTTTTTCTTCATTGTTGGCCTATGAAAGTTTTTCCATGTTGTTGGCTTAAGAAAGTTTTTTTTTTTTTTTGTTGGCCTAGGAAATTTATCCTCCTTGTTAGCCAAGGAAAGTTTTTCCTTATTGTTGGCCTACAAAAGTGAGCTATTTCAGAGTAGTTTTATTAGCGAAATTTTTCTCCTTATTGGCTAGGAGAAGTTTTTCCTCTACGTTGGCCTAAGGAAACATGAGTTATTCCAAAGGAATTTTATTAGGAAAATTTTTCTCCTTATTGGCCTAGAGAAATTTTTCCTCCACATTGACCTGGGAAAAGTGAGTTATTTTAGAAGAATTTTATTTGGAAAATTTTTCTCGTTATTGGCCTAGAGAAGTTCTTCCATTACTTTGACCTAGGAAAACGTGAGTTATTCCAAAGGAATTTTATTAGGAAATTTTTTCTCTTTATTGGTCTAGAGAAGTTTTTCCTCCATGTTGGCCTAGGGAAAAGTGAGTTATTCCGGAGGAATTTTATTAGGGAAAATTTTCTCATTATTGGCTTAGGGAAAAACTTCCTCTTTGTTGACTTAGGGAAATGTGAGTTATTTTGAAGGAATTTTATTAGGAAAAAATTTCCTCCCTTTTTAGAATAAGGAAAAGTGAGCTATTTCACCAAGTTGTTCTTTTGAACTGAAATTCTTTGTGGAAATTTACTAATCATTCTTCTTTAACATAAAAATGAATGTTAATTACTCTCAGACATTTCCTTTGAGCTGAAGTTCTATTGGGAAATCTACTTTTCCTTTAACATAAAAGAGAATAGTAATTGTTTTTAGAACTTTTCCCTCAAATTGAAGTTCTAAGAGGAAATTTAATTTTCTTTTGACATATGAGAGAATATTTTTTGTTCTCTGAACTTTTCGCTCAAATTGAAGCTTAAGAAAGAAATCTAATTTTCCCATAATGTAGGAGGAAATATTTTTTTTCTTTAAACTTTTCCCTTGAATTGAAGTTCTAGGAAGAAATCTTCCTTTCCCTTGACATAAAAAGGAATACTTCTTGTTCTTTGAACTTTTCCGCATATTGAATTTCTAACAAGAAATGAAAGTTTTCCTTACATAGTCTAGTGAATTTCTAACAAGAAATGAAAGTTTTCCTCACATAGCCTAGTTGATTTTAAATTGGATTTTGAGATTTTGGAAGCATAAATGACAATGTATGAGATGATTATGAACCCTCATAAAACAATGATGGATATGGATTTTTATAGGATGCATGAATATGAATGTTTATGCATGCAAATGCTCATAAGTGCAATGCATGAATCTTTTTAGATTACAAAATAGCTTTTACATTTTGTCATCAAGCACTTGGGTACATGATTCTTCATTATCAATTGGATCAATATTCTCAAGAGTTGAAATCATTTATATAGTCGCATTAGCTAAAACAGAATGTTCCTCTTTTATAAGTTATCAATCTAAATAAGCATTTAGTTTAGTCTGGAATGTCATTCAAATGGACTTTACCTTTTTCCCTAGGTGGTTGCTATCACCACATCATTTGCTGCGAAAGCCCCCTAGAAATTTTTTTCGGAGTCTTTTTAAGATCTTTTGAATTCTCTTCTATAGGTATTCTTGGAATTTTCGTTCCTCATCATTATTCGTTCCTATGTGCCTTTTTGAGTTTGTTCTGCATGGGTTCTGACCCTATTTCTTTTGGGTGAATTTGCTCTTCACCCATTTTTAGCTTGTCCAGGAAAGGGCAAGCAATTTAGCCTTTAATTTTTGGTTTTCCGTAGTTTCCACTTCCTCCCAAAATCAACATCTAACTTTATGAAATTTGAAAATAACTGAAAAGTAAATGCAGAAATGTAAACAGTAAATACGTAAAGATAATCATTAGTTGTATAATATATAAAGCAAGTTAGATTAGTCCACGTTGGTGTAATACCCATTTGTTTATTCCTTATCAAGATGTGAATGTTTGGATTTTCCTTAGCCTCACGTGTGGATAAGTCAAGTCAAGAATGACATAAGAAAATTGAAAATAAAACGTGTTAACATTTCAAATGCAGAGTCATAGTTGTTAGATTAGAACATAGAGTTATGTTGATCCACATCAGCTTAATACCCTTCATATATTCCCCCTAACAAGGTGAATGCTTCGGTTTTCCTAGTCTCACCCGTGGAAAAATAAAGAAATTCTGATGAAATAAATAAAATGGAAAAAATGTAAATAAGTCAGCACAAGTGTTAGGAAATTAGCATAATTAAAAATAAAATGAAGATAAATAAAATAAAATCAAAATTGGTCTTGGGTTTAGTTTTAAAGATCATTTTGACCTTTTTTTACCATCTTGACTTTCTACTATTTGGTCAAAATTTTATATTGACCAAATAGAATTTTTATTTTATTTAGTCTTTATCTTCAGTAACTCACTTGGAAGAGAAACTTCCATTTTGAGCTTGGATTTTTGGCTTTTTGCTTTTTTCATCATGTTTAAGGTTTAGGTCTCACACATAAACCTATTTTTAATAAGTATATACGAGTATTCACCTTTTTTTACAACCATACACAATCAAATCTAATTTAAAAAAGTGATTGCAGAGTGGTGGTCGTGTGGGTTTTATTGAGAGAAAATGACTTTTAACTTGCAAGTTCCCCACAGATAATGCCAATAAGGGGGCTAGAATTTACCTTCATATGTATTTATAGTTAATGGAGAACTTGTCATGATCATTAGTCTCGAATCCAATGCGGTAAGTACCTGAAAAAGACACTCTGACACCTAAGTTAGTGTTTGATGAAGATTAAAGAAAGAAAAAAGATGAAGAAGATGGGTTTCTCTTTCTAAGTATGAAGAGTGCTTTTGAAGGCCAAAGACCCTTTTTTCTTAGAGATGAGTCTGTATTTATGGATAATGAGTAATGTAGATTTAGAGTTTTACTTTGAACTCTCAACCTAAAGACATGTATCACTCGTCATTTCTGTACATGTGGAAATGAATTTAGTCATAGGAAATTATTCCACATGTGTGTATTTTCCTGTCATTATGGCCTTTGGGCGTGATTTCCCTAGACCAATAAATTGAGGAAATAATTCCCCCTCTTGCCATCTTTATAAGTTTCAAAAGAATTTTTCCTTGGGTGCTATTCTCCCAAAATAGTTAGAGTGTTATTACTCCAGAATATTTTCTTTTATCTGAAAAGATAGATATGTGGCATGGTTCGGCACCTTTGAAATATGGCACCTACAAGAGAAAAAAAGATATATGTTATAAATTTTGTCAAGTAGATGCTTGTTAAAAAGGAGGAAGGAAATTGCAAGTGATTCTTGCAAGGCATGAGTTGTGAACTAATTTGGTGAAAAAGTTTTGTTATATAAGAATTTTATTCTTACTAGATTTTCTGAGAAATAGAATGCAAGGTTATTTATAAAATTAAAGTGGGTTTTGTTAAAAGTTGTGTAATTTATGTATATATTTAATGGGGTGTTTTGAGAAGAGGGCTTTAGGAGGTTTTCAAAAGGGTGTCGATATTTCAACTCCATTAAGAATATCCCGAGCCTAGCGTATACTTGTTAAAGAGTAATGCTTTTCACACCCATTATATATCCTTATAAAATCCTATATTTTATAACCAAAGTTCTATTACTAGAGAAAATTACGTAAAAAGATCATTCTATTCACTATAGAAAATCATGTGAAAGGATTATATTATGAACTTAAGTAAATTAAAATGTCTTTAAGAGTCGTGAACCCTAACAATATTTAAATCGTAATATATGATATTATTGATATTTTGATAAAATCAAAACAAATTTTAATCAATGAAGAAATAAATTGCATTATAATGAGAATTTTGTTATGAAAAAGTATATTTACAAATTTAATTAATTTATACTTGATATAATAGTAAAATTTAATTAAAACTCCAGTGTAATTTTTTTTATCTTTTTTTTCAGATTTCATTAAAGAAAGAGTTATAAATATAAAGAATTGGGTTTAGGAAGAGTTTTAGAAGCTCAACTCTTTATTAAAATTTTTTTTTTTAAAATAGAATTACATTAAGGTGGCATTTATTTTTTGTCTGAAATATGAATGGATATGAATTAGTTTGAATTCTTGATAAAGTTGAACGTTTGAATATAAATGATAAATTTTTTTTTATCTCTAAATATAAATATTATATTATTTTTTAACTTAAAAATTTTGAAAATTAATATTTTTTACATTTGTGCCCTTACAAATTATAAATGTTAAACAAAAAATAAACATCTCAAAGAACATAAATAAAATAATATATTATCATAACTCAAATCATTTTTAATTGAATACAACCTTTTAATGTTCTAAATTAGTATATGTTAAATTAATTTTATTGTAGTTTATGATGTTTTTATATGGAAAATATTTATAGAAAATTATGAAGATAAACAATATTAATTTGAGGAAAACAAAAAGATAAAAATAATAGTAGTTTACCACTATATTATCACAAGTTATAAGGATAGGTAATAATGCTAATTATTAAATTTTATTTAGGTAAGGATGAATATTAATTAATTAGATAAAAATACTTTAGAGAATATATTTTTTAATCATATCATCAGATTTTTTAGATTAAACAAAACGCCAAAAAAATTGGCTTAATAACTTAATAAATTAATGATTGAAAATTTTCATTAAGTTAAAAAAAATAAATGGATTTAATAACCTAACTAATTAAAAATTAATTTAATTGAGTCATAAAGTAAAAAAACAAACAAACAACCTCTAAGTTCACCAATTTAGTTGAATTTATCCACTACCAAGCCCAACTCCATAAATCCTTTTTTGAACTATTGGCACCCCTCCAAAAATTACATAATAATAGAATTACAATAAGTTCACCAATTTAGTTGATATTCTCATGCTTCCAATTTTAATATTTGTATTCTTCTTTTCAAATTTTCTTTATTATTATAAGAGAAAAAAATAAAAAAAAAACTTAGAAAATAATGAATATTTAATTGGTGTAATACAATTTTATTACACATATAACCTTTAGATGCAGCAATTAGTTTGAGAAACTTTTAAAATTTAATTTAATTTGTTTTCCCACTATATTGTCTCTTAATATAGTTACTATGTTTATTACAAGAATTTTGTTATGGATTAGAGAATTTCTTCTTAAATTTGGATTGCTTTAATGATGATAAAAAAAAAATTATTCTATGCAAGTGAAATAAATTTGGGAGAGAGAATATAAATGAGGTTAATTTTGTTTACATTCGTTCTTAATAAAAGAACTTCATTCAACTCATGACCCACCTAGACAGTACCACTAACAGCGCGCCAAGCCAATCCCAATGTGTTTACCATTACAGAAGCAAAGCCACTCCAACTTAATCCTAATTTGCAAAGCCCAAATATTGGGCCCAAAAGCCAATTCGATAAAATAAAAAGAGTTATAACAAATAACAGTTAGTAAAAATATGTTTTTTAGGGAATAAACATTGTAGCAAAATGAGGAAGATCTTGTTTATTGTAATAACGTAAATCCAAGCCTTTTAATCCGGTTTAAAAGCCCTTACAAAAAATATGTTTAAGCCCAGATTTGATTTTTACCATCTCTAAATATAGAGAATTTAATACAAATAAAAAATAGAGAATTAAATTATTATTATTATTACTCATCTCTTCAATAATGGATTAGATTGGGATGTTGTAATGCATGTTGAAGAAATAAAAATAACTTTAATGAATGTGGCTTGATCAATGACTGTTTTAGCATTTAAAAATGTTTGAAATAATAACGAATGTGGAAATATTAAAAGTCAACTATTAAAATTTAACGTTACACTATGATTTAGAATTTTTTTAATATATAATTAAGTTTTCCTTATTTTTTTTATAATTTAGCCTTTCTTAATATTGTTACAAAAAGGAAAAGTCCGAATTCATAATAACAAACGGTTTAAGGCAACCGACCCGACCCGTGAGGGTTCAGCAAACCCTAGTGAGGCGGGTTTGTTTTCTATATATATATATAAACGCATTCTTGTTTCAATGTTACTCCGAAAAAACCCTCACTCTCTGAAACAACAAGGGGCGGCGGCGCAAGAACAACAAGATGACATTCAAGCGGAGGAATGGAGGAAGGAACAAGCACGGCCGTGGCCACGTCAAGTTCATCCGCTGCTCTAACTGCGGCAAATGCTGCCCTAAGGTACTTTTTCTTGTATGTTTCTAGAGAAAAAATGCAGGAAAAAATATTTTCGCTTAAAAATTTTCTAATTTATTTATTTGTATTAAAAAGGACAAGGCGATTAAGAGGTTTTTGGTAAGGAACATTGTTGAGCAAGCTGCCGTTAGGGATGTTCAGGAGGCCTGTGTTTATGACGGTATCAAATTAAAAGCGAATCTCTTCATATTTCCATTAAATTTTTCGTTTTATTATTGTTAATTTGCACTTTGTCTCTGTTGAAATTTCGATTTCGATTTCGATTTGATTACTTGAAGGTTACACCCTTCCTAAGCTATATGCTAAGATGCAGTACTGCGTCTCGTGTGCTATTCACTCTCATGTGGTGAGGGTTCGTTCCCGTACTAACAGGAGGATCCGTGAGCCCCCACAGCGCTTCAGGCGCAGGGTATGTTTGCTAAATTTCACCTTATATAATGACTTCGTCGTCAATTTATTTAGTTGCTTTCCAGTGGTTTTGAAAACATAAGAGGTGCGTTTTAATACTAGTTGCATGAAGATTTGAAGGAAATAAAGCTCCTAAAATTTTGGAATAATTTTGATAACATATTTTGCTAATACTAATTCTCCATAACTGATCCCTATAAAATCAGTTGTGAATTTGCCAGGGGTCTCTTCTTGTAACATATTTAATTTGATTATTTAGGTTATTTATTCATTTTATTTCCAAACCTGGGTTGGTATGTACTCTTATATGATTCATTTGTTTTAGGAGAAACATTATTACGGGAGTAAGATGTAAAAAGTAGTATGCTTAGGCTTAGCATCAGTTTACTGGGAAACGGTGGTCACCAGGTCACCAAGAATGGATAATGAAAAAGTTGTGATATCTTTGCTTGTATGAAGATCAGTTTTTCTGTGTAAAACTCATATCTTATTTGCCTTCTATTACTCTGTTTTATTATCACATCCTTTTCATCAAACAATTTAATAGAATGAGTGTTGAATGGTTTAATAAACTAAATATTATTTCCTGTACAATGATGTTGCCCTAAGGGAACTGCTCACATTACCTCTACTCTTTTTTCCTCTGAACTGTCAATGAGATGTTTTCCGTGATATGTTATTGGCAACGATGTGAAAAGAAAAAAGAAATAGACAAACTTAGAGAGATATCAAATTCTTTGAATATTGTTTTTATTTTGAATTGTTGCAGTCATCATTGTTTCATGTTTGGAAGTTTACTAATTGTAGTACTGGTCTTCTCTTTTTTACTTTCGCATGTTGCTTATCTGCTGGACTTCTGTCACTATTTTATGTTGTCAATAGGATGATGTGCCAAAGGCTGGTGGTGCTCTTGGTCAAGCCCCACGTGCTGGTGGGCCAGCTGGAGCTCCAGCTGCTGCTCGTGCTTGAAAGCTTTCTGCTGTCAGTGCTCCTGGTTCTTAGGCTTTGAGCGTTTATGTGGTGGTATCAGATTCTGTTTGCCTAGAGCACTATGAACTTTTATATTGGTATTGTGTTTTGTTTTCATGCATCAGAGAACTGTTTACTGTCAAAAGTTTGAATCAAAACCCTAGAGAATTTTGATGGAGTGATTGAAGTAAAATTGTTGTTCTGTTTTGCTTAAGTTTTACCGATAGTTGAATGCCTTGCCTTGACTTAATTATTCATTGCAAAATTAATACTCTGATTTCACATATTGAAATCTGCAGCCAAAAAGCTGGTTTTAACTTTTGACATTTGGCTAAGCTGGTTGGTGTAATTGTTTTCTCAAATTGTTTGTTTTATCAGTTAGTTCATTTCTTACTTTGGTTTGTGATTCTGGACACTACTGGTTCATACTAATTCAAACTTCAAACATGCACCAGCTAACATGATGGGTAACATCAAAACTGTGTGGTGAAGGAACCAATATTGAATAAGGTATGGGTTGAAAATTTCCAATAATATGTCTGTTCAAAATATCCAAAGTGATCTAACTTTTTGTTGGTAGTTTGATCCCTAATTAATTTGTGGTATATTCTGATAAAGCAGTAGAAAATTTGGGGGTGTAAACTTACGTTGGTTTTTCATCTTTATATGGTTGCTTTTTTTTTTTAATAAATCATTCTCATTAAATTAGGAAATAACTCAAAAATGACAATCTGATTCTGAATATTTCTCTAGAAATATAATTTTTAGAGCAAACAAACTCTCTTCTCAGTCCTTATCACCACCAGGAAGCTGTCTTACGCATGCAATCCCAAATCCCTTAAGCCCTAGCAACCACGCAAGTCGGAATTACTACCATATCTCTATGTGATATTTTATTCCTCTCTCCCCAAATCCTCAGTAGAATTAGATTTGACGCAGTCCGCATATCGCACAGATATGCTAACTGACCATTTAAGCTTAAAATGGCAAATGATGTACATTCCCACACATCCTGGGCATGTCGGCATACAAACAAAGCATGCAAGGTGGACTCACCATCTTCTCCACATAATCTGCAAAGTGAATTAGCAACCACTCTTTTTTGCTCCCTATCCTACAAGTGCACGCCAAAGGAAAATTTTCAACTTAGATCGTCATGGTACAACTAATTTCCTGAGAGAACGCCCGTGCCTAGTTCCACATCGAGGTGCAGCGCAGACAAAGCCTTTTATGTCCCCACAATATGATACCCACACTTCACAGAATGTTCCCACAACGGTCCTAATGCTACATAGGGCCAGTTTGGGTGCAGCGCAGACAAAGCCTTTAATGTAGCCACAATATGATACCCACACTTCACATAATGTTCCCACATCGGTCCTAATGATATATAGGGTTAATTTGAGAATGTTGTAACTTTTAAAATAATTGTTATTAGTTGTATTGTAAAAATAATTTATTGTAAAGAGAATCAATTAAGTGTTTGGTAAATTTTATTTTCAGAAATACTGTAAATTTTAAAAGTAGTTATAAACGTTTGGTAAATTTTACTGTTAAACTACTGAGAGAAATAAATAACTAAAAATATACATAATGTAGGATAAAATTTACTAATACATATAAAAACATGTATATATAATCTTTTTAACTGTTTATTATAATAATTTTAATTGAAAATAAAATTTATGATATATTGACTATATTTTTTTTTTGTCTTAAAAAAAATTGATAATTAAAGTTATAATATAGTGAAACATATTATAATAATTTGACCAATAAATTGATATTAATAGATTTATATTGATGAATTATAATATAAATTTATTAAAATATTGATTTTATTTTCAATTTGAATAAAGATAATTTTGGGTTTAGATAATAATTTTAAAAATATTTGTAGAATTGCATTAAAGGATAAAATTGATTATCAAAATCAAAATCTAAAAGCTACTCCTTTCATATTTTTCAAAATCAATTATATGAGGGGTTGATTTTGATAAAAGTAATTTTGAATTTTTTTTACCAAATACTAAAATTTATTTTTAAATTTTTAAAATTATTTTTAAGCCTCTCAAAATCAATCCCAAACATGCCAATAATCTAATGAAGATGATGTTGAGAAGGCAGCTTACTCTTTTAGAATATTCTGGATATCCACAGGCAAGAAATGCTCCCGTAACATACCCATATTCCAAGTATTCTCATCCTCTATCAAAACACTAACCCTTGCATCCTTCCCCAATGAAGTTGGCGAAAAAGATCGGAACGTCATTGGTCTAGGCACCCAATTATCATGATAAATACGAATACCTTGCCCTGACACCTGGCACTACGAAATCCTCAACTGTAATAAATCTCGTCCCCAAAGAATACTCCAAATAAAAGAAGGATTACTGCTAATATTTGCCTTAAAAAAATGAACACTGTCGAAAATATCTAGCTCTTAAAACCCCTGAAACAAGTGCCTCATCATGAATAATAAGTAAGCGACATCCTTGTTTGGCCAACATAGCTTGGTTGAAACACACTAAAACCTGAAACCACATTCCACCATATTTTTTGGCCCTGCTCATGCTATCCCAGCCCATCTAGTGTATCTGTCGCTGGTTATCGTCAGACCCCCACCAAAAAGCCGAAAACCTCCACTGAAGATCATCTCACAAACTCACACATAAGTGAAATACACATGACATATGAAGGTACTCCCTGAGACATCGTTTTGATCGAAACATCCTTCCCACCAAAAGAAAAAATTTCTTCCCGCCAATAACTCAATTTTTTCAAAACCCAGAGCTTCAGCTAGTAGAAAACAAACGTCTTCTTCTCCCAGAACTTGGACATCTTGTGCTCTGCGTAAAATTCTCTGTGAGGTTAGGCCTATTAGTGGTAGCGAAGATGAATTATGTTAGTAAGGAGTTAGGGTTTGAAAATTGTCTAGCTGTTGATAGGGTTGGTTTTAGGGGTGGTTTAGCTTTGCTTTGGAAGGATAAGGCTCAGATTGTGAATTCATATAGTGTGCTCCATATTGATGCGACTATTAGAATAGAAGGTGGTTTGTGGTGGAGATTTATTGGTATACATGGGCATCTAAGGGCTGCATAGCCTTCATTGAAGTTTTTTGTTGTTTTTTTTTTAAAGGTAAGGGCTTTTATTATTTTTTTAAAAGATAAGGGGGTGAGTAAATCCAATTATAGATTTATACATATAAATTTAATAAATATTTTTATGCTTTATCATCTCTGCCTTAAGTAATTAGGGTGACTTTAATGAGATCTAAAAGCCGGAAGAGAAACTTGGGGGATTGCCACGGAATGTTGAGATGAAAGAAAATTTTCAGGATATCTTGTAACAGTATGACCAACTGGATAGGGATTTTTGGGGTATCCGTATACTAGGAGTAATAAGTGAATTGGCAGACTTTTTTGTGCAAGTGCAGTTGGATAGATTTCTTTGTAGTCGTAGTTATTCTCTATTGTATCTGATTTATTCAGCTGGTGTTCGGATTATTGCTCTATTATGATATCTTGTAAAACTTCTATGATGGATATGCAGCGGCCTTCGCGTAAACCTTGTTCTGACTATAAAGTTTATTGGAAATATTATGCTCTGTGTCGGGATATTATTGTGGACTGTTAGAAGGAATCTGTTGATAAGGTAGAAGATCAAGTAGGCCGTTTTCAACAGAATGTTAACTGTACTGCTAGAGCATTGTTCCAATGGAGTAAAAGGAAGATTAAAGGATGGCATAAGAGAGTGGATGCTAAGATTTTCGAGCTATCAGATGTGCAGAATCAAGGGAGTTCTTTTCTAGATGGGAGCAATTTACAGCGTTTGGAAACTGAGATATATTGTTTACTGCATGAAGAAGAACAGTATCGGCTGTAGTAAGCCTGAGTTTCTTGGCTTAAGAAAGGTGATAGGAATACACGTTTTTTTCCCATAACTATGCATTGCTCTAGATGAAGAGTAAAATTAGGGGATTATTGAATCATGAGGGTAATTGGGTTCGTTTGATTGGTGGTATTGACGAGTTTTGGGGGAATTTTTTTTTTTAACTTTTTTCATTATCTAGTTCCGCTACTGAATAAGAGGGAGGCTGGTTTGTCTTTTTTACAAGCTAAAGTTACTGACGATATGAACTGGGAATTGACAGCAAAATTTATTGACAAAGATGCTAAGAGTGATTATGTGCAGATGCTCCCTACAAAGGCACCTGGTCTAGAAGGTTTATAACCGGCTTCTTTTAAAGATCATTGGTGTATTGTTGGAAAACAGGTTGTCAGTACTTGTTTGGCTATTTTGAATGGTGGAGCTGTTTTTCACTTTTGAATCATATACCGTAGTAATGCTGATTCAGACGGTGAAGAGTCATACGATGGTTATAGGATTCCAGCCAATTAGTTTGTGTAACGTGATTTATCGGGTTATTATTAAGGTACCAGCTAATCATTTGAAGAGTATGCTCGGTGCTGTTATTTGTAGTAATCAAAGGGTGTGTTTGGCACCTACTATTACACCAAATTATAATCCTGAATTAATATAATATTATGTTTGGTCAAAATTAATTTTGTATAAGACCACGTAAAATTACTGTTATAATACACCAAATGCCGCAAAAAATAAACCTGTGGGGTGTCATAATTACGTGTTACTACATTAAGAAAAAATGAGGGGAAAAAATAGAAAATTGAAGAAGACAAAGAAAGGAGAATGCATCCACAACAAGAACCAGATGTCCCTAACCACCATCTCTAACGACGAATGTGACCTCATCCTCATCGCTGCAGATGCCGATTCCACCACCAAAAAACAGCTGTATAAGCGCCATAAAATAGTCATATTCTTCATAGGCATCGGCTATCAAGGCATGCAGAAGAACCTAGGCTCGAAGGCGACCTCAAAGACGACCTCGAAGACCCAATAATCAAAGCCACACAACTCTCCCGCAAGGGAACTTGTAAGAAAAAGAAAGAAAAACAAATAGAGGAAAAGAAAAAGAACGAAAAAGAAAACAGAAGAAAAGAAAGGAAAAGAAAAAGAGCGAGAAAGAAAATAGAGGAAAAGAAAGAAAAAGAAAATAGAGGCCAAGAAAAAGAAAGAAAGAAAGAAAGAAAAAAAAAAAAAGAACTAGAAGCTTTTGAGAATAAAACAAAAAATGGGCCTTTAAAAGAGAAAGATAGCAAATAAGGTGTTTGTAAAATGTTGTATCAGAAGGAGTATAAGGAGTATTACTCGGATTATTCAGTGCAATCTATTTTGTTGTTATTATAAACTTTTATTCTATTATTTTAAGATGACTTTTGAACTAATTTGTATATTTTAATTATTTATTTATTTTATAATATTATTTAGAGATTATTTGATTGAATTTTTTGCTTCGATCATTATTTCACAAGTTATATATTTAAAAAATGTTGAAAAAATAAATGTTATTCTATTGAAAATTTAGGGCCATAAGTTTTGATTTTATGAAGAACTATGACATTTTCTTTTAAGATTTATACTAAAAGAATAATGTTAAATTTTAAAAATTTAAAATTTCTATATTTAATATTTTTCTAAGTAGTAATAAATATTATTTTTTGAATATATAATTTAAATTAATAAAAAAATATAATATAGTACAATACTAAAAATATTATAATTAAAAATTAATAAAATATAATGTAATACAAATATTGTACAATAATATTATAATATAGTACTAATACAACATAAAATAATACTGTATTAAAATAATGTATTACAGTATACCAATCACATTAAAAGTTCATTTATTTCAAATTGTATGGATGTCATAGTGACATAATGTTTGCGTGAGTTGCACTACTTAAAAAATGGTAAGAATTGTTTTGTGGCTTTAAAGCTTGATGTTAGTAAAGCGTATGCTAAAGTGGAATGAAGTCTTTTTTGGAACAAATAATGGTGCGGTTGGACTTTTCTACCAATGGATCTGTCTCATTATGGGTTCTATGTCAATATCGACTTTATCTTTCCTGATTAATGGTGAGGTTCGGGGGCTGGTTTCTCCAAGTTGTGAGATCAAGAAAGGTTGTCCACTCTCTCTCCTTATTTGTTTATTCACTGTGCTGAGGCATTCTCTGCTATGGTGTCTGCAACTGAGTCTTCAAATGTGGAGTCAGGTTCGCATCAGTTTTACTTATTTCTCATCTTCTATTTGCGGATGGCAGCCCCATATCTTATAGTGCTGCTGGCTAATTGCATCACCTAAAGGATATCTTTGTTTTGTACTCTGAAGCTTCAGGGAAAATTTTAAATAAAAAAAAAATCCAATATTTTATACAGTTTTAATGTAAAACTTAATGCTTGCAATGGTGATGTATCACTGATTTTAATCATTCTTGCTAGTCATTTGTAATAATTAAGTGTCATATAATGACGATAATATAAACTAATTTTAGTATATGAATCAGTGATATATCAATGATTTCAGTGTGTCATGCAATTCGTTAGTGATGGTTAAGTGTAATATAATGATGACAGTATAACTTCTTGTTGATTGGTGATACTTCATTGATTTTAATATGTCGTGCGATTTAGTACATATTTCTTGCTCATATGCTTTCATTTGTATTTATAATGTTTAATTGTTCAAAGGAAGTCAATCATATTTCAGTGATTGAATTTCTATATGAATAAAAAAAAAAATTTACAAAGAAAAAGAGAGAGGTTTAGAGAGAGAGTGAATTTCTATATGAATTTGATGAGATAAGTGTTTTTGGCTCCGACAAAAGATGTTAGGCTTTTCTGCAAAGAATGATTCGACGTCGGATTGGTGAGAGAGATTGAGCTCCGTGTGAGTGTGGAGTAGGAGATTGGTGAAGCTGAGGGAAACGAGTTTGCAAAAGATGGTGAAGCCGACTAGTCTATCTGACGATGAAGATCTTGGTGGTCATAGTTAGGGTTAGGGAGAGAGATTTTTGAAATGAGAGATTTGCACTAAATATGGCTCAATATTATCAAAATGCCAAGAATATGAGTATACGACTCTTTCCATACTTCAAATCTCAAGAATATGACAAAATAATAATTACTTTTTTACAAAATACAACTTAATATTTTTAAATTATAGTATATTTAAAAGTATAGTATTTTGACATAATTATTTATATGAAGGGACTATTTCAACTTAAAATTTTAATTTAAATCTAGACATCGAAATCTATCCATTTATTTAGTTCCATTCAAAGCATGGAACAATAGCTTATATGGCACTAAAACTTTGTTTAAAACAAAACTCAAAAAATTAAAAGTTGGGTGGCATATTAAAACCTAGAAAAGAAAGAGAGAATAGGTGATACTTTTGGTATACTTCGTTCTTTGAGCCACCAACAACTTTTCTTATGCAATTCTTGAAAATCTTAGAAAATTTAGGAGAATTATTCCATTTTTTTTTTAATTGTAACTATCTAAAAATTAATGCTACATCTAAAGGTTGAGTCCAACCCATAAGGTACGCATTTTATAATAGACTCAAGTCACAATGTTAAGACAACCGTTGTGGGTTATAGTATAAAAGGTATAGATACATCAAAGTAAAACTCAATTCATCTTAAACTCTTAGCTAAGCCTACTTGAGAGACCTTCTCTCATAAGAGAATGCCTTGTGAAAAGAGCTAATGGAGAACCAGTTATTATAAAATAATAATAATACTAATAAGTTTAGTTTAAAACTCTAACTCTAAATTTTAAATCACATATATACATTGGTTCACATTCATTGGCTATTTATTTATTTTTAAATAAAAGTCAAGGAGTCAATAGATAATTGTCAGCCAAAGAGGCTTACTTTAGCAAGTATTCATCACAATTGAATGCACATTGTTGACAATGTAAAATGCGTGTGAATTAGATGTATAGACAAAGCATGAATTAATATTTAATGTGAAACATGCATTAGAATAAATGCAAATGAAGAAATAAAGCTTAAAAATAGCAAGCTTGATAATCCATTCAAGCATCCATCCTTTTAGTTAGGTAATCCAAGAGAGAATTTAACTAAGTCAAGAGCATTTCTAAAACTAATTTTTCTCAAAAAAAAAAAATTTAAATTCACTCCAAAAACAATTCCCAAAAATAATTTTTTGAGAAAACATTTTCAATATTCTTCTAGAAATAATTTTTGAGAAAATATTTTCAATATTTTTCCAAAAACAATTTCTAGAAAATATTTCCAATATTCTCCCAAAAATATTTTTGAGAAAATATTTTCCGAATTCTTCCAAATAACATTTCCAGATTCATTTTAAGAAATGTTTTTAAAAATACTTTCCAAACACATTTCCATATTTATTTTCTAAAAAATAGTCCAAGTTATTATATTTTCTCTAATTCCACTTTCTAGGCTATAACAATACTAAAAAATTAATATTAAGCTATTGGTTATCTCCATATTTCATTATTTGTTTCACTCACACACCAATATTCAAAGTAGCTGCCATTATTGTAAGCCCAAATTTGCTACTCAACGAAATATTAGCCATGGTCAAAGCTGCAAAAGAAACTTATTTATACCATATCAATGCATAAATATGCTTTTGAAACTTACTCTTTAAATCATACAACATAATTAGTTGGACCGCAGACCATTAAATCCGAATTTATAATCAAACCCAACTTTATCTCAATAAAAAAAAGTTCATCCTTGTGAGACATGACTTGATGAAATTCCTACCTCAAAACAAAGCTATATTTGAACTAGAATTTGCTTAGATGAGGTCCTTGAGTTTTTTTTCTTTTCTTTTTTTTTTTCAAAAGTAGTAAGACTCAAGAGAGTTTGACTCTCTTTCATTTGATATATAATTAAAACGTGCTTTAAGATGCAATTATTCTGTCACGCTTACGAAGTGTGATTTACTAATTTGTTATATTCTGCCGTTATTATTCTTGGACTGGCAAATTAGGAGTGATAGCAACCCATAACAAATAGAAATTCCGATAAGTTCAGAATTTGATGTATGTACGAAGGTTATATTATTAGATTGAAATTGAACGCTCGACTGGCGGAATGTTTAGATTAGAACTCTATTTATATTTGCATTGTTTAGTAAGTGCTTGACAAAATGTCTTTATGAAAATAGAACAAGCAAAATATATATCAGGTTATTTTTTTCGTGAAAAGAATAATCATTTTAATTTTTATTCGGACTTTCAAGAATTGCAGAAGAAAAGTTGTTGATATAGAGTAATCTTATTGAAGAAGTATAGCAAGAGTTAACGATCATCTCTCTCTTTCCCCCCCCTGTTCTTAAGTTTGTTTTAATATGTCATCTCAACTTTGACTGTTTTCAGTCTTGTTTTCAATAATGTTTTAATGTCATATAAGCGATTGTCTTAACCTTGCATTGAATTAAATAGATGGGCTAAATTTAGGTCAAAATCTTAAGTTGAAATAGCCGCTTCATATATATTATATGGACCTCTCTAAGTTACGTTTATCGTAACTTACAGCCAGTGAGATGATTAATTGACCAATATGCATATGCCAGGTGAAGATGACAACAATAAAATGGAATTGGTTTAAACGGTTAGCAGTTGGTCACTAAAAAATATCAACGCAAGAGACTCTACAATCCCTAAATCTGATCATTCCCTCTTTTATTCTCAGTGATTTTGGCCTTCTCAACGATGTTGAAAGGTGAAACAGTATGGTCTGGTTTCCCATTAGTTATTCCTAACCAATTCAGTCGGTTTTTTTGTTACTACTGCTGCATAAACTAAAGTTCAACCGTTGGATTAAAATTGAAGATATCTGATGGTTTGAGATTAACTAGACAGTAAGCTACGTGAAATGTAACTTAGGGATTGCCTATATAGGACATATATTATAATATGAAACAAACATTCCAACACTAATCAAAACAATAAATTCTACAAAAAAAAAAAAGAGTATGTTGTATGTACATTTTATTTTGATTATTATATAAAGTAAATACATTCATGGGATTACTATTAATTTTAATTTTACTTATTATTATTTATGTAAACAACTTATTTTATTTTATAATCCTCATTTCTACTCCTACTCATTTTGATTTCAAAATTAGTAAATGCCTAAATTTTAAATGTGGTCATAATTTATGCAAAGTGAAAGTCAATTTGTCAAATGAAAATAAAAAACCGAAATTAGGGATTGGATTTTGGAGGGTCAATTTAATTTCTTAACGCAAGGTTGATTCGATTTCTTAACGCGCACTTGATAGATACATATGTTGGATTAATATATGCAAGTTAATGACTAGCCATTGATGAAAGGTTGTTGTGACTGACAAAAGAATATTGATTTTGTAATGGTTAGTTTGGATATTTTGTAGAGAATTACACTAGATATGTCTTAATCACACTAAAATTTCCAAATATATACCTTGAATTAGTTGACTTTTAATTTTATACAAATATACATAAAAACACTGAAAATATACTTAAAAAACCATTATTTATTAAAATTTTGAATTACTAAACTTTTTACTCCACTTTATAGTCGATTTTCTTGACTTGATAATCGATTTTCTCTATTTCTTATTCAATTTACTCCACATCGTCTCTTCTAACTCAACTTGTACGCGATTTTCTCATCTTCATACTCAACTTGTTTTTGAACTATTTTTTCAGTCATAAAAAATAAAAATAAAATAAAGTAATCTTAAATCATTTGATGTAGAAATTTGTATTTTTGAGTTCTTTGATGAGTTTAGGTTTATTGGACGTCGTATTAAAAGTTTCAATGAAATGGTGAGAGAAATTAATAGATGGATTATTGTTGATGGAGAAGTGTTATGTGTGTGCATACTTCTAATAAGAGTAATGAAAGATATTCCAAATTTTTATCCTAAATAATGCATAATGTGATGTATCATTCATTAAATGATTGATAATTCTTTATAAATTTAAGTGAAATAATTGTATTATTTCACCTTCTAATTGATGAATACCACATAATTTAAAATAGATTTTTGGGATAAAAATTTGAAATGTAAAACTCTTTTGAATAAGGAGACATATTAATAAATGAAAATTGGACTATATTGTTTAGTGGTGGATGTAGAGATTGACGATTTAGATTTTATAATTTTTAAAATATGATCAACTGACACTGGTTTTCACATACAGATAATTGTTTTAAGAATACGGACTAAATTACATTAAAATTCTAGTGAATTATGTATGAGTTGCAAATCTATTCTTTTTTCTTTTTTTTTTTTAATTTTTCATGAGTTTCTTGAAAAACAACTTTTGCTTTGATATTTATAGAGAGAATATAAGAAAAGAGCTGAAGGATAGGGGCAAAATTATCACATTCTTTTCTAAAGAAATCTTTTATTTACAAGATTTTATTTGGAAAAGATAATTAAAAAAAAAAGATTTCTTTAAAAAAGAATGTGATAATTTAACCCATCACCGTTCAGCAAGATTGTAAAAGGTGTGGTCCATGTTCCTCATGGAGAACATGGAAGCCACAACTTTCATATTTATTAGAAACAGAAGGCAAGGTGTCTCACCCGATCATTCTGAGCACCAGCATTTACAATTCCCGGGCCCATTATATCACGAGTTCGGATACATGGATCTTCTCCGCGGACATAGTCACTTAGAAGTGCCAATGCCTGAGGCAAGAAATTAAGATAGACAATTCATATCTCACTTCTGCATCAAATAAGCTTAAACCGAAAAAAGAGAAAAGAGGTAGGTCACTATGTGCTTATATTAGAATTCTTCTTTCAAAATATTTAATCATTTTGTCATCAAACATAAGATTTTGCATCTCCTGGATCTAGGATGACAAAAGTCTCATGCCATCAGTCTTGATTTATTTTCTTTTGTAACTACTGTTAATATTTCATGTGAGGGTGGTGTCACAAGTTGGCTATATCTAGTAAAACTTTGCCTTCTATTTAATTATGATTCCTTTTTAGGTATAGAGAATGGTCTTCTACTCCCTAAAATGATTTTCTTTTTATCTAGTGTGTATTCTATAGATTTAACAGTACTTCTGATCAAAGTACGTTGATTACTCAAATTTGTCTCTCATTCCTCTGACAAATATATTTCTCTCAAAATCTCTAGAAATTGGATTTTTTCAATTCTATTAAAATAATTTATTAATTTCTATAAATTCTTTATCAGCAAACATTTGCTATAAGCCGATTTTGTTGATGTATATTCTACAACATATGTAGTGCTATCTGGGTCCATCATGCATTATATCAAAATATTTAAAATCATGACTTAAAGTTACATTCTTGTTTATATTTATGTCTTTCAAACTTAGTGAATATTTAGGATATATTTTAAATATTAATTCTTTATAATTAAGATTCTCCTGAATTATTCCAAGGAGTTTATGTTTTTTATCTTTTACTCTGTTATCTAGTACAATTATGTTTATTGGACTATCTATTCCTTCTCTAAAATGAGTTTTTATCATTGTCTAGATTCTTGTGATGTGAATATATCCAATTTTAGATCTATTAGTAGATTTATTTTACTAATTTTTTCTTCTATGTCTGGCTTTAATAATAATAAAGGTATATTTATATTTTCTCTAGCGTGTCTAATTTCAATTCTTTCTTCTTTAGTAGTGGCACTGAAATACATATATTTTTTTCTCTTAATCATCTTAGCAATTTCTCGTTCTAACTTATTAATTGATGTCATAGAGGTTTTCAATCCCTATTTATTAATCTTAAGGTATCTTGTTTTTACCAAAGATTAGTTCTTTATTAAAAAAAACCTTACCCTTGTAATTCTTCATCTTGATAAAGATTTCTAATATCCAATTCTTCCTTACTCATTCTGATTATAAACAACTTAGACTTTTATCAGAAAGGCAGTAAATGCTATCATTTTCACTCATATCTTCCTATGAGCGATTAATTCTAATTCATTGAAACCTTCAAACATTTTAATGTATGCTTTCTTTTTCTTAGGACATTCATTTACATAATGCCGTCTTCATTACATAATAAACATTTACACTTTTTGGGTGAGTTGGCTTTATCTTTTTTTTCAAATTTATTCTTTTTGAAAAACTATTTCTTTTATTTATTTTCTTGTAATATCTTTTGTTAGTTTTAAAGAACTTTTTTTCTTTTTAAATTTTCTCCTATGTCTATGAATTTTTCCATGTATATTTATAGCAAATTTATCACCAAAATACCCAACAATTTTTTCAATTTTATTTAATTGAATTTCTAACTTATTTAGTTTTATATCCATTGAAATTTTGCTCATAGTATTTTTTATTTCTTGTCTTGATACGTCATGATCCTCAATATTGAAATATTTTATTAATTGTTTAACTTGATCAAATTCTTTATTCATTTCATCTCCTATTTTTTTAATTTGTCTTATTTTTCATCATTACAATTATTAATTTCTAATATTTCATTTGTACTTTCTATATAGTAGAACCTCTATAAATAAATACTTGGTAAATTAATAATCTCTATTATATAATAAATTATACGGTCTCGACTTGGGCCAATGGACTAAATTTATAATTATGATAAAACAATAAGATAATATTTAAAAAGAAAACTTTATATAGCTTTGTGGTTCCATTCAAATCATAAATTAACATGAAATAAAAAAAGACTTAGTGTTTGTTTATATAAAGATCATTTTTAATGAAATTCATTGAACACATTTAATTAAGGAGATTAACATGAATACTATTTAATTAAGTACAAAGCTAAGTACAATGTATTTATTTATTTTGGTTAAATGATTAGTTAGATGCATTGAATATAACATGAATTAAATTATTTTTTTATAGAATTTTCCCATTCACAGAATAGACTTAATTAAGTTAATGTAACATGAATATTATTTTAATTAAGTAAACAATTACAATGTGTTTATTATTTTGGTTAATTGAATATTTAGTTTAATTCATATTCAATATTGGGAAAATACTTTGAATGTTTAGTTATTAAATGTATGTTAATTGAATTGTAAATAACTTTGTGAATTAATAAACTATTAATTTATCGGTTATTTAATATCTCTTTTAATTAATAGATTTTATATGATCCTAACTCTATTAACTTATAGAGGTTCTACTATATTTATAGATAAATTTATCTATAAATATAGTGAAATCCAATTTAATTGATTATTTTCCCACATATATTTTAATCATTGATTAGATTAAAGGGTTGAAATCTGCCATAGGCAAATTCTCTTTGCTTGTGGTTAGAAGGTAGCATTCTCTTTGCCTACGGTTGGAAGGTAGCACCCTATTGGTTTCTATATTTTGTTAAATTACTAATGGTTTAGATAATTTATTCATTGTACTATCTTTCTAATATCTCATAAGATTCTATGAGGTATTTATGACCTATAATACTTTTTATGTCTTGAGGAATATTATTCTTTTCTAATCCCTTTTGTATAAGACATAGACCATACATAAATTGATCTTTGTATCCTATTAATCTATTATAGGAAGAGTTGTATTTACTTCTAATTCTTTTATTATTCCAATTATATTCATCCCTCTGCTTAACAGATGAAAATATATTATAATCGATTACAAGTTCATAAATATATGCATCAACAGATTGATAGTCCATTGTTTTTGTGGAAAATTATTTCTATAGACTTCTCCTTGGATTCTACGTAGTAGAATAGGATCTATATTTAAATTTCTATTTTTTATTAGTGTGAACTATCCAACTCTAAATTCATAAGCATATGATAGACGCAGTTGTACTAACTATTTAACATCTAAATCTAGTTGTTCTAATAAATATTACTGCATTTGCTTTGTTATATTATTTATTATCGTATCATTATCTAATATTAGATCATATTTTGCATCTCCTATTAATTCAATAAATGTTCTATACATTTTTATTTTTGATTTGGAAATAATCTCGTTTACGGCTTGTTATACCGATAGTACAAACTAATGTAGTCTCCATTTGGGTATAAATTTATGTAAGCAATTTTTTTAAATTTAAGCAATTTTTTAAAATTTTTTTAAAAAAAACTTGGCTCTAATGCCATTTTGTGACATCAAAGGTATAAATGAACAAATTTTTGATATTGAAGAACCTTTTGCAATTTAGTTTGACAAAATGCAGGGCTTTGTGCTAATTGTTGGTCTCATTATTATGACAATATCATTTTCCTTGGACAAATCTCCCTCTAAATTAAATTCCTGGACTACCAATAGATGTAACTATGTAAACTCATCGAATAGCCTCCTCAAATGAAAGACAACTGATTAATCCTCTATTAACAATATCTTTCAAAGATGATTCTAAGGTCACACTGAACAAACTAAGCATAACACTAGCATAGGAAAAACACGACTACTTTTTAAATAAGGATCCGACTACGATGGAGTTGCCCCACTGTAGAGTATTGCTATTAACCACATGATTATAAATATTATACATTTCTTTTACTATTTATTACTTTAATCGTGTGATTATTAGACAATACTATATGATAGAGCAACTCTACCAACATCACTGCCTTTAAATCAAAACTTTTTGCTCACATCAATTCTATTTATTTATGAATTGTGTGTGTGATTTTGTTAAGCCAACCTTCTCAAAAAATCTAAAGCAGTTGCCAACTGTCAAGTAGCCACGTGGCTAATTGAATTGCCAACTACTATATAACTGCCATTCATGTTGCGTTTACTAATTAGTAATCGGAATGAACTGAAATCAAAATAGGTTGGAATCGAAATCAGAAATGGGAATCAGAATAAGTTATTTAAAATTCTAATCGTAATGAGATTCATTTCCATTAATATGTTTATTTTGTCTTGAAATTGGAATAAACTATAATAATTTGCTAAAATACCCTTTATTAATTATTGTCAATTAATAATAAAAATAAAAATAAAAATAAAATAACAAAAATTATTAATATTAATATTTTAATAAATAATAATTTATTATTATTATTATTATAAGTTTTAATTACAATAATATTTTTGTAAATAATAATAATATAATAAAATAATGAAATTAATAATAATAATAATTAATATTATAATTATTTATTAAATAATGAAATTGATTTAATAATTAATTAAATTTATTATTATTTATTAATTTCATTATTTTATTATTTATCAAAATATTATTGTAATTAAATTTTATAATAATAGTAATTATTATAATAATAAGTTATTAGTATTTATTAAAATATTATTATAATTATGATTTATTATCATCATCATCATCATCGTCATCATTATTTTATTATTTTATTATACTATTATTATATTTATTAAAATATTTTTATAATTATAATTTATTAATTTATCATTATTAATTTCATTATTTTTAATTTTTAATTATTATTTAAATCAAGGATAAAAGAGATATTAAGTTTAGTTAAGGACAAACAAATCGTTTCTGAAAATGAAATTCTAATTCCCAAGTCCTTAGAAATCCAAACTCTGGTAATGATTCTTAAATTTGCGAGCACAACATTGTTTCCATTTCGATTTCAAGCCTTAATTTTGTAAATAAATTTCAAAATTACCATTTGCATTGATGGCATATATGCACATCATCATATTCTCAAGCCTCTTGTACCGGTTGTGGTCTCGATGCTGAGATATTAAGGAGAGAAATGAGAGAGACAGGTACCATCGTACAAGACCACAGGTTTTCATTAGCTAAGTAGTATTGAATGAAATACATACCAAACAAAAATAAAAATTATGAAACTTTCTTTCAGTATATAGTAACACAGTATACACTTAACAAATCAGCTTCTGGTGTGCTATCCTATTTCATGCCTGATTCATTCATAACTCATAATCCAAAATTGGTATATAAAATGACATTTTGTTATGTCACTGGGACCTAATATATGAATGGCATTGTAATCTCCAAACACTCAGTCTGCTGCTATCGAAATACATGGTGACTCTTGCCAGCAACATCTTCATCACTGGAACAGATTACAGAATTTTATCAAGGGTGTATGAATAATGATTGACAAGTTTCAAGCATGTAGGTCCTTGTTTGAATTCCATGCTGGAGCTTTGGCAACACCATCGCCGGTTCCTTTTTCGGCATTAATTAAAGGATCAGTTTCACCTTCCTTCACCTGAATCCATTTGAGAAGACAAGAAGATTCAGCATTTTCATTATTTTTTTATTTTGGATTATGGAAAAAAATGCGTTGAAATAAGCAAAAGAGAACTTATACAACTACCTGGGGCAGTTGAGATGATGTTTCACTAGCCTTCTGCTGGCTCTCAAGACTGCAACAATACGAATAAAGTACCATTCCAATTACAGCAATCAGGATACCCAAAATGTTGCGCCAGCTGAATGGGTCATGAAGAAGAACATAGCCAAACGCTAGAACTAAGCATGTTTTGAGATGTCCTAGGACCTGATACGTGACTGGAGATGTCTTTCCAATTACCAAAAACGTGCTGAAGTTTACAGAAACAGATATCAAGCATGATAGAACAATGAAGAACTGCAACCATGACGATACACAAAAAAGTTATTATGAAAGGAATAAAGATCAGTTGCAAAGGAAGAGAGAAAAATAAGGTGGAAAGTCATTTTACCAGCACATAAGGGGTGTATTTGAATGCAAAAACATTTTTGTTTGTCAGAAGCCCATCTAGAAATGGGCCAATGATGAACAAAGTTAATGCCTGATAGGGGCAAGACTGATACAGCAATTGGGTTGAAGAAACTTTGAACTTCTTCTGGATGGTATTGGTCATCTGAGAGTAACTAGTTAAGGCTTACATTTGCAAAGGAATCTGGCCAGGAGAGAATATCTGGTCCCACTGCATCAAAGTTAATAACTTATTTGGACAAAAAAAGTAGAAGGCACAAAACAGGTAAATTCATAGCAAAGCTAACTTTAGCCGAGGATACAATCTGAGCAACACAAGTTGTAAGAACCGCAAGCAGAGACAAGACAGAACCCAAAACATTGAGCTGAAGATCAGTTACAGTTGCAATTCCCACACCCACAAGAAGGATGACTAATGAAAGTTGGATATTCCTACTGCAATTATTAAAATAAGTATTAGTACAAAGCTATAAGTATTAGTACAGAGCTGTAAGTGGATCGATCATACATGAAAGAGAAGATTACTTAACCAAAGATGGCCACAAGTAAATACAAAAAGCATAGATAAGCTTAAGGCTGTATAAGAAATATATTTAATACAAACAATGCAACAGCTTAGACAAGAAAAGAGAAGAAAAAAAATGCTATGATATAAGATTGATATGAAAGAAAGCACAGATGGTCAACAGGTGAAAAGTGTGAAAGTAATAATAAATGACCAAGGTTTAAAAGACAAACACAATCCAGAATATCTAAAGACAATTGAAAAAGAAGAAAAGAGGGATGTTCCAAGAAATCACATAAACATATTCCACAACAATGAAATGACTAAACCAACCATAAGATCTCAACCTAATGATATTTAGAGATAGCAAAATCAAGGAAACTATCTTTGACACATATTAGGTTCAACAACCAATATAAACGCCTGCTTCTCTTGAAAGCATCTTTATTCTCTCAAAGCTTGTTTGGTATGACTCTCCAACAAGTGAACACAGCTTTCTTTTTTCTGCTGAAAACTCTATTAAATTATTTTTAGGTAACTGGTTGCAACTAAAGAACAACTTTCAGAGATTTAAAAAAAAAAATTCCCATGTCTAGTGGGAGAAGCTAAAACTTTAGTGCTTCTTTAAATGCTAAATATTCCAAAAACCCCTCACAGTATTTCACAAAACTCCATCATAACTTTTCATAACATAGCCTACTTTACACAACCAAACTAATATCTAAAGTCAATACAGCTTCTTTTACCTACAAAAACCCATAATTAAAATCAAACAGGCAACAATTTTTTCTCAAGAACTCAACTTGTAAAAGCTCAACTAATCAAAGCCTTCCTTCTAAAAGTTCTAACAGAGAAAACCATACCAAACAAATGCTTAATCCAAGATTCGAGGGTCTACTCTAAGAAAATGCCTTTTGGGCATTAGGTATTATTTTCTGGCCTATAAAGAAATTATCCCTAACACCAAGTCTGAAATAATTAAGGGAGCAAGGCACCAAACTTTCCCGTAGAATGACACAAGAAGAACAAAGGAATAACTGCATTTTATCATACTAATGAAGTGGTGAGATCAAAACTGACCTGAATTGCTTCCTGAAGAAAAGGGTCTCCAAAAGAACAGTGCAGGGGATGATTGCAAGTTTTGTCATCTAAAATGAAAAACAAACAAGAAAAGGAATGAGAAAAACCAAATCTCTTTATAAAGATTTTAAAATACTAGACTCTAGTGTTAAGTTCCAAAGTTTCGAGCAGAACGTAAATGGCATTGTGAAATAGCAATATCTAAAGATGCAGCAAGATCCTAGTATATATCTAAAGAACCATACGTAGTTAAAAGCAACACCTGGTCTTCGATAATTTAAAACACATCACAGTACATAGCATATATTTATTTTTAGAAAGATATTAAAAAAACACAAACAAACATATTTATTGAACAAAGAAGATAAAACATAAAATCTAAAATAAAATATCTTTTATTATGATTTTGTGTATTCTGCTACACAGTGGAGGACTGGAGTTCTCCTGGAAAATTTATCAACTTAAAAAACCGGTAGATGATAATCTGGTCCACTCTAGTCAACAAAAGATTCTAGATCACAAGTAACGACTTGAAGAATGGAATTTTACCTGATAGAAACCGACAGAATTGAAACCCAAGCTAAGATTCAACAGCCCGATAGATATCCCATTCAATATCCCAAATCCCATTACAGCTCTTGGATCAAAAGGCTTGTGCTCAAATAATTTCATCCATAATGCCACATGAAGCGAACAAAAAGTAACAAGAAGATGCCAGCTTGTCAAAGTTGTGGCTGCATGTCAGACAGAGTTTGAATAAATGATCAAGCAATATTTAATGCAGCAAAGTAAAACAAGAATGATCATAATGATTGCTTAGTCCTTTTTTGCTTTAGAGGAACAATATGCTTAGAATTAAATAATAAAGAGATTTTCACGAGGGAAACAAGCTGTCCATGTAAATACAAAAGTAAACCACCAACATGATCTCCAAAATTGCCACGAGTACATGAATTAACATCAACTATGTTTTCGAACCAATAAGTAGGTACGTCACAATACATAGGCGGTCATGAACTGAATAAAAAACAAAAAGGAGCTATATAACCGAATCATTTTAACATTTCATACAAATATATCAGAGCATCATCCCTCTGAAATATACTGTAACCACAAAGTACTCGACACAATTATCCTCTCCCAAGCCAATAAATTATAAGATTCTTGGAAAGGAAAAGCCAACAAAAAACACCGCCAAAAAAATTCTACCAACCCACCACCACACTGGAATCCATAAGGCTTAGCCATTATTATTCCTCTAAGATCATACAATCAATCTTCACTAGCAACCAGTAACACAGACACTGAAAAAGCCAGTACTTGGTAATTTCCCATCAATCACATAATTTAAGGCATCAGATTAAAGAACCAGTATTTTTCTTTTAAAAAAGAGTACCAAAAGTGAAGCCGAGTGAGCTAATAAGCGCCTTGTTGCAAATCACAATAGACACTGATGAAACCACCGACAAACTCAATGCTCCAACTGTTCCTAACTGGAATTTCTGCCCTTCACTCATCTTCTTCTTCGCCTCTATTCCACTTTGATCCCGATCTACACAAAACCCAAATATATAAAGATAAATACATAATTTTATAAGCACACATATACAAGTACTGTACGTGTACGCGTACACGCATACTTACATTATTTTAAATCATAATTCGTCAAAAAAAATCAGCAAATCAACCAGCAGCCAATCAAGCTCACCTGTAACAATGACGATGGCACAATGAAATTCAACAAAATAGATCAGCAGAATTGAATTGCGATTTACGAGAGTTTCAGATTGAAATACCTAGATCTGCTAAATTAGTTTAAAAAAAAGATCAATTAACCTCAAGAGTACGAACCTGAGAGAATCTGAAATGTAAACAAAAAGCTATTTTTTATTATTAAAATAAAAAGAAAAAAAAATTATACTGATTATGCTGCTTGTTTGTTTTACTTCTTATGAGAGGAAGAAAGCCTCCACTGTTTCGTTTGATACTCGGAGAGAGAGGAACAGAGACGAATGAAAGCAAATAAAAATGAAAATGACGCAATGGAAAATTTTTTAATTTGCCTTTATATGGCATAATAATATCTGGCTGCCTATCATTTAGGCTTTCTTAATTAAATACATAATTTATTAATATGACCATTTCGATCCCGTCTTCGAGGTTATCTAGGGATGGCAAATTTCAAGTGTGGGTTCGGTCCGGGTCCGGGTCCGGGTTTGGCCGTTTCGGTTCTGGATCCGGATGTCAATTTGGTATACCAAACCTGTATATAAACTCGGATAATTTAATTTTGGATCCAGATCGAGTTTAACTTGAAAAATTTCGAGTTTCCAGATTGCGGGTTTCAAACCCGAATTCCTAAATTTTTTTTTCCTTTCCAATCCTTTAACAGGCTATAAACACAATGGGAAAAAGCATACAGTCGCGTAGCAATTTCATCCAAAAAAGTAACAAAGGAATAGAATGCGAACCAATGCAACTAGAATCCAACCACTACAACAAATAAGCAATCAAAAGAACACAAGCTAAAAAATTTACAAGCACAGATTATCTCCCTCATCACCATTTTCACCCTCAACTGACTCAACACCAATCTCCACATAATCCTTCTCCAAAGCCACAAGATCCTTGTGGGCTTCAAAGAACTCACCTTCCTCTATGCCCTCTTAGCATTACATCAAATCAAATTTGTGGTTAATGCGAGAAAACACCTTTGCAGCACTAGTTGAGTTTGATATCAAGCACACAGCTCTCTTCACCTTCACAAGATCACCACCTAGAACAGTAGTTGGAGGCTAATAATTGATATTATGTTGTGCAAATTTTATTGAATTTGCAAGCGCGCAAATCTATTATAGAATAAATCAATGGTAACGAGTGTCGATCCCACGAGGAGGTGGATTTTAATTGCTTGTAGAATTAATTTTCTGAGTTGGTGATTGGATTTATAATGAAAATGACGTAGGCTATCTATTAATTTAAATTAAAGTAGCAAGAATAAACTATTAAAATAAAATGCTTGGATCTCCGAATCTGTACTCAACATACACTATCGGCTCAACATTCATTATTAGTACCAATTAAATCATGAAGGAAAATTTTTCAATCCTCATGAACCTCACTCTAATAGATATGGTGCTAAGTGCTTCCCGTGCTAAATAGTAAGAACCTTGCCTACGGAGGCGGTTACACTAGCCAATATCTAGACAAGATTATTACTATCTGTTTATGAAAAGTCAAAACATCCACATAAATTAAAGAGAAAAAAAAAGTAAATTTACCAAATTAAGCCCATAGAGCATATTGAAACTTCACCTTCAACCTAAGCTTGAAAGAAAATTAGCTACTCATAATTGAACTAGGGGTAAAATAGGAATTTTATTAAAATACGTAAAAAATACAAGATGGAGATGGAATTACAAAAAATGGAGCTCAAAAATGGATTCAGGGGTGTCAAATTAGGCGGGGGAGCCCCCTTTTTATAGATACAATGAGTAAATCATGACCATCGGATTAAAGCAATTTGGATGCTCAGGATTGCGCTACGTGACACATTCTTATTGGATAGAACACATCATCAGGGCTGTTATTCTGTGTATATACATGTACCGTATGCATATTTTTTCGGTCCACTAACATACTGCCATGTCGCCGATTAATACAACATAAGCATTTTAGTCTAATAGGATTGTGACATGTCATCAATCAACACAACATCATTAGTCAATGCCACATAAGTGGTCAATGCCACATCATTCGTCCAATCAAATGTCGCCACGTCATCGTATAGTGCCACATCATCGTACAATACATGTGAACGATCTGAGTGAGCGATTGTAGTGTATAGTAACGTATATATGAAACCGTCGTAGTATGTGTGAACGATCAGTATATGAAAAGCGACCATTTATCTTTTTAGGCTCCTTCTAAGGTTTTCGATTGTCCTGAGTTTAAAATTACAGTCCGTTTTTCTATCTGATCTTTTGTTCATTGTAAAATGACCATGATGCCCCCTAGAATATATAAAATACTTAATTAAAATAAAACATATATAATTAAATCACAAGGGACTTTAAGACATAAAAGTAGGGATGTTAGTGAGCCTTGAAGTGTAAAATGATTTTTTTCTCTATTATAAATACACACTTTCTAGCACTCAACATATCATACTTGAATCTAATTTGGCACCCATTAACAAATTGAATGGCAACTGATGACGATAATGATCAACACAGCAACAATGGCAACAAAGAAACTAGATGATGATGATGAAAAAGGCAATAGTTGGCGCATGTGTTAAACTAATGAAGAGAAGAGGAAAATGATTGGTGGCTCGGTTGAGAGGAAGTTGTAAAGTGTAAACTATGGTTTCCTTTTTCCTTTTTTATTCTTTTAACTTTTTGCTTTTCTATTTATATTAAAAAAATTTAAAAATATAATTGTTGTGCAAATTTTATTGAACTCGCAAGTGCACGAATTTATTGTAGAATAGATCAATGGTGACGAGTGTCAATCCCACGAGGAAGTGGATTTTAATTGCTTGTAGAATTAATTTTCTTAGTGGATGATTGGATTTATAATGAAAATGATGTAGGCAATGTTTTAATTTAAATTAAAGTTGTTGGAATAAACTATTAAAATGAAATGCTTGGATCTCCGGATCTGTACTCAACATGCACTATCGGCTCAATATTCATTATTAATACCAATTAAATCATGAAGGGGGATTTTCCACTCCTCATGAACCACACTCTAATAGATATGGTGCTAAGGGCTTCTCGTGCCAAATAGTAATAGCCTTGCCTAGGGAGGCGGTTATTCCAACCGATATCCAGACAAGATTATTACTATTTATCTACGAAAAGTCAAAACAATCACATAAATTAAAGGGGAAGGAAAAGTAAATTTACCAAATTAAGCCCATGGAGCATGTTGAGACTTCACCTTCAACCCAAGCTTGAAAGGAAATTAGCCACTCATATTTGAACTAGGGGTAAAATGAGAATTTTATTAAAATATGTAGAAAATACAAGATGGAGATGGAATTACAGAAAATGGAGCTCAAAAATGGATTCAGGGGTATCAAATTAAGGGGGGGAGCCCCCTTTTTATAGATACACTGAGTAAATCATGGCCATCGGATTAAAACAATTTGGACGCTCAGGATTGCGCCACGTGGCAAGTTCTTATTTGATGGAACATATCATCAGGGCTGTTATTTTGTGTATATGCATGTACCGTACATACGTTTTTTCGGTCCACTAACATTCTGCCACGTCACCGGTCAACATTTTTGGTCCAATAGGATCGTGACACTTTATCAGTCAACGCCACATCATCAGTCAATGCCACATCATTCGTCCAATTAAATGCCGCCACGTCATTTATGCGAGTGCCACGTCAAAGATACTGATGAATGGTGAAGCAGTCTATGAAAGGTCGTGACGATCGTATATATCAACCGCACGTCGTGTATGTGTGAATGTGTAGTATATGTGAACAGTACCATTTATCTTTTTATGCTCCTCCTAAGGTTTTCGACTGTCCTGAGTTCAAAAGTACTGTTTGTTTTTTTATCTGATCTCTCGTTTATTGTGAAATGACCATAATATCTCCTAAAATATATAAAATACTTAATTAAAATAAAACATACATAATTAAATTACAAGGGACTTAAAGACATAAAGATAGGGATGTTAGTGAGACTTGTAGTGTAAAATGATGATTTTCTTCACTATAAATACACACTTTCTAGTACTCAACACACCCCCCAACCAGCTTGTTGCTAGTCCCTAGCAAATTAAGCGAAAATAAAAGTCAAATTTTTTTTTTAACTGTGGTATTTATTCAACTAGACTAATGATAACGATCAAATAAAAGTATAAGTATTATCTACAGTCTAAAGAAATCTCATTCCCACATCAACTCTCCACATGAATCAGTTTAGAAAACTTTGTCACAACTTCAGTAATTGAGTCACTTTCAAGAATGACATATCAAACCCCAAAATCTCACCGGTAGTAGTGATACTCTCACAAAGAAATTAAACAAAAAAATAATCACTTCAGTGAATGGTAAATTGAGTGAAAATAATAAAGAAATAATATCACACACTCTCACCAAGGTGATAGAAATATGCACTCAGCTTAGAAATAGTACGATTTTAATTCAAAATGTTAATCAAACCAATGTATTCATCATTCTCTCTCTTTTTTTTTTTTTTATAAATATGCACTACCACATCTTTTCAGCCTATATAACCAGTTTCTATTTCAAACTATAGTTCCCTAAAATCAAGAAGGACTTTTATTAGGACGTAACGTAGGCTAGGGACGTGGCTAACAAATAAAGGATAATAGGAAAAACAAAATATATGTTTGAAAAATAGAGGACTTTGGAGATTGTAAGGTGCTTTTCACTTAATTTTTTTTCTTTATTTTTTATTTATTTATTTATATACATATTTTTTTTCCTTTTTTTTATAGCACCTTTTTTTTTGTGAAAGCAAAATTATTTCTATTTTCAAACATAAATGGGTGGTGGGCAATACAAAATATAAGGTGATACTCCACATTGGAGTGAGATAAGATAATAGGTTGCCAAAGAAAAAGTCTTTATTTTTATTTTATTATTATTATTTTTTCTTTTTTTTTAAGGCTCAAAGGGGTTAACTATTAATACATATTAATAGGGTTGGCTAGAAAGGCTTAAACAGATCAAAGATGGCCGTTCTGTCATCTTTTAGGGTTCTAAATAATCTTCTATATCTACTAGTTAGATAGACCTTCAGATGTGGCAATACGCACATTAGTTTTTTTTTTTTTTTAGGAATTTGGAGATAATGTATAAAACAATAAACTACTAAGCAGAATGAAGAATGGGCAAAAAGGGTTACTCTCCAAAAAAAATGACAGGCTTAAAAACTCACTTGAAAATTATTATGACATGTGCATTTTTTTAAGCAACTTATATTTGTTCTTATATTTGTCTCCAACATTAACATGTAGAGTAACAAACATGGTGTAACATAACTAAAGACCAAAGATAATACAAATACTAAAATTTAAAAGTTATCATGTCATCTAATTATGAAAAGATCACACAATTTTTTTTTTTTAATTTCTACCCCCAAACTTATTCTTAGTCATGAAAATTATGCATGCAGAATGGTGAAAATGACATAGAAAAGCTAACTGGTAAAAGAAGTTAGAAAAATCACACTTAAAATGACTGTCAAGGCAAGAAATGTCTGAATTTTTTTTTAATAATAAGAAGATGCGTTTCTAGAGTCACTACACTCCATATTCAGCCATCTTCGACTCAAAAATTTAGCCACAGTTAGTTTCTACAAAAACAACTACACCAAGATTGAGATATTCCACAATTGTCAACTATTCCCTCCCCCTAACCTGAACGAAACATTGTCCTCAATGTTGAAAGAAAATAGGGTTTAGAAGAAATCACTTGAGTGCTGTATCACAGAAGAAAATATTTACAAGTGGAGAGTTAAATCTAATTTGCACTTCTTATTACGGCTACTGTTACCATCATTAGTTGGCCATTCCAACATAAGGGTCTTAGGATCTGGCTCTGGTTTATAAGCTTGTAACAGATCAAGTAACTCGTTAGCGGTATAAGCACAAATAAAATTTTTTTTCACTGTGAAAGGGATGAAATGGTTTTTTATTCATGGTTAAGAAATGCGATGAAGCCATCATAAAAGTTATTGACATTTAACAAACCGATGGGTTTCTGATGAATGTTCAGATGGGCCTAAGATGCTAATGTGATTAGTGCCTCTAGAGTTGCAAGATCTCCTGGTAGGAAAATAAAAGCATCAGCATGATTTAGCATTTCAGTTATTCTTTTTTGCATACCTGAGACGACTAACTCTTCTCCAGTTGGTGAGTCGAACACACAGCTCAACAGTTTGAGGTTTCTTGGGATGATGCCTAACACTTGGCTCCCTCTGAGATAAACAGCTTCTGAAACTAGTTTTGATAACCCTCGGTCACCTCCTTCATAAACCAGATGCAAATTTCTTTCTGCTATGAGTTGACCAAGATCGATGGTTGCCTCAACGAACTCTTTATGTTTGCCATAGTTAAATTCAAAGAGCACACAAATGTTCTTGAATTGTTTATTGGGAGTAGTTGCCATTGGGATGCTTCTCAAAAACAATTTGTGAGTCTAAAAAGAAAAGATCATATATCAAGGATCTTAGTGACAATTGTTTATAGCTGTATAGAAGGTAGCATGTCTATGTCAATTAACGCGTAAAGCACATGGCTCGAGAGTCAAAAAGGAAATAGTAAAAGAAAAAGCACTCAATTATTAAAGACAATAATGCAATTGATAAACAATAGTGAAATAAAACAACAGTAAAAGGATATTTACAGGTAGTTGTGATTGTGGCTCACATTTTCCTCTGGTTTTACGTCCAGAAATGGCTTGAACGCCCTCTATGGGTCGAGGATAGGCTTCCCATCCAGTTTTCTTATAAAGCGCAAAAGGTCGTTTATAGTCGATTAGAAGACTATATCGCACCGCTTCTTTTTGAAATAATGGCCATAATCGGAGAATTTCTCTTTTATGCGTATCCGGCTGGGATGCGTTTCAAGAGACAAAAGGACATCATCCAATGGCTCTTTATTCAAGCCATCCCTAATGAATTGAATCTTATCTTCCCTGTTATCAGACATCATTCCTAAAGAAAAAGGATTTTTATCGCATTTCATCCTGGCACACTTATGATAATCAACATGAAGTTTTTCAGCTCTTCGTTTTCTCGAGTAATTTCCTTTACCACAACCAGGTATGCATGCAATAAATTTAGGAGGTAACTCACCTGCCAAACGTACCTTGGCCTCGATTAACCAACGGATGTCAGCAGGGACGTTATTTCTCATAAGCAATCGCATGCGTTCGGACCGACCTTTATAGATTGTAAGGAGGACATTCTGAGGAAGTGAAGGAAATCGCTTGTGAAGCTTTGCTAGAATTGCGTTTCTGTCCATACTTTCTTCTCAGAATATTAGTTATTATGGGAAACTAAAGTAACCGACTTTGATTATCACAGAGTACAATTATCCGCCACTTATATGGGAAAATAAATCAAAACACACTAAATAAAGAAAATCAAATCTGTAAAATCGAATCAAACATGAAAGTGAACAAAATAAGAAAACACACAATAAAAAGAAAAATGAACTTACATTCGTCCTCTTATTGAGTTAACCTCAAGCTCTAATTGGAAGTTATATATCCCATCTTCTATTTCTCTGAGTTGATTTTTCAAATCCTCAACATAAGACACAAATTTTGGTGGTTTTTAATCCTAAATCGGATGTGATTTACAACTTTGTATCATGCTTCTCAAGTGAAATTTCACTTGTAAAAATTTCCCAAGACGTTTTAAAAGATATTTTCTCAACGAGGTTGTCATGGTGTACAATGAAAAGATAATACAATAATTCAACACTTAAGCATAATAACGCATAAATAAAAGTCAAACAATTCAATCAATAAAGTGAAAGCAAAAAGTTAAATTATTTAAAAAAAAAGAACTTAATCAAAATTTTTGTGGGTCACTTAAATTTATTTCGGTGTCTTTTTTCATGTGGTTGGTACTCTAAATATGGCTTCAATCTTTGACCATTAACTTTAAAAATTACACTGTTCTTTGGATCTTTAATTTTAATTGCTCCATATGGAAAAATAGTGTGGACTGTAAAGGGACCAATTCATCGAGAGCGTAACTTACCTGGGAATAGGCGCAAGCAAGAATTGAATAAAAGTACTTTCTGACCTGGTGTGAAAGATTTTCTCATAATTTGCTTGTCATGAGAGACTTTCATTCGCTGTTTGTAAATCTTGGCATTTTTGTATGCATCATTACGACTTTCTTCAAGTTCTGCCAGCTGGAATTTTCTTTCTGAGCTAGCTTGATGCACGTCAAAGTTGAATTTCTTGATGGCCCAGTATGCACGATGCTCAAGTTCTAGTGGTGATTCTGATGATGGACTCAGCTTCTTCTCTGATGGTACTAGTTGTTCCACTCTTGACTTCCATTTGTTAATGTCTATGGATGGTGCTGAATCAAGTAGGGCGTTAACCTCATCTATTGATCTGTCAATATCAAAATTCAAACCAAAGTGAGTTAAACATGTTTGTAAAGGGTCATCACTAAGATTTGAAAGAAAATTATTATCAACTAATTCTTCGATTAAATCCACACCAACAATTTCATCATTTGCATTGGGAGGTTGTTTGGCGATGTTGAAGATATTTAGCTCCATTGTCATATTGCCAAAGGACAACTGTATATTTTCAGTCCTGTATTGAATGTGAGCATCGGCAGTTGCCAAGAAAGGTCATCCTAAAATAATAGGGATCTGCTTCCTTGAATCCTGGACTGGTTGAGTGTCAATTACAATGAAATCAACAGGAAAATAAAACTTATCTACCTGTATAAGCACGTCCTCCATAATACCACGAGGTTTTTTCATGGACCGATTTGCAAGCTGTAACACTACTGGAGTTGAGTGTAATTCTCCCAGTCTAAGTTTCACAAATACTGAGTAAGGTAATAGATTTACATTAGCTCCTAAGTCCAACAAAGCATTCTCAATTGTGTGGTTCCCTATACTACATGAGATAGTGGGGGAGCCTGGGTCTTTGTATTTTAGAGGAAGTTTGTATTGGAGTATAGAGCTCACGTTTTCTGTTAAAAAGGCCTTCTTTTGAATATGAATGTTTCTCTTTTTAGTACAAAGGTCTTTAAGAAACTTGGCATAAAATGACACTTGTTTTATAGCATCAAGCAAAGGGATGTTAACACTTACATGTTTAAAGATTTCAAAAATCTCACTGGTAGATTTTCCCTTCTTTGCTTTAGCTAACCTCTGGGGAAATGGAGCTTTTGGAACGTATTCTCGTGGGTTGGTTTCTTCTTTCTCCTTTAATGATGAGTCTTCTTCATTTACCGGTACAATTTGAGTTGTTTTTGTTACCGGCATCTCCACTTTGTTATCGACTTCTTTTCCTTTTCGTAAGGTCATGACGGCTTTGACCTCTCCATGTTGCTGAGGTGAATTAGTACTTACTTCATACACTCCTTTAGGATTAGGCACTAGTTGACTTGGGAATTTTCCTTTCTCAACAGTCATTGCCAAGGTTTGAACTGAAGAAGCAAGTTGTCCCACCATTTTTTCAAGGTTTGAAATTGACTGGGTTTGTGAGTTGAAACCCGCTCTCATCTCATTTCGCAGTTCATCAATGGTGCGGTTTTGTTGCTCGATTTTGGAGTGAATAAGATTCTTGAAATTCTAAAATGCATCCTCCCATGGTCTAGGCTTAGAATGGTTTGGGTTCTGATTGTTTGGTCTAAATGGTGGTTGAGAGGCTTGAGGATTTTGAGGAATTGGTTGCACTAGTGGAGCTGGAGCTGCTAGTTCATTTTGTTGGAATCCTTGAGACCATGAAAAATTGGGGTGGTCTCTTCATCCAGGATTGTACGTGTTGGAGTAAGGGTTGTAGTTTGATGGCTTTCTCATTACATCTATGGCATTGGCTTGATCTGATTATGAGTCCTGGTCATGTGGTTCCGTTAATTTAGCAGCTGTTAACGATGCTATTTGTCGGGAAAGACCTTCAACTATGTCTTTGACTTCTTTAATTTTTGAACTTGACTCGCTAATGTGAACCTTATTCACTCCCTTAACTCTTCTAGTATTCTTGAGCGAACGACTCCGTTGTTGGGAATTATCTGCTTGTCGCTGGAAGAAATCCCAAATCTCTGATGCACTTTTTGACATTAGCTCTCCTCCACTTGTTGCCATTAGCCATTCTTGCACATTCGGCAATAATCCCTCCAAAAAGTATTGGCATTGGTGCCATTTTTTGTATCCATAATGTGGACACTTTAGGAGTAGCCCATTGAATCGCTCCCATGCTTCGAAAAATTGCTCGTCTTCTCTTTGGGTAAACTCTGAAATTTCCCTGCAAATAGCATTGGTTTTATGTACTGGGAAATATTTATTCAAAAATTTTGTTACCGTTTGTTCCCATGATGTAATGCTATTAGCAGGCAATGCATTAAACCATGAACGAGCTCTATCCTTTAAAGAAAATGGAAATAATCTAAGTTTAACATCATCATCTGAAAAATTCTCATATTTAAAAGTTTGACAAGTAGCATGGAAATCATTCAGATGATTATATGGATCTTCATTTTCTAGGCCATAGAATGTTGGGAGACAATTTAGCACACTAGGTTTTAATTCAAAACTCCTAGCAGCTACATTTGGGTATCTTATGCATGATGTGCTCAAGTTAGCTAAGGGACTGAAGTAGTCCTTAAATGGCCTCTCTTGTGGTGCTGGTTGCAAATGCATTTCAATTTTATTTTCAATTGCAATGTGCTTGTGTGTGCGACGTGTTTTTTCTAATTCAAAGTCTATAGGCTCAAGATTAGGTAATTGTGACCTACGACCATGCATGCAAAGAAAAAAAAATGGTAACAAAAAAAAATAAAGAAGAAGGAGAAATTATGATACTAACCTTATCACGCTATTACAATTTTGCTATGAAAACAACTCAAGCGATATAAATAGAAAAGAAAATATGTGAAACAAATTACAATAAATTAATAGGTGGTTGAACTTGCCGATTTAACAAAATAAAAAAATAAAATAAAATAATAAAAAAATAACTTGAAAATTAAATTACGGAAATTTAAAGAAGAGAAGAAAAGAAAACAAAATAATACATACTTCAAAATGTAGATTCACTTCTTTTTTTTTCCTTTTTTTTAATAATAATAATAATAAAAAATATTACAAGGAAACAACTAATCAAAATAAAAAAGAAATAAAAAAAATTCTAAGAATTAAAATACTTACCTCCCCGGTAACGGCCCAAAAAACTTGTTGTGCAAATTTTATTGAACTCGCAAGTGCACGAATCTATTGTAGAATAGATTAATGGTGACGAGTGTCGATCCCACGAGGAGGTGGATTTTAATTGCTTGTAGAATTAATTTTCTTAGTGGGTGATTGGATTTATAAGGAAAATTATGCATGCAATGTTTTAATTTAAATTAAAGCTGTTGGAATAAACTATTAAAATGAAATGTTTGGATCTCCGGATCTGTACTCAACATGCACCATCGGCTCAATATTCATTATTAATACCAATTAAATCATAAAGGGGGATTTTTCACTCCTCATGAACCACACTTTAATAGATATGGTGTTAAGGGCTTCCCGTGCCAAATAGTAATAACCTTGCCTAGGGAGGCGGTTATTCCAGCCGATATCCAGACAAGATAATTACTGTTTATCTACGAAAAGTCAAAACAACCACATAAATTAAAGGAAAAGGAAAAGTAAATTTACCAAATTAAGCCTATGGAGCATGTTGAGACTTCACCTTTAACCCAAGCTTGAAAGGAAATTAGCCACTCATATTTGAACTAGGGGTAAAATGGGAATTTTATTAAAATACGTAGAAAATACAAGATGGAGATGGAATTATAGAAAATGGAGCTCAAAAATGGATTCAGGGGTCTCAAATTAGGGGGGAGCCCCCTTTTTATAGATACACTGAGTAAATTATGGCCATCGGATTAAAACAATTTGGACGCTCAGGATTGCGCCACGTGGCAAGTTCCTATTGGATGAAACACATCATCAGGGCTGTTATTCTGTGTATATGCATGTACCGTGCACATATTTTTTTAGTCCACTAATATTCTGCCACATCACCGGTCAACATTTTTGGTCCAATAGGATCGTGACACTTCATCAGTCAACGTCACATCATCAGTCAATGCCACATCATTCGTCCAATCAAATGCCGCCACGTCATCGTATAGTGCCACGTCAGCATACAGTAACATGTGAACAGTGTCGTGAATAGTGTCATGTACAATATCGTATATATCAACCGTACCGTATGTGTGAACAGAGCCGTATATGTGAACAGTACTATTTATCTTTTTATGCTCCTCCTAAGGTTTTCGACTGTCCTGAGTTCAAAAGTGCTGTCTTTTTTTTCATATGATCTCTCGTTTATTGTGAAATGACCATGATATCCCCTAAAATACATAAAATACTTAATTAAAATAAAACATACATAATTAAATTACAAAGGACTTAAAGACATAAAGATAGAGATGTTAGTGAGACTTGGAGTGTAAAATGATGATTTTCTCCACTATAAATACACACTTTCTAGTACTCAACAATAATATTAAGAATAAAGATATCTGGGTACGGGTTCTAGATATACGGGTTGACTCAATACCAAATCTGGACCCAAACACATCCGGGTTTATTTTATTGCTGCTGGATTCTGAATATTATTTTTATTTGGTAAAGGTTAAACCTAGTTTGGATTATCTGGGTTCGTGCAGGTCCTAGCCGGGTCCGGGTTATCTTGTCATCCCTAAGGTTACCCCTGCAATGTAATATTGACAGTAAGATTGCATTGGAACATTCTACATCAGTTTCATGGTGGTATATTTTAAAAATGGCATGGGTTACCTTGGAATGCCTCCATGGTAGATTCTAGTAATATTAGCCGTCAGATTATAGACATATTATTTAACGATGAAGATAGAGTTCGCTTACAATGCATAAAATGTATAGGTTTTGAGTTACCAGTAAAGGGGATGTGATAACTGTATGAAATGAGAGTTATTTAGAGATTATTTAGAGAGCAAATGATGTGTTTTAGTTGCATTTTAGCTTAATTTTGCATATTTATCTAATTTTAGTTATTTGAAATAAATTAAGTGATTTTGGAATAAATTGTGTGTGCTTAGATTATGTGTTTACATTGTAGGCAACTGGGAGTGAAAATTCAAAAAAGAAATGCTCTGTAATGGGCTTGGAAAAATTAGGAAGGAAATTGACTGTAGAAAAGTAGAAACTAGTCTGAAACAGTGTATTGTCGTAGAACGATTGCTGTAACAATCCTGGAACAACAGAGGAGAAAAATTTGTGCGAATCTCAGAAAAAATCTACAATATACAGTTTCCAAATATGGAAGATGCGTGCCCTAAGTATACAATTGCCTTAGTTTTCAATTATAAAAGGAAGCGCACACAAAAGAAAAGGAGAGAGCCATCAACCACAAAAAAATAACGAGAAAATAAAAAGAAAACAGCAAAAAGAAGAAAAATTCAAGGGCTGACAAGAAGTTGCAGGCGTGAAGAAGAAGAATCAAGAAATCTAAAAGGATCATTCGCCTCTATCTATATTCTCTTTGTTTTCTTTGATTGATGATGATGTATATAATGACTGAATTAGTTTTATTTTCTTTTTTGATATATATCATGAACTAAATCTATTTGTGGTTGAGTGAATGATAAGCTTGATGGTTTATTGACTGAAATTATTGTGTTGCTGCATGATTGTTATAACATTTTGTTTTGATAGTGTTTAATTTCATTCACTATTTCGGCTGACCACCCATTTAGTGATACAAGCTAAGAGAAAGCCACAAAAGGGCCTATTTGTGTGGAAAATATCAGAGTAGTACTTGTTTTAGATTAAGTTTCCTAAGTTGGATTAACTCAATTTGAATAGGGTTATGCTTAATTTAAAATTAGTGATGAACTAGACATAGGGATTCACCTTGTAGGGTAATTAGAAACCTTGATCGCATAATGCTATATTTTGTGTGATTTATCAACTGGTCATTATTAGGTTGCATATAAATATAAGAAATCCAACAAGCAACAGCTGAGGATGCATTAGGATTTGCCTAGTGCTGTAGTAATTATCGTAGCAACAGTACTATAACAAAAAAAACAGTCAATATCATTGAGTTAATTCACTCAACTGCATCATTTTTAGTAATTACATCATTGTGTGAGATGTGTTGATTTATTTTAGTGCACTTTATTTTTTATCATTTAGGCATTGGTATGGCCTAAATCAACCTTTATTGCAACTTTGACTATGGTTGTTATTTTCTTGAATAATGGTTTTAGGCCTAAACAGTAATGAGCGTTATGATTACCAATGGTCAAATCTATAACCTTAATTTTTCTTGCAACATTAGAAGAAGAGTGTAAAATTATGATCAACAATTTGTGCATATATATAAAGAGTGGGTTGCATGATTTATCAATACAAACCTTTCAAAGTGTTCAAATTTAAACATTTAAAACCTCTATATATTGTTCAAAGGTTATAATTACATAATTTTAAGCTTGACGACTTAAAATATTTGCGTATTGTCTAGAAATGATTTAGGAAATATTTCAGATTTTATGAATGTTGAAAAAATTCTTGGAAGGGTGTTAGGCAAAAGGAAAATATGTTTAATGTTTGGAAACAATGACTTTGGATTTATTGGGTATATTACATAAGCGACATTTGCAAGCAAAGACGAACAACCCCTAACAAATATGAAAGACTTCTTGAAATGAATGACTATGTAGAAGCTTTGTCAGGTGGATTAAAAACCCCATTAGTTTGCTAAATAAAAATAACTTCTATAGCCTATCATTATTCTTCCTTGATGGTGTTGTGCTACAAGGTTTTCTTCTTTTATCAACATGTAGAATCTTTGTTCGCGAATGCCTATGAGTTAATTGATCTATTACAGTCACATCAACTTGAGTTTGACTCAACCACTTCTTAACTTAGACCAGATGATGATAAGGGGAAGAAAGATGATGATAGTGAGGCAAAAAATGATAATGGCTGGAAAAAATGATAAGGATGATATAGCATGAAGTGTAAAATAGTAGAAATAACTCTTTGCTTGTGACTTTGAAACTTTTTTTTTCTTTTTTTGTTTTATGTATTTATACAAATTAATAAATAAGATTAGTGTTTTATTTTGAATATATGTTAATTGATAGAAAATAAAATAATTCAATAGAAACAAATTTTTCAATTTTGATAGTGATTCTGATCTTTCTAAAGTAGTGCAAGTAATCGTTTATTGTCTAGACAATTTTTTTTTTGAAAATAAGCAAAAGATTTTAATATGAAACCCTTTTTTTGGAGATATGTGTTAAAAAATATCTTTTTTTAGCCCCCAATCTGTTTGTCTAACATTTATATAAGCTTAAGCTAAGAATGTTCTTAAAATTTTCCTTGGGAAAATTTTAGCTCCCAATGACTTTACTTAATACAGTCTCCCTTTTTGAAACTAGATCTTTTGTTTGTCATGATTTTTAGAGTAATACAAGTCATGCTTTATTAGAGAAATAAAATAAGAGACTTTTAATGTGATCCTAATTTTTCTTATTTCCTTGTTCATAAAATTTCATCTCTTATAACTTTAAGGATCTTTTTGCTTCACTTATCTAAAGGATTAATCCTTCTTGAATTCCAACAAGACAAACATCTTTGCTCAACAACCTGAGTTGTTGGGCCTTATTTCATGAGTTTCCCCTTGCATTCACATACCACTATGTGAATGCAAGCTATGCAACTACCCTTTAAAGCTACTATTTGATGAGAAAAAACATTCATGAGGACATTCAAACGTAAATATCATTCATTAGGAAATATAGGTTTTGGGGGATATTAATATAGAAGCTCTAGTAGGATGTTCATTCCTACTCATACAAGTCTTAAGCCTACAAATGCTACTTGAAACTTATGAGGCATCTTTAATAGGAAAATCTCCATCAAGACATCTTGTTTATATATTATACAGGGCTTCTAATATGAAAAGGTTTGTTGCAAGGTGTCATCCATATAAGTTGTACACATACGTTGGTATCTTTCAAGAGGGCATCTATGTGTTGGAGTATACAAACAACTCTATCAAAATATATCACAAAAAAGAATCCTTTCGAGCTAGATTAGTGTTAGTGCTTCCATAATTCACGAGTATACGACGAATGACTTAATCTTTTAGAAATAAAAAGTCCTATGCTTTCCAATAAGGAAAGATTTATAATATACTTTTATTATTGCCTAAGCATGCTAATATGCCCCTATTCTATAAACATTTTTACTCAACAGTAATGGCTCATTGATGGGGTCATAGAGGATTTGACCTTCATCGGTAGAGTGTTTATAGTAGCCATTGTCATGGGCTTTTCAAACTATGAATAGTCTTTCCCATGTTGGTATAGAGTTGATAAGCCTCTTCTCACATAGTTGGCTATCTTGACAATAAGGCCACCTACTTTGATGTCTCTTTCTTTGATGTTTTTAGTATAGACCTTTGTGATCTACGGCTGATAGATCATTTTTTTCTTTTTATCATGTGTGTGTCCCATTTTTTCTTCTAAATAGGGCAATAAAGATGCTTTTGCTTTCATATTTGGCTACTATAACTTGAGCTATAGAGAGAGGTAGTTCAATAAGCATGATTGTTTCAGCATATACATAAGGGATATAGTAAGAAGCTGGTTGATTCTCTTAGCAAATTTTTTATAAGCACAAAGTGTCTCTGTAAGGTATATGTTGAGTACTAGAAAGTGTGTATTTATAATGGAGAAAATCATCATTTTACACTCCAAGTCTTACTAACATCCCTATTTTTATGTCTTTAAGTCCCTTGTAATTTAGTTATGTATGTTTTATTTTAATTAAGTATTTTATGTATTTTAGGGGATATCATGGTCATTTCACAATAAACGAGAGATCAAATGGAAAAACGGACAGCACTTTTGAACTCAGGACAGTCGAAAACCTTAGGAGGAGCATAAAAAGAAAAAAATGGTGATCGTTCACATATATCTGATCGTTCACACATACGATGACGGTTGATATATACGATCGCATACACTTTACATCGCTTCACGTGATCGCTTCATCAGATCGTATCGACGTGGCATCGCAGACGATGACGTGGCACTATACGATGACGTGGCGGCATTTGATTGGACGAATGATGTGGCATTGACCGCTTATGTGGCATTCGATCGATGATGTGGCGTTGATCGATGGCGTGTCATGATCCTATTGAACCAAAAATGTTGACCGGTGACGTGGCAGAATATTAGTGGATCGAAAAAACGTGTGTACGGTACATGCATATACACAGAATAACAGCCCCGATGATGTGTTCCATCCAAGAAGAACTTGCCACGTGGGCGCAATCCTCGAGCGCCCAAATTGTTTTAATCAGGGATGGCCATGATTTACTCGGTTTATCTATAAAAGGGCCCCCCTAATTTGACACCCCTGAATCCATTTTTGGTCTCCATTTTCTCTAATTCCATCTCCATCTTGTATTTTCTACGTATTTTAATAAAATTCCCATTTTACCCCTAGTTCAAATATGAGTGGCTAATTTCCTTTCAAGCTTGGGTTGAAGGTGAAGTCTCAACATGCTCCATGGGCTTAATTTGGTAAATTTACTTTTCCTTCCCCTTTAATTTATGTGGTTGTTTTGACTTTTCGTGAGACAGGATAGTAATAATCTTGTCGGATATCTACTGGAATAACCGCCTCCCTGCAAGCAAGGTTATTACTATTTGCACGGGAAGCTTAAAGCACCATATCTATTAAAGTGTGGTTCATGATGAGTGGAAGTTCCCCTTCATGATTTAATTGGTACTAATAATGAATATTAAGCCGATGGTACATGTTGACAGCATCCAGGAGATCCAAGCATTTCATTTTAATAGTTTATTCCTACCACTTTAATTTAAATTAATTGATAGCCTACATCATTTTCATTATGAATCCAACCACCAACTCAGAAAATTAATTCTACACATAATTAAAATCCACCTCCTCGTGGGATCGACACTCGTCACCATTAATCTATTCTACGATAGATTCGTGCACTCATGAGTTCAATAAAATTTGCACAACAAGTTTTTGGCGCCGTTGCCGGGGAGGTAATTATTTTAATTTGTAGAATTTTTTTTTTCTTCTTTATTTATTTATTTTATTTGTTTCCTTGTAATATTTTTTTTTATTTATTATTATTAAAAAAAAAAGTGAATTAAATTTTGAAGTAGGTATTATTTTCTTTTCTTTTCTTCTCTTCTTTAAATTTCTGTAATTTAATTTTCATGTTATTTTTTTTTATTTTGTGAAATCGGCAGGTTCAACCGCTCTTAATTTATTTTAATTTGTTTCACGCATTTTCTTTTCTATATCTAGCGCTTGAGTTATTTTCATAAAGCAAAATCAGAATAAACGTGATAAGGTTAGTATTGTAATTTCTCCCTCTTCTTTATCTTTATTAATTTTGTTATCATTTTTTTATTTGCATGCATGGTCGTAGGTCAAAATTACCTAATCTTGAGCCTATAGACTTTGAATTAGAAAAAACACTCGCACACACAAGCACGTTACAATTAAAAATAAATTTGAAATGGATTTGCAACCAAAGACCACAAGAGAGGCCATTTAAGGACTACTTCTTGATCCCTTAGCTAACTTGAGCACATCATGCATAAGATACCCAAATGTAGGCTGCTAGGAGTTTTGAATTAAAACCTAGTGTGCTAAATTGTCTCCCAACATTCTATGGCCTAGAAAATGAAGATCCATATAATCATCCGAATGATTTCCATGCTATTTGTCAAACTTTTAAATATGAGAATTTTTAGGATGATGATGTTAAGCTTAGATTATTCCCATTTTCTTTAAAGGATAAAGCTCGTTCATGGTTCAATGCATTGCCTCGCTAATAAAGATTACATCACGGAACAAACGGTAACAAAATTTTTGAATAAATATTTCCCAAGACATAAAACCAACGCTTATTCGCAGGAAATTTGAGTTTACCCAAAGAGAAGACGAGCAATTTTTCAAGCATGGGAGCGATTCAATGGGCTACTCCTAAAGTGTCCACATCATGGGTACGAAAAATGGCACCAATGCCAATACTTTTTTAGAGGATTATTGCCGAATGTGCAAGAATGGCTAATGGCAAAAGTGGAGGAGAGCTAATGTCAAAAAGTGCATCGAGATTTGGGATTTCTTCCAAATGACAAGCAGATAATTCCCAACAACTGAGTCGTTCACTCGGTGAGTACTAGAAGAGTTAAGGGAGTGAATGAGGTTCACATCATGAGTCAAGTTCAGAAATTAAAGAAGTCAAAGACATAGTTGAAGGTCTTTCCCGACAAAAAGATCGTTAACACCGCTAAATTGACGGAGCCACATGACCAGGACTCATACTCAGATCAAGCCAATGTCATAGATGTAATGAGAAAGCCATCAAACTACAACCCTTACTCCAACACATATAATCCTGGATGGAGAGACCACCCTAATTTTTCATGGTCTCAAGGATTCCAACAGAATGGACCAGCAGCTCCAGCTCCACCAATGCAACCAATTCCTCAAAATCCTCAAGCCTCTCAACCACCATTTAGACCATATAATCAGAACCCAAACCATTCTCAGCCTAGACCATGGGATGATGCATTTCAGAATTTCAAGAATCTTATTCACTCCAAAATCGAGCAACAAAACCGCACCATTGATGAACTACGAAATGAGATGAGAGCGGGTTTCAACTCACAAACCCAATCAATTTCAAACCTTGAGAAAATGGTGGGACAACTTGCTTGATTCAGCCGACTTGGCAATGACCGCTGAGAAAGGTAAATTTCCAAGTCAACAAAGTGCAAATCCTAAAGGAGTGTGTGAAGCAAGTACCGTTCACCTCAAAGAAAGCATGGAGAGGTCAAAGCCGTCATGACCTTGCGAAAAGGAAAGAAGTCGACAACAAAGTAGAGATGCTTCACTCAAAACAACTCAAATTGTATCTTAGGTAAATGAAGAAGACTCATCATCGAGGAGAAAGAAGAAACCAACCCACGAGAATACGTCCAAAAGCTCCATTTCCCAGAGGTTAGCTAAAGCAAAAAAAGGGAAAATCTACAAGTGAGATTTTTGAAATCTTTAAAAAGTGTTAACATCCCTTTGCTTGATGCTATAAAACAAGTGCCATCTTATGCCAAGTTTCTTAAAGACTTGTCTTAAAAAGAGAAACATTCATGTTCAAAAGAAGGCATTTTTAACGAAAAACGTGAGCTCTATACTCCAACACAAACTTCCTCTAAAAAATAAAGCACCCAGTGCTCCCCCACTATCTCACGTAGTATAGGAACCACACAATCGAGAATGCTTTGTTGACTTCAGTGAGCTAGTGTAAATCTGTTGCCTTACTCAAGATTTGTGAAACTTGGTGGGAGAATTACACCCAACTCCAGGTGGTGTTACAACTGCAGACGGGTCCATGAAAAAACCTCGTGGTATTGTGGAGGACGTGCTTATACAGTAGATAAGTTTTATTTTCCGTTGATTTCATTGTAATTGACACTCAACCAGTCCAGATTGAGGAAGCGAAGAGATCCCTATTATCCTAGACGACCTTTTCTTGGCAGAATCGCCGATGCTCACATTCAACGCAGATCGAAATACGCAGCTTGTCTTTTGGCAATATGACGATGGAACTAAATATCTTCAACATCGCCAAACAACCTCCCAAACGCAGATGATGAAATTGTTGATGTGGATTTAATCAAGAATTAGTTGATAATACTTTTCTTTCAAATCTTAGTGATGACCCTTTACAAACATGTTTAACTCACTTTGGTTTGAATTTTGATATTGACAGATCAATAGATGAGGTTAACGCCTTACTTGATTCAAGACCATCCATGGACATTAACAAATGGAAGTCAAGAGTGGAACAACTAGCACCATCGAGAGAAGTTAAACCGAGTCCATCATTACAATCACCACCAAAACTTGAGCATTGTGCATCTTGATACCGCCGCCAAAGAAATTCAACTTTGACATGCAACAAGCTAACTTAGAAAGAAAATCACAACTGGGAGAACTTGAAGAAAGTCGTAATGATGTATACAAAAATGCCAAGATTTACAAACAGCGAATGAAAGTCTTTCATGACGAGCAAATTATGAGAAAATCTTTCACACCAGGTCAGAAAGTACTTTTATTCAATTTCGCGCGCTATTTATTCCCGCATAACTTCAACGTGTACAATCTCATCGAGAAGCGGATACGATTTTGTAAAACGATCGTATTTGGAAGCTACAACCTCCGAGTTGGTATCCCACGTTGAAGATCTAGAAAAACACAACTCAACGAAATCGAGGGACGAATCAACGAACCCCAAATCGAACTTGAGGAAAACTCAATAAGAGGACACTTGTGAGATTATTATTTTTCTTTACTTTTCTTTTCTTTTCTTTTTTGTGTGTTCTCTAGTTTGTTACCCCGGTTAAGTGGCGGATAACGGATTCGTGACAATCAAAGTCGGTTACTTTAGTTTCCCATAATAACTAATATTCGAGAAGAAGGTATGGGATGTAAACGCGATTCTAGCAAAGCTTCACAAGCGATTTCCTTCACTTCCTCGAGAATGCCCTCCTTACGATCTATAAAGCTCGGTCCAACGCACGCGATTGCTTATGAGAAATAACGTCCCCTGCCGACATCCGTTGGTTAATCGAGGCCAAGGTACGTTTGGCGGTGAGTTACCTCCTAAATTTATGCATACATGCCTGGTTGTGGTAAAGGAAATTACTCGAGAAAACGAAGAGCTGAAAAACTTCATGTTAATTGTCATAAGTGTGCAGGATGAAATGCGATAAAAATCCTTGTTCTTTAGGAATGATGTCCGATAATAGGGAAGATAAGATTCAATTCATTAGGGATGGCTTGAATAAAGAGTCATTGGATGATGTCCTTTTGTCTCTTCAAACGCATCCCGGTGGATACGCATGAAAAGAGCAATTCTCCGAGCTTATGGCCATTATTTCAAAAAGAAAGCATGCACGATATAGTCTTGGGAATCGACTATAAACGACCTGTTTGCGATTTATAAGAAAACTGGATGGGAAGCCTATCCTCGACCCGTAGGGCGTTCAAGCCGTTTTCGGACGTAAAACCAGAGAAGAAGATGTGAGCCACAATCACAACTACTTGTAAATATCCTTTTCCGTTGTTTTTTTCTTTTCGTTGTTTTATTTCACTGTTGTTTTATCAATTGCATTATTGTCTTTAATAATTGAGTGCTTTTTCTTTTACCATTTCCTTTTTGACTCTCGAGCCATGTGCTTTACGCGTTAATTGACATAGACATGCTACCTCCTATACAAATTTGTAAATCATTGTCACCAAGATCCTCGATATATGATCATTTTCTTTTAGACTCACAAATTGTTTTTGAGAAGCATACCAATGGCAGCTACTCCCAATAAACAATTCAAGAACATTTGTGTGCTCTCTGGATTTAACTATGGCAAGCATAAAGAGTTCGTTGAGGCAGCCATCGATCTTGGTCAACGCATAGCAGAAAGAAATTTGATCCGGTTTATGGAGGAGGTGACCGAGGGTTATCAAAACTAGTCTCGAAAGTCGTTTATCTCGCAGGAGCCAAGTGTTAGGCATCATCCCAAGAAGCCTCAAACCGTTGGCCTGTATGTCTGATTCACCAACTGGCGAAGAGTTAGTTGTCTCAGGTATGCAAGAAAGAATAACTGAAATGTTGAATCATGCTGATGCTTTTATTTTCTTACCAGGAGATCTTGCAACTCTAGAGGCACTAATCACATTAAGATCTTGGGCCCATCTCAACATTCATCGTAAAAACCCATCGGTTTGTTAAATGTCAATAACTTTTATGATGGCTTCATCGCATTTTTTAACCATGCAATAAAAAACCATTTCATCCCTTTCAGCGTGAAAAAAATCTTTATTTGTGCTCATATCGCTTAACGAGTTAATTGATCATTACATGCTTTATGACTGAGCGATCCCAAGACCCTCGTGTTGGAATGGCCAACTAATGATGGTAACGATAAGGCCGTAGTAGTAAGTGCAAATTAGATTTAACTCTCCGCTTGTAAATATTTTCTTCTCGTGATCCAAAGACTCGGTGATGTCTTCTAAACCCTATTTTCTTTCAACATCGGGACAATGTTTCGCCTGAGGTTGGGGGGGAGGGAATAGTTGACAATTGTGGAATATCTTAATCTTGGTGTAATTTTTACTATTTTTTATTGTAGAAACTAACTGTGGCTAAAAATTTTTGAGTCTAAGATGGCTGAATATGGAGTGTAGTAACTCTAGAAACGCATCTTCTTATTATAATAATAAAAAAAAAAAAAAAGGCATTTTGTGTGATCTTTTCATAATTAGATGACATGATAACTTTCAAATTTTAGTATTTGTATTATCTTTGGTCTTTAGTTATGTTACACCATGTTTGTTACTCTACATGTTGATGTTGGAGACAAATATAAGTTGCTTGAAAGAATGCACATGTCATAATAATTTCAAGTGAGTTTTGAGCTCGTTATTTTTCTTGAGAAAGAACCCTTTTTGCCCATTCTTCATTCAGATTATTATTTTATTGATTTCAAAATTAAATTTTAAAAAAAAAAAAAAAAAAAAAAAAAAACTACAGTATGTTTTTCCACATCTGAAGATCTATCTAACTAGTAGATATGGAAGATTATTTAGAACCCTAAAAGATGACAGAAAGGCCATCTTTAGTCCGTTTGAGCCTTTCTAGCCAACCCTATTAATATGTATCCATAGTTAACCCCTTTGAGCCTTAAAAAAAATATATATATATAATAATAATAAAATAATAAAAATAAAGACTTTTTCTTTGGCAACCTATTATCTTGTCCCACTCCAATGTGGAGTATCACCTTATATTTTGTATTTCTCACCACCCATTTATGTTTGAAAATAGAGATAATTTTGTATAAAAAAAAAAAGGTGCTAAAAAAAAAAGAGAAAAAGAAACAAAAGAAAAAAAATGTTTACAAAAAAAAAAAATAATAAATAAATAAAAAAAAAAAAAAAAAATCAAGTGAAAAGCACCTTACAATCTCCAAAGTTCTCTATTTTTCAAACATATATTTTATTTTTCCTATTATCCTTTCTTTGTTAGCCACGTCCCTAGCCTACGTTACGTCCTAATAAAAGTCCTTCTTGATTTTAGGGAACTATAGTCCAAATAAACTAGTTATATTGGTTGAAAAGATGTGTGCAATGCATACTTTTTAAAAAGAAAAAAAAAAAAAAAAAAAAAAAAAGATGATGAATGTATTGGTTTGATTAGCATTGAAATCGTCTTATTTCTAAGTCGAGGGCATATTTTTGTCACCTTGGTGAGAGTGTGTGATATTATTTCTTTATTATTTTCACTCAAGCTACCATTCACCTGGAGTGATTATTTTTGGGTTTAATTCTTTGTGAGCGTATTACTACTACCCAGTGAGATTTTGGGGTTTGCATGTCATTCTTAAAAGTGACTCGATTACTAAAGTTGTGACAAAGTTTTCTAAAGTTATTAATGTGGATAGTTGATGTGGTAATGATATTTCTTTATACTGTATATAATGATTATTATTTTATTTGATTTTTATAATTAGTATTATTTAATTATTATCACAGTATATAAAAAAAAAAAAAAAATTATTTGTTTCAGTTTTGTTTTCGCTTAAATTGCTAGGGACTAGCAACAAGCTGGTTGGGGGGTGTGTTGAGTACTAGAAAGTGTGTATTTATAATGGAGAAAATCATCATTTTACACCAAGTCTTACTAACATCCCTATTTTTATGTCTTTAAGTCCCTTGTAATTTAGTTATGTATGTTTTATTTTAATTAAGTATTTTATGTATTTTAGGGGATATCATGGTCATTTCACAATAAACGAGAGATTAAATGGAAAAACGGACAAAGACTTTTGAACTCGGGTGATCGAAAACCAGGAGGAGGAGCATAAAAAGAAAAACGGATCGTTCACATATACTGATCGTTCACACATACTCTGACGGTTGATATATACGATGATCGCATACCACGATTAATCATTCACTTCAGACTGCTTCATCAGATCAGTATGCTGACGTGGCACTATACGATGACGTGGCGGCATTTGATTGGGACGAATGATGTGGCATTGACCGCTTATGTGGCATTGATCGATGATGATGTGGCGTTGATCGATGGCGTGTCGTGATCCTATCAACCAAAAATGTTGACCGGTGACGTGGCAGAATATTAGTGGATCGAAAAAACGTGTGTACGGTACATGCATATACACAGAATAACAGCCCCGATGATGTGTTCCATCCATAGGAACTTGCCACGTGGCGCAATCTCGAGCGCCCAAATTGTTTTAATCCGATGGCCATGATTTACTCGGTTTATCTATAAAAAGGGGCTCCCCTAATTTGACACCCTGAATCCATTTTTGACTCCATTTTCTCTAATTCCATCTCCATCTTGTATTTTCTACGTATTTTAATAAAATTCCCATTTTACCCCTAGTTCAAATATGAGTGGCTAATTTCCTTTCAAGCTTGGGTTGAAGGTGAAGTCTCAACATGCTCCATGGGCTTAATTTGGTAAATTTACTTTTCCTTCCCCTTTAATTTATGTGGTTGTTTTGACTTTTCGTGAGATGAGGATAGTAATAATCTTGTCCGGATATCTTGGAATAACCGCCTCCCTAGGCAAGGTTATTACTATTTGGCACGGGAAGCCCTTAGCACCATATCTATTAAAGTGTGGTTCATGATGAGTGGAAGTTCCCCCTTCATGATTTAATTGGTACTAATAATGAATATTAAGCCGATGGTACATGTTGAGACAGATCCGGAGATCCAAGCATTTCATTTTAATAGTTTATTCCTACCACTTTAATTTAAATTAATTGATAGCCTACATCATTTTCATTATGAATCCAACCACCAACTCAGAAAATTAATTCTACACATAATTAAAATCCACCTCCTCGTGGGATCGACACTCGTCACCATTAATCTATTCTATAATAGATTCGTGCACTTGCGAGTTCAATAAAATTTGCACAACAGTATACACTCTAGTTAGCCTTATATCATGCACCATCTTGCTTAGGATTTTAAAATGAACTTGTTGGTGGCCTCGACTTGGCCATTGCCTTGTGGAAAGTATGCTGGCAAGTAAGATTAGTATTCATAAGTTTGGTAATGAATGATATGCCATTGTCTGTGATAATTCTATATGGTATGCCAAAATAGCATATAATGTGCTCACATAAGAAATTCAACACTAATGTTCTAATGATTTTCTTCATAGGAAATGTTTTGACCAATTTGGTAAAGTATTATGAGCTAGTGATGATCCAGATATAGCCACGTATAGGCTTATGAATAAGTCCTATTAAAGTTAGATCTCAAGTATGAAACAGCCATGATGATATCATATCTCGTAAGGAGATATGATGGGTATGCTAGAGAGTCTCGTGAATTTGGCACGTATGATATTTTTTGACAAACTACTTATTATCTTTTTTTTTTTTTTGTAGGCCAATAATAGCCCACACTTTATAATTGGTGATATAACTTTCATTGGCCTTAATGTTGTCCACACCCTTTAATAACCTAAACACTTTAATGTATTTCTATTATATGTCTTCTTGTAATTCTAGAGGAGTATCTCTTGCTGCAAATAATCAATATAAATTTTTCTTCAATCTTTGTATATGGTGGTTATGAGGACTTGTTCTATAGGATTCAAATTTTGGCACTTGGGGTAACATGACTTTATGGAATGTGCTTTGTCTCTTCATGTTAGGTATAAAGATTGACTATTGAGCTTTATCGTATAGAAAACTTCATGTATTTCATAAACAACTTCTCCCTCTCTTATTTGTGGATACACTTCATAAAGGTGCCACCTAGCGTGTGCTTTTAAAGAACCCTTAGAATCAAAGAGTAATCCTTTCCTTGCTTGAGGTATGAGCTCTCTTTGAGATCAAAAAGTGCTTTGGTAATGATAATGAGCCAGTTTGTCTTTTTTACCATTGCTTTCAGCTCTAATCCTTTTATAAGGATTACTGGTTTGGTCTTCTATAGGATTGTGACTTAAGTTGTTTCCTTTTCTATATAGATGTCAATGACACTTATTCCCTTATCTCCCAATATGCTTTACTATGAAGTCTCAAGAGTTGATACGAGATTTTTAATGTATGTTCGATATGGAGCTAATATTAGTTCTTTAACAGTAAAATCATCATCAATCTATTGGCTTACCAAATTTGAATTTCTTAAAAGCATGAATCACTTGGGTTCTAGTTTCTTTATAGTGAGTAAAGATGGCCAAAGGGTCCAACGCCCATGAGGGCCCTTAGACTAGTACGACTTGTATCATGCCTAATTTTTTTCACTTAGGCATGGCCAGGCACACATGCCAAACCCACGCGTGCCGAGACGAGTTGTGCTTAAGAAAAAAGAATAACATGCGTTTTCTTTTTTTTTTTTCAATTTTTTAAGAGGGCATCCAAGCTGTTACGATGCCCTTTTTAAGCCATGTACCATTTTTTATCCACATGCCCTTAATCAAATTTAATAGATCAAAAGTTTAAAAGTTCAAAAATTAAATCCATATTCAGATGGAGATTGCTATGATTAGTAATAATGTAGAGGAAGATAAGGAAGTTACATTGGCATGATTTTTGATTGAGTTGAACAAAGAGATTGCCAATGTAGTGAAGTGACAATATTATATGGAGCTAGAGGATATGGTCCACATGGCTATGATGGTGAAGGGGCAATTGAAGAGGATGGGTATAGTTAGATATACTTCAGTGTCTTGAAACCCATGGAAACCAAAATAGAGTACTAATGAGAGATGAAATGAAGCTATCAAGACTGAAGCACCTAAGGCAATAGAAGATGACCACAGAAGAATCGAGACATCACGTGTTTTAAGTGATTGGGTTCTAGACACATTGCTTCTTAGTGCCCAAATAAGAGAGTTATAGTGATGCAAGATAGTGGGGAAGTAGTGAACAAGAGTGAGAATGATGCTGGAGAAATTCTAAAGTTGATGCTAGCAATGATGATGGGATTATATACCCTGCGAAAAGCGAATGCCTAGCTACTAGGCATGCTTTAAGTACATAAATGAGTGTGACATGCAATAGCAGAGAGAGAACATCTTCCGTACTAAATGCATTGTGAATAAAAAAGTGTTTAGTATGATAATATATGGTAGGAGTTACACTAATGTAGCTAGTATTACCCTTCTAGAGAAGTTACGGTTGCCCATGCTAACACACCCCAGGCCTTATAGATTGCAGTGGTTAAATGATTATAGAGAGACCAAGGTTAATAAGCAAAAATATTGGTAACATTTACTATTTAGAAGTATAATAATGACGTGCTTTATGATGTAGTTCCTATGCATACTGGGCATTTATTATTGGGGAGGCCATCATAGTATGACAAGAAGGTGACACATGATGGGTTTAGGAATAGATATGGCTTTCCCAAGCATGGGAGAGTTGTGAATGCTTGTTCCTTTAACACTAAAAAAGGTTCTACGAGGACTAAATGAACATAAGAGAAAAGGAAGGATAGCACAAAAAAGGTGAGGCCGAGAGTTTTGAGATGAAAAAGAAAGAGAGTAAGGCCAAAAGTGAGAGAAGAGAAAAGAGTGAAAAAAAGCTTTTTTGCAGGAGTGGGTGAGATTAGGAAAGTGTATAAAGCAAGCAATTTCATGGTTTTGCTCGTGTTCAAAGAATCATATCTAACCTTTGATGACACTAACCCTCCTCTCCCTAGTGTTGTTACTTCTTTGTTGCAGAAGTTTAAAGATGTGTTTCCTGAGGAAATGCCTATTGGCTTACCACCCATTAGAGGCATTGAGCATCGAATCAATTTCCTACCAGGAGCTATCATATCCAATAGACTAGCCTATAGAAGTAATCCCGAGGAGACAAAGGAGCTTCAAAGGAAAGTTATTGAGCTAATGAGCAAGGGGTATGTGAGAGAGAATATGAGCCCATGTACAGTACCAATGCTATTATTACCAAAGAAAGATGGAAATTGGAGGAAGTGTTTTGATTGCTGAGTCGTCAATAACATTATGGTAAAGTATTGTCATCCCATTCCTAGGTTAGATAATATGCAGGATGAATTGCATGGAGCTTGTTTATTTTCTAAATATAATTTCAAAAGTGGTTATCACCAAATTTGCACGAAAGAAGGTGATGAATGGAAAACAACCTTTAAGACCAAGTATGGGTTGTATGAATCGTTAGTTATGCCTTTTGGTCTTTATTAATGCACTATTACTTTTATGAGATTAATGAATCATGCGCTGCTTGCATTTATAGGTCAGTTTGTTGTTCTTTACTTCGAGGCATTGCATGAGCATTTTTATTGGCCTAATATGAAAAGGGATGTCATTATCTACTTTGCATGTAGAAAGCTCAAGTCTAAGGTTTTACCAAATGGTTTGTATACACTTTTACCAGTTCCTAGTGAACCTTGGGTAGATATTTCCATAGATGTCATTCTAGGGCTGCCTAGGACTCAAAAGGGAAGAGATTCCATTTCTGTGATCATAGATAAATTTAGCAAGATGGCACATTCCACCAGTATAGCTATTTTATTCTTCAGGGAAGTAGTGCAACTTCATGGGGTTCCTAAGAGTATTGTTCCAGATAGAGATGCTAAGTTCCTTAGTCACTTTTGGAAGGTATTATGAGGTAAATTAGGTATTAAACTTTTGTTTTCTACTACTTGCCACCCTCAGACTGATGGGCAAACTGAAGTGGTTAATAGAACTTTATCTCAGCTTTTATGCATTATCATTAATAAGAATTTGAAGTCTTGGGAAGATTGTTTGCCATTTATAGAGTTTACATATAATAGGAGCATTCATTCTTCTACTTCTTATTCTCCATTTAAGATTGCTTATGGTTTTAATCTGTCGACTCCTATGGATTTGATTTCTTTGCCCGTTGATGTGAGAGCTAGCTTGGATGGTCAAACTTAAAGATGAATCCTTTTGAGGAGAGGGGGAATGATGTGATCAAGAGTGCTCAGAGCATTAAAGATCTGTTGCTTGTTCTAGAAGGGCCAATTACGAGAGCATGAGCTAAAAAGATCAAGAAAGCAATGCAAGGGTTTGTTCAAGCTACTTTGGGCGAATTCAATTCCAATTCAACTTGCAAGAGACCAATATTCAAGATTGGTTTTCTTAGGTTCTTATCAATCTAGTTGTGGGTTTTTCTAGCTAAATCTAGAGGGGTTCTCATTAGTTTGTCAAATGATGCTTTCAAAGTCTTCACCAACCCACCATTATTAATGCTAGTCATTAATGAACTTATTGCTAGCCTATCATAATTAATGCTAGCCTACCATCATTGATGATAGATTTACTTAACATATAAACAAACTTGAAACAGAAAAAATAAATGATGTTAAATAAATAAAGGGATATTTGGAATTCCCAAGCCTAAATAAGCTGTAAGAAATCGGTCATAATGTCTTATAGAGAACTCTAAATGTAGCTCAATTTTGTTCCAAGTTTATGCTTTCTACATTTGGCCTAAATTCTGTATTTGGCTATCTAATAGCTTAAATAATGCCCAAAGTGCGTTTTCTTCTTTTTCAAGTCCAATTCATAATATCTTGCATCTTGGATTGAATTTTCAGTCCATATTTTCTTAATTAATCCATTTAAAGTAGCTTGCATCTTTTTAGCTCGAGCTCTTATAATTTGGCCTCCATGAATGTGCAAAGGATTAACTGAAGCTTTAATGATATCCCCCTGATGGTTTTTATTAGTTCTCATAAATTCCCCCCTCTTGATCTTCACTTACACCAAAAAAAGATAAATCAATAACATTAAAGATTGCAGTTACATTATACTCACCAGGAAGATCCAACCTATAAGCACGGTTGTTGATCCTTTCAATCTCTTGAAATGGTCCATCTCCACTTGGATGTAGTTTTGACCACCTTTGAATAGAAAATCGTTCCTTCGTCATATGTAATCAAACCCAATCACCTGGTTCAAATATAACTTTCTTGCACCTTTATTAATTTGGTTAGCATATTTTTCAGTTCTCTTCTCAATGTTTATTTTTTTTCCTTTTCATGGATGTTCCCAACCAAGTCAACTTTTTTCTTTCCATCTAAATTAATTCACTCATCCATAGGCAAAGGGTTAAATCCAATGGAGTTAATGGATTAAAACCATACATAATTTCAAAAGGTAAAAATTTTATGTGAATTCTACATGTGGCAAGCATTCTCCCATGTTTTCAAGTTCTTTTTGATAAGAACCTAACTAAGAACTGACGAAGCCCTAATTAATTTAGCTTGCAAGATCGAATCTACACCTACAATTGAATGTAATCATGATCTAATACTCAATGCCTCAATTAGCTATAGATGATCTGATTGATAAGTCAAGAGCTTGAACACCATGGAAATCGGATAAGTTCAAAGAGTTAACTTAAGAATCAAAGAGAACTAACTATCTTACCAGTTGCATCAAAACTTATCTATCTCTATTTACTGGATGCAAGTACATTATTATATAGGGTTGGTTTATAAGAATTTTCAAAAAAAAAATCGTAAACCAAATCAAATCGGAATCCTAATCTAATGCAAATAAGGACAAATCTAAATCAAATCAGAATCTTAATCAGTTTAAATTCCTTACATTAATTAAAAATGGAAACTATGATATGAAACACGCCAAGAACTGACGCGACCCTAATCAATTTAGTCTCCAAGATCGAATCTAAACCTGTAATTGAATGGAACCTCGACCCAATGCTTAATGAAAGCATGAACCTTGGTATGAGAAGACGCCGCAATTAGTTATGGATGATCTGATTGATAAGTCAAGAGTTTGAATGCCACAGAAATCTGATAAGTTCAAAGAGTTAGTTTAAGAACCAAAAAGAATTAACTCTCTCACCAATTGCATCAAAATTAATCTCCCTCTGTTATTGGATGTGAGTATATTAATAGGGTTGGTTACAAGAATTTTTGGAAATAAATCCTAAAACAAAATCAAATCAGAATCTTAATATAAGCAAATAAGGAAAGATTCTAAATCAAATCAAAATCCTAATCTAAGCAAATAGGAAAGAATCAAAATCAAATCAAAATCCTAATCTAAGCAAATAGGAAAGAATCTAAATCAAATCAAAATCCTAATCTAAGCAAATAGGAAAGAATCTAAATCAAATCAAAATTCTAATTTAAGCAAATAGGAAAGAATCTAAAAATAAGACTAAAAGAGAAATAACTAATTTGTTTCTCTACTAGCCTCCTCAAGAAACGGGAAAGTATCTAAAAAAGGAAAATAATATATCTTCTCGCCATAATGTGCAAGCCACTTATCGATCTCATGGAAGTGATTATTTGAAAACTTCAAGAGCTTGAATCATGCATTTAGTGGTCTGAATATCATGTGCGATTCCTTCAACAGGCTTCCATGAATCAACCCATTAAGCGCTTCTTTGAATTTCTTTGCTCAAGCTCTTGTAACGAGTTTGACGGGAACTTGAAGAGGATCTGAATATGCCTTATACCATGTGCTTGTGATAGTGTTGTCCTCAATCTCATCAAACTAGGCAAGTAAAAAAGAAATAAATGAATTGTTTCGCCACTTGCCTCCTCAAGAAACAAGAAACTATCCAAAAAGGAAAGTAGCATGTTTTCGAAAAGGGAAAATATTTGGAAAAGGAAATAATATATTTTTTGGGCATAATGTGCAAGCCAACTTGAGAATGAAGGAATGATGCAAATCAGAATTCCATAATCATTAAAGCAAGAACCAAAGCTTTTCATTATTAAAAAATTTTTCGGAAGACATTTAAGATTGGTCAAAAAGTACTGCTTTTTAACACTTTTCTTCATTTGGTTCTATGGAAGTTAAAGTCAAAGTGGAATACCCCATTTGTTGTAAAAAATGTATATGCATATAGGGCTATAGAAATTGAGAATTCAAAGGATGAATTCACTTTCGAAGTTAATGGTCAAAGATTGAAACAATATCTAGAATACCAATCATGTGATGCAGACATTGAAATTAATTTGAGTAAACAACCAAATCTTGATTAAGTCTTTTATTTTTAACTTTTGTCATTTTTCTTTACTGTTACTTTACCATTTAAATTATTTGATTTTTTTCTTGAATGAAGCACATTATGGTTTTTTTTTTTGTTTAAGTGTGTTTGTTTGACAATTATGTTCCATTTCACTGTGTACCTCCATGAGAAGCATCCTTTTGAAATATCTAGGAGAACTTTGACGTGTAAAATTTCAAGTAAGAAGCTTGCTTCGAGTTTGTAAATCATATTCTATTTGGGATCTTCGAAAACCATTGTTAGTATCCCACATAAAAGATCTATAAAGATAACTTAGGGAAATAGAGGGTAGTATTTATAAACTCTAATTAGAACTTGAGATAAATTCAATAAAAAGATGAAGGTGAGTTGCCTGTTTGATTTTAGTCATTGTGTGTTTTTATTTTGCTGGTTAGTTCTCCTTCACTTTTGACTTCATTTTGCATGGAATAAATACTTTCTCATATAAAAGGTTGATAACAATACTCTATAGCTTTTTAAGTTAGTATTTTCAATTTCCCACAATAATTGAAACCTCAAAATCAAGTATGGAATAAATACTACATAAACTGCATAAGCGTTTTCCTTCTTTCCCTCAAAATGCTCTTAAGAAGATTGATAAGGTTTATTATGAAGAACAACATTTGTTAATGATTAATGGAATTCCTACTGACATTTGTTGGTTAATTGAAGCAAAGGTCCAATTGGCAGGTGAGCTTTCTAATCCATTTGTTTCTTATATGCCTAGTTTTAGTAAAAACACATTTGCTAAAAAAAGAATAGCTAAGCGGTTTGGCTCTAAATGTCCTAACTGTGTAAGACTTGCTTGCAATAAACTACGTTATAAAACTTTAGGACTAGTTTCTATGAATTGTGAAGAAAAAATTAAATTTGTTAAGCATGGCATGAGTAAACAATCGTTAGATGATATTTTATGATCTTTGGAGATGCATGCAAGCAGATATGTGCAACGTGAGATTCATAATTTATGGAAGCTGCTCCAAAAAGAAAGTGCATAGTTTAGTCTTGGGAATCTAACTCTAAAAAACCATATTTGCCAATTTATAAGAAAACTGGATGGGAAGTCTATCCTCGACCCATAGAGGGTGTTTAAGCCATTACTAAATGTAAAACTAGAGGAAGATATGAGCCAAAATCACAATTAATAGTAAATATCTTTTATTTTAATATTCTTTTATCTTTTACAATACCATAAGCCAAAAACCCACCACCCTATATACAGTTGTGTATCATTATATTTATTGTTGAGATCTTTAAATAGGTGCTCTTTTTCAAGCACTTTCAAACTGTTTTTTTTTTAGAATTGTTCCAGTGTCAACAACTTTTAATAGACAACTTAAAAACACTTGTGTGCTTTTTGGATTTCGCTATGTAAAGTATAAAGAGTTCGTTCATGCAACTATATATCTTGGTCATGCTATAACAGAGAGAAAATTGCATATTGTATGTGGAAGAGGTGACTAAGGGTTATCAAAACTTGTCTCAGTAGATATTTTCATTTGAGGAAGCCAAATGCTAGGTATCATTCTAGAAGCCTTAAAACCTTTAAGATGTTTGTCCAGCTCACCAATTGTAGAAGAGTTAATTGTCTCAACTATGCAAAAAAGAATATCTGAAATGTTAAATCATGCTGACACCTTTATTTTCTTGCCAAGTGATATTGCAACTTTAGAGGCGCTAATTACATTTGCTTCTTGGGCTAATTTGAATATCCATAAAAAAACCCATCAATTTGTTAAATGCTAATAACTTTTATGACGGCTTAATAGCATTTCTTAACATGCAATCAAGAATTATTTCATTTCATCCTCAGCATAAAACTTCTTTATTTTTGCAAGCTTACAAACTAGAGCGAAATCCCATGACTTAGGCATTGGATTGGTTGACTAATGATGATATCAATAATCCTTATAAGAAGTGTAAATTAGATTTAACTCTCCATATGTAAATATTTTCTAGCAGTGGTTAGGTAATGTCTTTTAAACTCTACTTCTTTCTGTTAAGACATTGAGGACAATGTCATCTTCATGTTTGGAGAGAGAACAGTTGACAGTTGTGGAATGTCTCGGTCCTTCTGATGTTTTTACTAATTTTTATTGTAAAGGCTAACTTTGTATAAATTTGAGTTGATGATGGTTGAATATGGAGTGTATTGACTCTAGAAATGCATCTTTTTAGCCCTAGAGTTTTATTTCTAAAAAAAAGAATTTATTTTCTAATTTTTTTCTTTTATTTTCTTTTAATCATCTCCTTTTAGTTTCTGCAATTAGTTCAAATGTGACCATTCCTTATGTTTTCTTTAACTTTCTTTTTTTTAAAAAAAAATTGTGGTCTTTTAACATTAGATGACATGATGACTTTTAAATTTTGGTGTTTATATTATCTTTGGCCTTTAGTTATATTGCATCATGATTTTCAATTTGCATGTTGAAATATAAATTTAGAACTTTGATAAGTGAAACTAATTAAGCCATTTGAAGGAATGTACATGTTATGATAAGTCTCAGTGAGTTTTTGAGCTTATTATCCTTGAAGAATAACCCTGTTTATCAATACAGCTTCACATTTTATTATACAAGATTTGTCTATTTTCTTTAAAGTCAACCAAAAAAAGTAAAAAAGAATGAAATTAAAAAAAAAATATGTAGCTGCATCTAAAAGTTCATTGAACTAGTGCATATGAAAGATTTTTTAGAACCGTAAAAGATGATAGAAATGCCATCTTTGAGCCTATACGAAATAAAAAATAAAAAATAAAAAAATATTTTCTTTGGTTACCTATCATCTTGTCTGACTTCAATATGAAATATCACCTTATGTTTTATGTTTTCTACCACCTAATTATTTTTGAAAATAGGGAAGATTATGCATTCATGAAAATGGCGCAATGAGGAAAAAAATAAAATAAAATAAAAAATGATAAATAATATAAAAAAGAATAAAGAATCTAAGTGAAAAACACCTTGTAATCTTTAAAAGTCCTCTATTTTTTAAACATATGTTTTGTTTTTTATTATTATCCCTTTTTTGTTAGCCATATCCTTAGCCTATATTATGTTCTAGTGAAAGTATTTCTTGATTTTATTGAACTACAGTCTGAAGTAAAAACTGGTAATATGAATTAAAAGATATGGTGATACATAAAAACAAAAACAAATTAGTTTGGCTAGTAATTTGTTGGACTTGAGATCATCATATTTTTAAGTTTTGGCCATTATTCTTTCATCTTGGTGAGAGTGTGTGATATTTTTTACTATTCCCTCAATATACCACTTCTTAGAGTGACTGTTTTTATTGGTTTATTTTCTTCTGAAAGAGTCACTCTTAACCATGAGATTTTGATGTTTGACACATCATTCTTACAAATGACTTGATTAATGTAGCTTTGATAATATCATTTTGCATGATTTTACTTGATTGATTTATATATGTTTGATTCTCTTTAGGCTGAAGATAATGCTTATACTTTTATTTAATTGTTGTCATTAATCCAATTGAAAAACATAATTTTTTTTACAAAAAAGAGATTTAAATTTCAATATGAAATTTTGCTAAATTTTTATTTCTTAAAATTGCTAGGGCCTTGCAATAAGCTAGTTGATAGATGTGATTGACATTAGAAAGTGTACATTATCAATTTTTCACTTACTGTATTGGTTAATGCACTCATTATTTCTAAATCATCTTAATGCTATCCTAATAAATTTTTATATTAAAATTAATTTACATTATGTTAATTTTTATATTGTAAATATTTCAAAATAAATAAAGAATTGGAACTGAAAGCGGGAACAAATAAGAATCACTAGAGCCATTTGTAATATATTATTGAGAAGATGTAATTAAAAAATAAATATTTAAAAAAATGGCAAAATAAGCCATGACTATTGTGATAGTCAAGTGGTCATTTTGCCAACTAACTATCACACATTTCGATGTGTGTGTGTGTGTGTGTGTGTGTGTGTACATTATAATAAAATAAAGAGCATATTTTTAAATTGATTACTATTAATTTCTTTTTGCACATTTAATTTTCTTTATTTAGAAAGTTTGTAACACCTAAACTAATTAAAATATGGAGTGTATATGACTAGTTTTAAAATACCGTCTAAATTGTTAATATTTTGTTAATGTGTTATTTTATTGTTGCCTTTAATTATTTTATTTTTATGGTTGGTTCAACTGCCTAATATTTTAAATTTAGTTAATTAATTTTCATTTTATTTATTTTTAATTTCTGTATATTTATATTATTTGCTTATTTAAATTTTATTTCATTTTTAATTGTGTAATTTTCATTTGGTGTTTTATCCATTATTCATTTGTTTGTGGACCACTTTCTTAATTTAATTTGACACACACTCATATATCATCAGCATTACATGCAACATTGGTCTCGTATAGATAGTAGCAGATTAATTAGGAAATCACCTTTACCACCGACATCAAAGTTGATAACTTTTCGCAGCATGGAGATAACCAAGCCTTGCAAAATCTTCAAGAACAGCTTAGGATACTTAGAGATTTTATGCATCTTACTAGAACAGGGTCACCATCATGCATAGTTTTCCTCCTGACGCATCTCCTTTTAATTTTAAACCTAATATCATTCAACTTTTGCCTATTTTTTGTGGTTTTGAATATGAAAATCCATACTTGCATTTGAGAGAATTTTAGAAAGTTTGTAACACCTAAACTAATTAAAATTATAGCATGAACATAATCAAACTTAAGTTTTTCCCTTTCTCATTAAAGGAAAAAGTTAAAACTTGGCTACAAAATCTTAGGTTAGGATCTATCAAAATTTAGGATGAAATGTAAGCACAATTTTTAAAAAAATTCTTTCCACCCTACAAAACAAATTATTTCAAAAAAAAAATCACTATCTTCACTCAAAAGCCAGGAGAAATGCTTTACTAATGTTGCAATAGGTACAAAAAGCTATTTAACATTTGACCACACCATAATTTTGAAACATAAAGGTTAGTGTCTTATTTCTACAAGTTGTTAGAATGATGTGTAATGATGAGTTTGAAACTTGATGATGCATTAAATTTTAAATGGGAAATTATCCACCGACTACCTAATGTTTCGGACTTTTTCAAAAATACACAATTCCTTTTGTTTTTTTGCTTAAATTACACATGAAGTTACAATTCTTTGCATTTTTCCACTTCCGTCTGTTAACCGTTAAGATTCCATTAGTTTTTTTTAATAAAATGACTATTTTGCCCCTCAAAATTAATGCTATATAATGAAATTGTAATTTTACATTTGGGGGGTAAAATTATCATTTTACTAAAAAAACTAACGGAATCTTAACGGTCAACAGACGGAAGTGGAAAAGTGAAAAAAATTATAACTTCAGGTGTAATTCAGGCAAAAAAGAAAAGGAATTGTTTATTTTTAAAAAAGTGAAAAAAATCAAGTGGTCGGTGGATAATTTCCCATTTTAAATTGACTACTAGATTTTAGATTAACCTTAGCATAGTTTAGATTGATTACTATTAATTTCTTTCTCCACATTCAATTTTCTTTTTTAATAATTGACTAATAAATTTTAAATTACTTGTGGTTCAACCCCAGACTCACCAAGTTATATTATAATTAGACACTCTTATACTTGAAGGTAAACAACACTTTTGAGTCATGTCATCCATCATGCTTTCTGTTATTTTCTTTATAATTGCTTTGATTATCACCATATTCTTATTGATCTTGGTTGATTTATTGTTTATATTTATTAGTTAGCTTAGTAGGATTTTATTAATTTTGTTATTTATATTTATTTTAACATTTTCTTTAGATTTATTTATTTTTCCAAACTATTCTATAGCCAGCTCATGTATAACCACTCATACTATTTCTTATATTTTTACACAATGGCATGCGCATTTTTATAACAGGAAACATTGAGGATAATGTTTAGAATAGATTTTGAGGGTGAGGTGTCTTAATAAAAAAATAAAAATAAAAAATAAAAAATTATTAAAACTTTTAACGTGCTTTGTGTGGTCTTTTGACATTGATGATATGAAATTATTAAATCAATTTGATGAGTGAAATTGATTGAGCTATTTAAAGGACGTATGTGTCATAATAAGTTACAAATGAGTTTTTGAGCCTATTATTTTTCTTGGAGAATAACCTTTTTTGCCCTTTTTTTTTTATTTATACAGTTTAGCAGTTTATATATGTGATCTTTATATTTTTTTAAGTCGGCCATTACAAGAATAAAAAATAAAATAAAATATAAAGGGAAAAAAATTGTTTATTGTTGCATCTAACAATCCATTGAACTTGTGGATATCTAAGACTTTTTATCAGAGCTTTTTTTTTCCACTAACTATGACAATAAGGCTATAACTCATATTACATGAGAATGTTACTGATATTTACAATCAGACTATAACTTATATTTATATAAAACTGTTACTGAGACTAGTATACATAATTTCTTCTGAAGTATTACCCAGATTTTTACCCTCATTAATATTCGAGAGACGTCGAATCCACTTACATTGGTAAGGGAGTAGACTGTCTTCACTCAATTATAAGTTATAATTAATGAAGCACTCAAAGCCCCCACAATGCTTTTGTGGGGGCTTGAACTGAGGGCACCAGCCCAGCCACTCAGGCTTTGGCCAAGTGGTAAGACTATTTAGAGCTTTAAAGATGGAAAAAGGCCCACCTTTGATCTATTTGAGATTTTTTAGCCATCCTCATTGAGAAGCATTTATAGCTAACCCTTTTGAGCCTATAAAAAAAATAAAAAAAAAACTTTTTCATCAGTTAGCTTATCATCATATCCCACTAGAGTATTACCCTATGTTTTATGTTTTCCATCACCCATTCATGGCTAAGAAAAATATGGATAATTATTTAATTTAGAAAAGTGATGCATTACAACAACAAAAAGAAAAAAAGAGAGAAAATAGAAAAGAGCCAAGAAGAAAAGTGAAAAAGTGTATGATTGAGAGAAAAACAAAAAGAAGAAAAGTACAAAAGCAATAAAAGCAATGTGGAAAGCACCTTGAGTTTATTATTATTGTTAGTATTAGTTTAAAAAAAGGTGTTTATTTTTCTTAAGTGTATATTTTGTTGTCCTAGGTTCATGCCTTTAGTGAGCATTAGGTTGAGGTTCTATACAATTCCAGGTATAGAATTCAATCTTGGAGACTAAATCAGTTAGGGTCGTGTCAATTCTTTGGTAGGGCTCATATCATTGCATATGGAATATAATTCAATATAAATAAACTGAGCTTGTGTATTTGTTTCTTGAGTCAGTCTCTATGTCTTTCATGATTCTAACACTTTCATTAAATTAAATCTAGAGACCTTGTTATGGATTGCTTCTTGGAAAGAGATTCTTTAAAGGATAGAGCTCGTTTATAGTTCAATACATTGCCTGCTAATAGCATTACATCATGGGAACAAATGGTAACTAAATTTTTGAATAAATATTTCCCAGTGCATAAAATCAATGCTATTCGCAGTGAAATTTCAGAGTTTACCCAAAGAGAAGACGAGCAGTTTTTCGAAGCATGGGAGTGATTTAATGGGCTACTTCTAAAGTGTCAACATCATGGGTACGAGAAATGACACCAATGCCAATACGTTTTGGATGGATTATTGCCACATGTGCAAAAATGGCTAATGGCAACAAGTGGAGGAGAGCTAGTGTCAAAAAGTACATTAGAGATTTGAGATTTCTTCTAGCGACGAGCGAATAATTCCCAACAACGGAATCGTTCACTCAGAAATACTAGAAGAGTTAAGGGAGTGAATGAGGTTCACATTTGCGAGTCAAGTTTCAAAATTAAAAAAGTCAAAGAGATAGTTGAAGGTCTTTCCCGATAAATAGCATTATTAACAGTTAATAAATTGATGGAGCCACATGACGAGAACTCATACTTAGATCAAGCCAATGCCATAGATGTAATGAGAAAGCCATCAAACTACAACCCTTAGTCCAACACGTACAATCCCAGATGGAGAGACCACCTCAATTTTTCGTGGTCTCAAGGATTCCAACAGAATGGACCAACAGCTATAGCTCCAGCTCCACCAATGCAACCAATTCCTCAAAATCCTCAAGCCTCTCAACCACTATTTAGACTATACAATCAGAACCCAAATTATTCTCAACCTAGACCATGGGAAGATGTATTCCAGAATTTCAAGAATCTTATTCACTCCACAATCGAACAACAAAACCGCACCATTAATGAACTGCTAAATGAGATGAGAGTAGGCTTCAACTCACAAACCCAAACAGTTTCAAACCTCAAAAAAATGGTGGGACAGCTTGCTTCTTCAGTTCAAACTTTGGCAATGACTGTTGAGAAAGGTAAATTCCCAAGTCAACCAATGCCTAATCCTAAAGAAGTGCATGAAGTAAGCACCAGTTCATCTCAGCAGCATGGGGAGGTCAAAGTCGTCATAACCTTGTGAAAAGGAAAAGAAGTCGACAACAAAGTGGAGATGCTAGTGGCAAAAACAACTCAAATTGTATCGGTGAATGCAGAAGACTCATCCTCAGAGGAGAAAGAAGAAACCAACCCACAAGAATATGTTTCTAAAGCTCCATTTCCTCAAAGGTTAGCTAAAGCGGAAAAGGAAAAATCCACGAATGAGATTTTTGAAATCTTTAAACAGGTAAGTGTTAGTATCCCTTTGCTTGACGCTATAAAACAAGTGTCATCTTATGTCAAGTTTCTTAAAGACCTTTGTATGAAAAAGAGAAACATTCATGTTCAAAAGAAGGCATTTTTAACAGAAAATGTGAGCTCTATACTTCAACACAAAATTCCTCTAAAATACAAAAACCCAGGCTCCCCCACGATCTCATGTAGTATTGGGAACCACGCAATTGAGAATGCTTTGCTGGACTTAGGAGCTAGTGTAAATCTGTTGCCTTACTCAGTGTTTGCGAAACTTGGACTAGGAGAATTACACCCAACTCTAGTAGTGTTACAGCTTGCAGATCGGTCCATGAAAAAACCTCGTGGTATTGTGGAGGACGTGCTTATACAGGTAGATAAGTTTTATTTTTCTATTGATTTCATTGTAATTGACACTCAACCAGTCCAGGATTCGAGGAAGCACATCCCAATTATCCTAAGACAACCTTTCTTGGCAATTGCCAATGCTCACATTCAATGTAGGACTGGAAATATGCAGTTGTCCTTTTGCAATATGACAATGGAGCTAAATATCTTTAACATTGCCAAACAACCTTACAATACAGATGATGAAATTGTTGATGTGGATTTAATAGAAGAATTAGTTGATAATGCTTTTCTTTCAAATCTTAGTGATGACCCTTTACAAACATGTTTAACTCACTTTGGTTTGAATTTTGATATTGACAGATCAATAAATGAAGTTAATGCCCTACTTGATTCAGCATCATCCATGGACATTAACAAATGGAAGTCAAGAGTGGAACAACTAGCACCATCAGAGAAGAAACTAAGTCCATCATCATAATCACTACCAGAACTTGAGCATCATGCATACTGGACCATCAAGAAATTCAACTTTGACATGCAGCAAGCTAGCTCAAAAAGAAAATTACAGCTGGCAGAACTTGAAGAAATTTGTAATAATGCATACGAAAATGCCAAGATTTACAAACAACAAATGAAAGTTTTTCACACCAGATTAGAAAGTGCTTTTATTCAATTCTCGCTTGCGTCTATTCCCAGGTAAGTTACGCTCTTGATGGACTGGTCCCTTTATAGTCCACATTATTTTTCCACATGGAGCAATTAAAATTAAGGATCCAAAGAATAGTGTAACTTTTAAAGTTAATGGTCAAAGATTAAAGCCATATCTAGAGTACCAACCACATGAAAAAGGACACCGAAATCGATTTGAGTGACCCACCGAACTTGAAAAGAGATTTTTTCTTATTTCTTTCTTCTTTTTAGTGATTTAAATTTTTGTGAAAGTGTATCTATTTAATCATTCAGTTTTCTTTTATCATTTCTAATCATGTGTGCCTCAACTAGACAGATCCTCTTGAACGTTCTCAGACAACTTCAACGTGTACAATCTCATCTGAGAAGCCAGATACGATTTTGTAAAACACATCATATTTGGAAGCTACAACCTCTAGAGTTGGTATCCCACGTTGAAGATCTAGAAAGACAACTCAGAGAGATTGAGGGAGGTATCAATGACACTCAAATAGAACTTGAGGTAAGTTCAATAAGAGGAAGATTGTGAAATTATTATTTTTCTTTTCTTTTCTTCTTTGTGTTTTTTAGTTTGCTACCCCGGTTAAGTGGCGAATAACGGTACTATGTGACAATCAAAGTCGGTTACTTCGATTTCCCATAATAACTAATATTCTGAGAAGAAGGTATGGACAGAAACGCGATTCTAGCAAAGCTTCACAAGCGATTTCCTTCATTTCCTCAGAATACCCTCCTTACAATCTATAAAGCTTAGTCCGAATGCATGCAATTGCTTATGAGAAATAACATCCCTACTGACATCCGTTGGTTAATTGAGGCCAAAGTATGTTTGGCAGGTGAGTTGCCTCCTAAATTTATTGCATACATGCCTGGTTGTGGTAAAGGAAATTACTCAAGAAAATGAAAAGTTGAAAAACTTTATGTTGATTGTCATAAGTGTGCCAGGATGAAATGCGATAAAAATCATTGTTCTTTCAGAATGATGTCTGATAATAGGGAAGATAAGATTCAATTCATTAGGGATGGCTTGAATAAAGAGTCATTGGATGATGTTCTTTTGTCTCTTGAAACGCATCCTAGTGGATATGTACAAAAAGTAATTCTCCAGTTATGACCATTATTTTAGAAAGAGCGTGTTCGATATAATCTCAGGAATTTTACTATAACCAACCTTGCTTGCCTTTGTAAGAAAACTAGATGGGAAGCCTATCCTTGGCCCATAGAGGGCGTTCAAGCCGTTTCTGGACGTAAAACCAGAGGAAGATGTGAGCCACAATCACAATTACCTGTAAATATCCTTTTATTGTTATTTTACTGTTGTTTTATTTCACTGTTGCTTCATTAATTGCATTCTTGTCTTTAATAATTGTTTGTTTTTTCTTTTTACTATTTTCTTTTTTACTCTCGAGCCATGTGCTTTACACGTTAATTGACACAGACATGCTACCTCATATACAGCTGTAAACCATTGTTACTGAGATCTTTGATATATGATCCTTTTTTTTTAGACTCACAAATTGTTTTTGAGAAGCATCCCAATGGTAGCTACTCCTAATAAATAATTCAAGAACATTTGTGTGCTCTCTGGATTTAACTATGGTAAACATAAAGAGTTCGTTGAGGCAGCCATAGATCTAGGCCAACGCATAGCAGAAAGAAATTTACATTTGGTATATGGAGGAGGTGACCGAGGGTTATCAAAACTGGTCTTAGAAGCGGCTTATCTTAGTGGGAGCCAAGTGATAGGCATTATCCCAAGAAGCCTAAAATCGTTGGGTTGTGTGTCTGACTCACCAACTGGAGAAGAGTTAGTCGTCTCAGGTATGCAAGAAAGAATAACTAAAATGCTAAATCATGCTAATGTTTTTATTTTCCTACTAGGAGATCTTGCAACTCTAGAAGCACTAATCACATTAGCATCTTGGGCCCATCTGAACATTCATCAGAAACCCATCGGTTTGTTAAATATCAATAACTTTTATGATGGCTTTATCACATTTCTTAACCATGCAATAAAAAATCATTTCATTCCTTTCACAGCGAAAAAAATCTTTATTTGTGCTCATACTACTAATGAGTTACTTGATCTATTACAAGCTTATAAACTAGAGCTAGATCCCAAGACCCTCATATTAGAATGGCCAACTAATGATGGTAACAGTAGCCGTAGTAAGAAGTGCAAATTAGATTTAACTCTCCACTTGTAAATATTTTCTTCTGTGATGAAGCACCCAGGTGATGTCTTCTAAACCCTATTTTGTTTTCAACATTGAGGAAAATGTTTCGTTCTGGTTGGAGGGAGGGAATAGTTGAAAATTGTGAAATATCTCAATCTTCGTGTAGTTTTTACTAATTTTTCTTGTAGAAACTAACTGTGGCTAAATTTTTTAGGCAAAGATGGCTGAATATGGAGTATAGTGACTCTAGAAACGCATCTTCTTATATAAAAAAAAAATTTCCAAACATTTCTTTTAAGCTTTGACAGTCATATTAAGTGTGATTTTTCTAACTTCTTTTACTAATTAGTTTTTCTATTTTCACTGTTTTGTACGTATAGTTTTCATGACTAGAATAAGTTTGGGGGTAGAATTAAAAAAAAATATTTTGTGTAATCTTTTTATATTAGATGACATAATAACTTTCAAATTTAAGTATTTGTATTATCTTTGATCTTGAGTTATGTTACACCACATTTGTTACTCTAAATGTTGATGTTGGAGACAAATATAAGTTGCTTGAAAGAATGCACATGCCATAATAAATTCCAAGTGAGTTTTTGAGCCTATTATTTTTCTTGGAGAGCAACCCTTTTTGCCCATTCTTCGTTCAGCTTAACAGTTTATTGTTTTATGCATTATCTCAAAATTTCCTTAGAGTTAATGTTCTCTTAAAAAAAAAAATGTGTGTTGCTACATCTGAAGCTCCATCTAACTAGTAGATATGGAAGATTATTTAGAACCCTAAAAGATGACAGAAAGGCCATCTTTGGTCCATTTGAGCCTTTTCAGCCAACATTATTAATATGTATCCATAGTTAACCCCTTTGAGCCTTAAAAAAAAAATCTTTTTCTTTAGTAACCTATTATCTTGTCTCACTCCAATGTGGAGTATCACCTTATATTTTGTATTTCCCACCACTCATTTATGTTTGAAAATAGAGATAATTTTGCATTCATGAAAAAAGGTGCTATAAATAAATAAATAAATATATATATATATAATAATAAAAAAAGAGAGAAAAAAAAGAGTTCAAGTGAAAAGCACCTAACAATCTCCAAAGTTCTTTATTTTTCAAATATATATTTTGTTTTTCCTATTATCCTTTCTTTGTTAGCCACGTCCCTAGCCTACGTTACGTCCTAATAAAAGTCATTCTTGATTTTAGGGAACTATAGTCTAAAATAAAAACTGACTATATGGGCTGAAAAGATGTGGTAGTGCATATTATAAAAAAAAAAGAAAAAAAGAGAGAAAATGATGAATACATTGGTTTGATTAGCATTTTTTTTAAATTAAAATTGTACTATTTCTAAGCTGAGGGCATATTTTTGTCACCTTGGTGAGAGTGTGTGATATTACTTCTTTATTATTTTCACTCAAATTACCATTCACTGGAGTGATTATTTTTGGGTTTAATTTCTTTGTGAGCGTATTACTACTACCAGTGAGATTTTAGGGTTTGACATATCATTCTTAAAAGTGACTCGATTACTATAGCTGTGAGTTTTTTGGACTAATTCATGTGGAGAGTTGATGTGGGGATGATATTTCTTTAGACTGGAGATAATACGACTGTTTTAAAAAAAATCATCATTATTTTTATTTAAATTTTGTTTTCGCCTAATTTGCTAGGGACTAGCAACAAGCTGGTTGGGGGGTGTGTTGAGTGCTAGAAAGTGTGTATTTATAATGGAGAAAATCATCTCTACTTTTATGTCTTTAAGTCTATTGTGATTTAATTATGTATGTTTTATTTTAATTAAGTATTTTATGTATTTTAGGAGACATTATGGTCATTTCACAATGAATGAGAGATCAGATAGAAAAACAGACAGTAATTTTGAACTTAGGACAGTCGAAAACCTTAGGAGGAGTATAAAAAGATAAATGGTATTGTTCATGTATACGGTACTGTTCACATATACGACATTGTTCACAGCACTGTTCACCCATACTATACGATGACGTGGCACTGTACGATGACGTGGCAGCATTTGATTGGACGAATGATGTGGCATTGACTGCTTATGTGGCATTGGCTGATGATGTGGTGTTCACTGAAGACGTGTCACGATCCTATTAGACTAAAATGCTTATGTGGTGTTGACCGACGACGTGGCAGAATGTTAGTGGACTGAAAAAATGTTTGTACGGTACATGCATATACACAGAATAACAGCCCTGATGATGTGTTCCATCCAATAAGAATGTGCCATATGGCGTAATCCTTAGCGTCCAAATTGTTTTAATCTGATGGCCATGATTTCCTCATTGTATCTATAAAAAGGGGGCTCCCTCCCTAATTTGACACCCCTAAATTCATTTTTAAGCTCCATTTTCTGTAATTCCATCTCCATCTTGTATTTTCTATGTATTTTAATAAAATTCCCATTTTACCACTAGTTCAATTATGAGTAGCTAATTTTCTTTCAAGCTTGGGTTAAAGGTGAAGTCTCAACATGCTCCATAGGCTTAATTTGGTTAATTTACTTTTTCTTCCCCTTTAATTTATGTGGTTGTTTTGACTTTTTGTAGACAGATAGTAATAATCTTGTCTAGATATCGGCTGGTACAACCGCCTCCCTAGGCAAGGTTATTACTATTTGGCACGGGAAGCACTTAGTACTATATCTATTAGAGTGTGATTCATGAGGAGTGGAAAATCCTCCTTCATGATTTAATTGGTACTAATAATGAATGTTAAGTCGATGGTGCATGTTGAGTACAGATTCGGATATCCAAACACTTCATTTTAATAGTTTATTCCCACAGCTTTAATTTAAATTAATAAATAGCCTACATCATTGTCATTATAAATCCAATCACCCACTTAGAAAATTAATTCTACAAGCAATTAAAATCCACCTCCTCGTGGGATCGACACTCGTCACCGTTGATCTATTCTATAATAGATTCGTGCGCTTGCGAGTTCAATAAAATTTGTGTAACAATTCTTAGCAAACGAACCCCATTGAGTGTAGGGTCTCATTTTTCTTTGGGAGGTTCATATCATTGATGCTTTTGAAAACTTAAGAAATTATTCACTTTTCACCTATCATTTAGCCACTTCATTGGGATTTATCTTTTAAAATTATGTGTGATGCATCTGATTATTTTGTAGGAGCAGTTTTAGGACAAAGATCAGATTGTTTGCCTTTTGTTATTTATTATGCTAATATGGCATTGCATGATGCACGATTGAATTATCTAACTCTGGAAAAAGAAACTCTAGCTATGGTTTTTGCATTAGATAAGTTTATATCTATTTGATTATTTTTACTGACCATACTGCCCTGAAATATTTGCTTACTAAGAATTATGCTAAGGCAAGATTGATTCATTGGGTGTTATTTTTGTACGAATTTGACATTGAATTTAGAGATAGAAAGGGTTCCAAAAATGTTGTGGTGGACCACTTGCCTCACCTTGATCTTAAATTTATTCCAAAAGCTTTATCTTTGAATGATTTAGTCTAGATGAACAGCTTATGAATGTAAATGTTTTGCCAAGGTTTGTTGATATAATTAATTATCTTGCTACAGTCAAATCCCAAAACACTAGACCAAGCATGATCGAACAAAGTTCTTAACCAAAGTTAAGAATTTCTTTTAGGTTGATCCTTATTTATTTAAATATTGTATTGATCATATTATAGGAGATGTGTTTAAGAGTGTGAATTTCAAAGTGTCGTCTCTTTTTGTCATTAACAAGCTTGTGGAGGCCACTTTAGTGTTAAAAAGACAACTATAAAAATTTTATAATGTTCCTTTTATTGGCCTATTCTTTATCATGATGCTTATGTTTTCTATTCTTTGTGTGATAGGTGACAATGCATGTTAGCATTTCAAATAGGAGCATGATGCCACTCAATCCTATTCTTATTGTTGAGATCTTCTATATACAGGGTATTGATTTTATCGGATCTTTTCCTCTACCTTTTGGTTATCAGAAAATATTGCTTGTGACACGACCCGCCCTAAACCCCTATGACAAGTCTGTCTAAATCTATTAAATCGTTCTGAAATAATCTAATTAATAAGAATTTTACCGAAAATTCAGCAGAGTCTCCCTTATAATTTATTACATAACCAAATCTGTAAATTTATAAAACAAGCACTCTCAAAATAATTCCAAATACAACCATCTTCGAACAACCAATCTCCTTAACAAAATACAAAATCATTCAAATATCCAAAATTAGATAAAATACATAGGTTGTCCATAATCCCCGAAATGTAATAAATTATACAATCCAATATATCTCAATAAATACATCTACGACTCCTAATACCATCACGTAGCCATAATTCCTAAATAACTATCATTGCTAGGTCGACTGTTGTACCTATAAATCTCTTGTAGGGGGGGAAAAATATAATAAAATAGGGTGACTATAAAACTCAATGAGCTCCTACGTCAACGGTGACTGGAGCTTAGTTAATAGCGATGAGAAGCTCAAGTCTGATAGTTCTGACCTTGATGAGTCCAATGGTGCCAGCAGTGACCTCCCATGCGAGGCGATGGCGGCAAATTGAGCTCCCCAAAGCCTTGAATTTTTCGGTAGTTGATCGACGGCAATCTGATCGTTTCAAGTGACGAGACCAATCAGAAAATGATGAGGGTGAGCTGAGGAACAAATCCCAAGTGGTGGTGTGGCCTAAATCTGGTGAGATTGATAGCGGTGGTGACTGGTTTTGCTCAGGTTTTCAAGCTTAATCACCGGCGTTCTGGTCATTTTCCGGCAACAATGATGATAGGGATACAACCGGTGGCTCACAAGCTTCAAATTGGTACCTTGCTAGGCGGTGAGGTGGCTAGAATCGTGAGATCCAACCGGGTTAGTTACGCGGGGTAAGGTCGGGTTGGGTAAGATCTCAAGTCATATCTGGGTTTGCAGCTTCTCTCTCTTTCTTTCTCTCTCTCTCTCTCCCCCTTTCCATTTATAGAAACTGATTCTTTTTTTTTTCATAGGTTAATACAAATTAAGCTACTACTAGACGTGAGTACTGAAATAAAATCTGACACGCGGTTATTGAATCGTTTCTGAATTATCTCAATTTTATGTTGTGACAAATTTAAATTATTCAAGCATGATCAATTTAATAACTGTGTCTAATTACACACAACAATTTGCAACTAATTCGACAACTTTAAAAATTAAAGATAAAATTAGAAAATACATAAAACACTCCATTAATGAAAATAAGGTGCATATGTTATAGCTTGCAATTGATTACGTGTCAAAGAGGATTAAAAGTTGTTCTATGCAAAACTAATGATCATAGGGCTTTAGTTAAATTAGCGATGGTGGTACCTATTTTTGCAATGAGCCTTTCAAAACTCTTCTGGACAAAGATTTCATTACTCACAAGGTTAGCACCCTATACCATCCTCAAATCAGTAGGCAAGTAGGGATCTCTAATCAAAAGATTAAGTAAATTCTAAAAAAAAAGGTTAGGCCAGATAAAAAAAGATTGATCTTTGAGACTTGTCGATGCATTACAGGCATATCAAGCAACTTTAAAAACAACAATCGAGATGTCACCTCTAGTAGAGTTGGAGCATTGTACATGTTAGGATCTCAAGAAATTCAATTTTGACTTGCGACAGATTGGTTCCAATAAAAGATTGCTGCTAGTAAAACTTGAAGACATCAAGAATGATGCTTATAAGACTGCCAAGATTTATAAGCAGTGAATGAAAGTCTTTCATGACAAGCACATTTTAAGAAAATCTTTTACACCAAGTGACATATTTAAAGTTAATGGACAAATATTGAAACCATATTTGGATTTGCCACAGAAATAAGAGGAGGAGATTGATTTAAGTGATCTTATCTTTGTTATGTCATTTATTTAATTATTTTTAATATTTTTTTTATTTCAAGATCTTTGCTAGTAACATGGTTATTTCCTTCTGTTTTGTTTCTAGTAAATAGCTTTTTTACAAACTTAATCCAAGTGTGCTCCTTACAATTTATTTTCTAATTTCTATCACTCTTTATTCCTCTATATTTTGTACATCTACATCCATGAATAAACATTAGAAACATTTAGGACAATGTTTAGAATAGGTTTGGGGGTGGGTGTCTTAATAAAAAATATTAAAAAAATTAAAACTTTTAAGGCATTTTCTGTGATCTTTTGGCAGTGAATGACATGATTACTTTCAAATTTTAATATTTATAATATTTTTTGCTTTGAGTTATATTAAACCAGGTTTGATAATTTGCATGTTGATGTTGGTGGTGGGCATTACGAGATTTGATTAGTGAAATTAATTGAGTTATTTGAAGGAATGTACATGTCATAATAAGTTCCAAGTGAGTTCTTCAACCATTATTTTTCTTGTAGAGTAATCCTTTTTATCCATTTTTCATTTATACAGCTCAGCAGTTCATTATTTTATACATGATTTCTATATTTTCTTTTGAGTCGACCATGAAAAAATAAAAGAAATTTTTGTTTATTGTTGCATCTAAAAGTCCATTGAACCAATAGATATAAAAGACTATTTAGACCTCTAAAAGATGACAAGGAAGCCATCTTTCAAACAATGATGTGTTAAAACAAAAAAAAGGCAAAAAGAATGGTGTATGATTTAAAAAAATAAAAGTGAAAACTAAAGGAGGAAAAAAATAAATGCAAGATTGAAAAGGAATCTATTTTATTAAAAGATCTCTATTTTTCTCAAGCATACATTTTATTTTTCTTAAAATCCCATCTTTGTTTGCTATGCTCCTAACCTACGATATATACTAGTAAAAGTCTTTTTTTATTTTAGGGAACTATAGTTTAAAATAAAAGTTGGTGATAAGAACTAAAAGATGTAATGGCACATATAAAAAAAATAATGAATAAAATAATATTCATTTGACTTGAGATCATATTATTTTTATTTCTTAGCATTATTCTTTCATCTTGATGATAGTGTCCGATATTATTTTTTATTAGTTTCTCTCAATTTATATTTCTTTAGAGTGATTGTTTTTATTGAGTATATTTTCTTTTAAGAGTGTCTTTCTTAACCTATGAGATTTGGGATTTTATATGTCATTCTTGAAAGTGACTTGATTGATATAGCTTTGATAATTGATCAATTTTCATCATTTTACTTTATTGATTTGTGTGAATGTTTAATGTGGGAGTGATATTTCTTTAGGCTAGAGACAATGCTTTTACTTTTATTTGATTGTTATCATTAACTTGATTGAAAAGGTGAATGCAAATGCCATTTAAAAAGAAAAAAGAGTCATTTTTTTAGTATTTATTTATTATCTTTAGGTTAATCTTGATGATGTTTGTGTGTATCATCACTGGAGACCCTCATGAGACTATAACTCATCCACTAAGGCCACATAAGGGTTTAAATATTTGGTGCACATGCAAAATGCAGTTACGATTACCTGTGAAAGTGGTCTAGTTAGATTTTTATTTTTCTTTCTTTACTTTTAGTTTTGCACATAGGCTACCAAAATCTAAGCTTCGGGGTATTTAATAGGGAGTAGAGATTTGTTGATATATTTCCCTTCTAATTATATATTTGTTAGTCTTCTTCTCATTTAAGGCAAAGGCTATTGCATTGAAAATTTTGAGTAGAGATTTTGATTAAATTTATTCACACCATGCTATAAGAGTCTAACGGAAGATAAGAGTTAAAACTTTGCCAATATTTGAATCTTTCTTTGACCTATATATTATTATGCAATATTTGAGGTCGACTTTGTGAAATTTGACCTTAATTGTTCGAAGTTTGAGTAGTTTTTAGTTATCTTGTTTGTTATTTTTAGTTTATCATTGGTGTAGATGGGTATCATTAGTAAAAACTCTTGTGAGACTATAACTCAACCATTAGGGCTGCCAAAGAGTTTAAAGACTTATTGCATAAGATAAATGCAATTGCGATCACCTGTGAAAGTGGTTTACTTTGGATTTTACTTTTTATTTTTTTCGTTTATTTTTTTCTCAAGTACTAGTAAAAGGCAAGCATGGGGGAATTTGATAAGAGCTTAATTTCACATCATTTTTATTAATTCTTTTGCAGTTATTTAATTTTCATGAACTTCTTGAATCTTTATTGGTCTTTTATTTTTATAGAAGTTTTTGAGCCAAAGAAACAAAAAGGAGTAACAAAGCTACAAATTGGAATGAAGAATAGCTAGATGGCAACTTTATGGATTTTATTCCTTCTGGTACAAATATTTGGGCTCCATAGGTTGTACTAGATATGTACTAAGGTTGATAATCAAATTTGGGCTATTTTGGAGCTATTTTGACACTCCCTATTTCCTCGGGTCAAAAATCTAATCTTATAAGGAAAAGGATGTCAAAAATGAGTTTCACTAGTCTTACAAGAATTAAGACAACAACTTTACGTAAAAGCAACAAGTTAAAAGCCCTAGAGAGAGAATAAAAAACACAAAGAATCAATTCCAAAGGAGAGAATCACAAGGGAGAGTGTAATAGGTGAATTGAAGAAAAGACTTAGCTGCCATAGTTATAATTTAATCAATAAGCTTTCTTTCTCTTGTCATTTGTTTGTTTTCTCTAATGAATTTGATGTTGAATAATTCGGACATGTAACAATAATTTTTATTAATAAATTTTCAAAATCGGAATTTCTTCATTTTTCTCTAGAAAATTTTATGTTTCATAGATTTTAATGCTCAACAATTCCTATCTTGCTTGTTTAGGTGTCCAACTAGATAATTTGATGATGATTTGATTACTAGTTTAGGGTTTTTGATCAATAATTGTCAAAGAACTAAAGCCAAGCAGCAGATTGTGATCAAGAATATGGGATATTTTGATTTGATTGCATGTAAATTATGATTCAAGATAAATAAGCTGACATTGTGTGTTTATTTCTTGATTCAGCCCATATCTTTCTTGATTTTAATGCATTCGTTAAACCAAATCTAGAGAACTCGATTATTTCTTGGAAAGAGATTAAGTAAAAAGCTCGTTTTACTTGACAGCTAAGCAAAGAAATATCAATATAATTGAGCTTGTAATTATCTTAGGGTTGTTGTTTCTAAATGAAAGTGAATGACGATTTTGATAATTGACCTAATTTCTAATGTTTAGTGGTGGAGAATAATTCCTTAACCATATTTCGGATCATATTTCAACCTCTTTAAAGTTCTTTTATGCACTTTCATATTTCTATTTTAAATTCTTTAGTTTCAGATCTATTATGGACAAACTAACAAATCAACCCCAAATCTCCCCCAAATTTTGAGTATGTGTTTGTTAGTTTGTCCATAATAGATCTAGAAAGTTTGAGTCAATTTCATTAAGTTCAGATAGGGTTTCTAGTTTAAATAACGTTTCAAGTTAGTTTAAGTGTTTCGTGTGTTTTTGTGTTAATAACTAATTAATTACGAACAATCTTCTCTAGGAATGACCCTTGATTGCTTCTAGAAACAATAATGATAATATTTATGGCAAGATTTTAAGTTATATGCTTTCAAGGAACCTTATTCTGTGAAAAACTAGTTTGTTTATTGAGTTTTCACTGCTAAAAAAGGCATATTAATGACATATCTATGACATATGTCGTTGTATTCTAAAAATATCATCAAAGCATGATACTTTTGTAATATATAATGATTATGTCATTATTTGATGATAGATTTATGACTGATATAGACATGACATTATTTCATGATAAATACATGTCATCTACAATTCTTTTTTTTTAAAAAAAAATAAATTGATTATAAAATATCACCCTCAAGCTATGTCGTTTTAGTTAATATTTTCCATTAAATATAAAATATTTTTAGTTACTAATAATACATAAAACTATGTCAGTTCATGTATTGTACATCTAGAAATGCCCAACGGGCCGGGACGACATCAAAGGAAGGCCCATGTGTGCTCGTGCTTTGTCGTGCCGTGCTATGCCTAAGAGAAAAAAGCACGATGAGCTTTCTTCTTTTTTTAAAATTTTTTTAAAAGAGCATGCCAAGTTGTTGATGTACAATTCTAAAGCCTATGCACTTTTTTGTATCCATGTGTCTTTAGTCAAATTTAATAGAATAAAAAATTTAAAACTCAAGTTCATATTCAATGACAATAAACTAGTAATAGTAAGAGAATGTAATATTAATTACTAAGTTAGACCATATGGTATTAGAATTGTTTTTTAATACTTAACAATAACAACAACAATTATAATAAATTATTCTTAAGCGGTTTAATTGTTAACTTGGAGTTATAAAGAATCAGAGATTATAGCCCATAGTAACATTAATACATTTTTATAAATTATGATATTTATAATTTTATTTATTAAAATCATAATACCAATTATTCATTTAATAAATTATAAAAATAAATGAATTAAAGTACTTTTTAAACTAATAATTAAATGAATTAAAAAAACTTGCACTAATATGTTTATTGTCAATTATGGATGTATTAGTGTTACAATTGTTGCGGAATATTAGTTCTTTTGAGCAAATTATATTTATCATTTAATATATATATATATATATATATATATATATATATATCAAAATAATATAATTCTGTCAAAATTAATAATAATATAATGGGTGCCAAAAAAATTTATTCCCGCCAAATTAAATAATAATATCAATAATTGCCACCAAAAAACTAAAATTCAATTACCACCATATAATTTAAATAATCCTGCCAGATTTAAATATTTATCTTTAATTTTATGTGAAAGATAGTAGTCATTCTTGGACAACATTATGATAGACATTTGTCATCTGTGCATGATAAATTTGTGAAAGATAATACATCATAAAATTTATGACATATTAAGATCGTCATTCCAAATTTCATGATATAGGCTTCAATGATGATTGGGCAATCATCATCTAATAGGGTGGATGACGGTAAAAAACCATCATTATTAAGCTTTTTTTTTTAGTAGTGTTCGTACTCATTCTAATATATTGTGATTCTAGATATCAAGATTGATTCATAATGAGTTAGAAGGACTTGAATTGAGTATGATAGATGGTTTGGAAATTTTAAAGTCTTTCTCTATTTGAGAAATGGATCTTTTTTATGTACATTTTATAGAGATTTTAAGTTTATTTGTGGGTTGCATCTATTGGATTCCTTATGGTCTCTTTCTTTCCAAAATTCATTACAAAAAATGATGCTTAAAAGGATAATTCTAATTATATATGAGCATGATGTTAATTCATTGGTTAAGATGTAATCTAAACTTTAGCCCTCAGTGTTTTATTTTTGCGTTTATAATGGATAAGTGTTGAATCTATGTGGAGGATGCACTTAAAAGCTTTGTAATTGCCTATTTTGGAAAAACTATTGTCACTCATTATCTTTTAAGAAACAAAGAGTTACACTGAACGAAATATCAATATGGTTAGATGCACATGATTGATAAATTCAAGGTTAATTGATAGTAATTTGGTAGATCACACATGTCGATTTTGTTGGTAATTGCTTATAAATTCAATAGAAGAAATTAAAGAGTTGTGAGAATTATTTATGCGGATGTGAAATAGTTTTTTGTTGCGGATGAAGGGTTACTAAAGCATTTTGTAAATCAAGCTATCTTTTTATATATGAAATATTTGATGAAAAAATAATTGTAAAGAATTTACTAAAAAATTAGAATTGAAATAGGAGCTTAAAATGATTTATTAATTGTAATCAACAACAAAGATGATAGTTACTTGTAAAGAACCATTGTTAAATGCAGTATTCAACAACAAAATATGATGGTTCTTTCTAAGAATTGTCGTTAAATTTTGAACTATCATTTAATTACTTCACAAAAATTACACATTAGCTGATAATTTTTTATAACAACCATCATTACAAGAAGATAGTTTCTTGATGTTAGCTTAAAATTGATGATAGTATATATATAAAATTGTCATTAAAAATTGAAAAAGATGATGGTTCTTTAACTGTCATTAAAATGACCCCCCATTTAATGAACTTGCCTAAGATGAAGGTTAAAACCATCATCTGTGCTCATGTAGAACCATCATTATTTAATGATTTCATAGTAGCCTAACGCTAAAGTGTAGTTGGATTATTTTACCTATTTACATGACTTTGGTGGAGTTAACTCATACATTTACAATTATAATCGAGTAAAATGGGTGTAGGATAAAAATTTTTCTTCTAAAATTTTGTGAATAATATGAGATTTCAACAAATATAGTTAGAAATTTTATAACATTACATTGATATGATGCATATGTGATGAAAATGTGAGTTTAATTTTTATTGTTTTTCAGTCCTAAAATAATATAATGTGAAGAGTATGCATAAAAAAGACAAAAAATAAATGTGAGGTTTAAAATACCCTGCTGGTTGGATGAATAATGCACCTAGTTAGGAACAAAAAAATCATTGGTTGTTCATAAATTGATTTTGAGAGAGTATTTAGAAGTGAATTTTTGTTGAGCGAGGGAGTGAAATGGTGAGAATGAGAGAAGCTCTAGTGTGGGTCTAATATTTCTCTTTTAGGGTTATCTTAGTCAATACACAGCCCAAAAGGCATAAATACACAATTTTCAAGTATGGGGTATATAAGTAGATAAACACCCATGTTTTGGGGTGCATTAAATTAAAAACACCGGATTTGAAACCGTAAAGCTTTGAGTAATCCATCCATCTTGCTGCTTTTCACTTTTAATTTTAACTAAATAACAACAGTTGGATTCAATTAATTAAATCCAACAAATTGTTTTAGATCCTTGCATCATGTGGAGACATAATTCCTAGGTATTGTATTGCAGTAGAAGCAAAAAATAAAGGTAATAGAGGGTTCTCATTAAATAATTATAGGGTAAAATCACTTATTTACAAATTACATTTATAATATTTACAAAACATGTTAAATTTGCAATTTTAAAATCATGGGTGGACCCAAGACTTTATCTCGAGCTAAACTAAAAAACTTATATTTTGAAGTGAGCATAAAAATTTATAAGTAAAAAGAAATACATCAAATAAGAGAAGATAAGAAGAGCCCTGACACGACCCGCCTTGAACTCCCAAGGCGAATTGGCCTGGTTTTTAATAAATCGATTGAAAACAATCTAATAAATGAGTATTCTATCAAAAATTCGACAGAATCTCCCCTAAAATTATTACATAACCAAATCTGTAAAATTATAAATCAAGCACTCCCACTCCCAAAAGAATTTCAAATACACAACTATCTCCGAACAACTAATCTCCTTAACAAAATACCAAATTATTCAATACCCAATATCAAAAGAAAATAAAAATGTTATCAACAATCCCCGAAATGTAACAAATTATACGATCCGAAAATATTTCAATAAAACATCTATGACTTCTAACACTATCACGTGGCCATAATTATGAAAATAACAATTATTACTAGGTCGATTGTTGTACCTTCAAATCTCCTGTGGGGGGAAAAATATAATAAAACGGGATGAGTATAAAACTCAGTGAGCTCAATAAGTGGATAGTAGTTTTTTAACATAACTTTAAAATAATTAATCATATCAAAACACAATTTCATCAAAATATCACAAGAACGTAAATAATTTATTAAATTCAAATCATAGTCTCAAATAACAATATCATAATAGACTGTATAAAATCAATGAAATCATAATACTTATATCATCAATACTGAATATCGAAAACTATCACCAAACAAGTACCTAGAGAAAATAATCTCATCATATCAAAATAATTAATTTACTCTAAAATAATTAATCATATCAAAACACAATTTCATCAAAATATTACAAGAACTTAAATAACTTATTAAATTCAAATCATAGTCTCAAATAACAATATCACAATAGACTGCATAAAATTAATGAAATCATAATACTTATATCATCAATACTAAATATCGAAAGCTATCACCAAACAAGTACCCAGGGAAAATAATCTCAGCATATCCGGACCTCGACGAACGAGTAATGACGTAGTATTTGGGTACAATCACGTCTCGGAGCTACACGGATAGACAGGGAAGTACCATCTCATATCTCATCATATTTGAACCTCAACAGACGGGCAATGATGTATTATTTGAGTACAATCACACTTCGGAGCTACACGGATAGATAGGGAAGCTCATAGCTCATCATATCCAGACCTCAACAGACGGGTAATGATGTACTATTTAAGTACAATCACACTCCGAAGCTACACGGATAGATAAGAAAATATCATCACATATCTCATCATATTCGAACCTCAACGGACAGGCAATGACATACTATCTAAGTACCACCACTCCCCGTAGCTATACGGATAGATCGAAAAATATCATCTCATCTGTATTATCTGTATCTCAATATCAATATCTCTGTATTCATTATACTGCATGCATATATCATTGTATCTGAAGGGGAAGAGTACTGTCTAATGATTTTAAAAACAATCATTAAACTCGTATTCATATACCTTTGTACACATATACATAAACATATAATCTCATTTGAAAATCTCATTTCCTTTTTCATTTAACATGTCTTAAATTTGCTTTTCTTTTCTTTAAAATATTATCATGCATATTCAAAACGGTAATCAAAATCATTAATCAAACACATTTCTTGTAATAAATACTAAAACATAAATAAAATGCATTTCTATAAAATCATTAAATCGAAGCCTTTAAAACCAATCTTGTAAACATGCTTTACCATATTTTAAAATCGTAATAAACTATAATGAAAATAGGTTTTGTATATTCCACTCATAGTGACGATATCTGAACTCGGTATCAACAACGTCTGTGGCTTGATTCTCAATTGCGGATCTTCATAATTTAAGGAAATAACATAATTACTATCCATAATTACGAATTATAACTACTATGCTCAAAACAATATTTATCCGTAACAAAATATTCTCAAATTCATAAAATTACCCAAATACCCTCGACATCAAAATTCATCAAATTATCCTCAGAATCACAGATTACACAAACTACCCTCAATTTTGATTACAAAAATATCCACAAGTTCTGAATTTATGAAATTGGCCCAAAAAAATATAAAATTACCAAAATGCCCCTAACAACATAAATTACTGAATTACCCCTGAAATCTCAAATGACATAACTGTCTTAATATGAAATTACCAAAATGTCCATCAATTTCAAAATTACAAAATTATCCCTAAAGTTTGTGAAATTACCGATTGCCCGCCCTTAACGGTCAACGGTGATCGGAACTCAGTCAACAGCAACGGAAAGCTCAGGTTTGATAGTTCTGGCCTCGGTGAGTCCAATGGTGTCGGCAGTGACCTCCCATGCTCGGCGAAGACAGCAGATTGAGCTTCCAAAAATCATGAGCTTTCTGGCGGTGGATCGGCAGTAATCCAGGCGTTTCAGGTGATGGGGTTGGTCGGAAAATGATAAGGGGAAGTTGAAGAACAAGATCCAAGTGGTGGCTCAACCTAATTCTGGCTAGATCGACGGCAGTGATAACGGGTGGAGTCACAGCTTTTCAAGCTGCAATTGCAGGCGTTCTGGTCAGTTTCTGGCGGCAATGACGGTGGGATATGTTGGTAGCTCTCAAGCTTCGTATCGATACCAAGCTCAGCAGGTGGGTGGCCAAAATTGTGAGATCGGGCTGGGTCGGGCACGCTGATCCGGGTCGGTCAAACTGGGTCAACATGTCTGCTTCTCTCTCTCTATCTCTCTCTCTCTCTCTCTCTCTCTCTCTCTCTCTCTTTCTATTTTTGGAAAGCAAATTTAATGCTTCTCTCTCTCATTCTTTCCTTAACAAGTAATCGTCACCTTTCCTTTTTTTTTTTTAAGCTTAATACAAATTAAGCTAATACTGGACCCCAGTGTCGAAATTAAATCCAACTATGCGCCCATTGACTCATGCTCGAAATGTCTCGATTTAATGTCATGACAAAAAAATTTAAATTATTCAAGCACAATCAATTTAATAATTGCGTTCGATGACTCACAATGATTTGTAACAATTCTAACAACTTTTAAAATATTTTCAACGAAATTAAAAATAACATCATACACTCAATTAAATCAATTACAATGCATATGTTACAAGCCTTGCCCCTATAAATATGTACTATAAACAAAGGTAATTAAAAAAGAGTAGAAAACAAAAGCAATACAAAGGGCAATTCAAATATATAAACACTATTTTTTAATTATGGAATCTGAAATTGCAACCTATAATAACATGCAATTATATAAGGATTAATAAATCAATTAAAAATTTCAAGCTAAAATAAATCAAAGTAAAACTTTTATTTTTGAAGTCATGTACTTAATTACTAGGCTTAAATAAATTAAACAATTAAACTTTATTCATTTTTTTAAATTATAAAAATATTATTAGTCAAAAGTTTTAATAATAAACTAAACACAACCAAGCAAAGGTATTGGGTGCCTTTGTTAGGTGCTCTGACCCTCTTTGGGAAACCAAAGGCTGATGATTCTTTTATATATAAAAAAAAAATCCTCAAAATACTTGAATTTTATTTTCTAATTTGACCTCTTAGTTAACGTAATTAATAAATAAAATCTCAAAATTCACATAAGAAGTTTATGAAAGCATTGATAATTGACATACCTTTTTTTTAATTAGAATCTTTTAAAATAAATTAAAGCTATAATAACATTTTAGCCCTATTGTATTTTCAATTTATTCAATATAATATAATTTAATCATTTTATAAAATAAGTCGGTAATTTCAATTGGAAAATGATATATTTAAAACTTAGGGACATACTTGAAAATAGGGGTGGGCAGTTCGGGTTTTTCAGGCTTCAATTTGGGATATAACTCGTTTGGCTTGGAGGATCCAACCCATGAACCCAAATCAAATCGAATTTAGAATTTCGGGTTCAGTTTGGTTCGGTTCAGTTTGAGTTAGAATTTCATGTTATGCAAGGCAATAAATACCAAATGCATACTGTAAAAAATACCTCACACAAAACAAAAAGTTTAAAATGGAATTCATTTGCCCTTGTGGTATCAGAGCCACAAAATTGTTTGCTCTTAAAAATATTGTTTTATGGTATTTTCTAAAACTCCTTCATTTTGCAAGTTAATTCATTATTTCCTAAAGACTAAGATCTTCATCACACATGGCTTCTTCTTCAAATTCCAGTACTGTTTCTCTAACCTCTTCCTTGCATCTTCCTCCTTCTTGTTCTAAATGAACCACCAAAAAGATCGAAAGTCTTGTTGAGTTCTCTTATGTTCCTGAATCGGTTCAGATTGACGAATCCTACATGCCTCTTGTCAATCCTTACCAATTGTACAAGAAAACCCGCTCTCTTACTAGAAGTATCCGAACCCTTGTCAGTACCAAAAGACCTTTACCCAAAGAGTATGTCCAATCTTCTCGGTTTGATTGCTGTGCTCTTCAATCCACCACATCAGAACAATATGTTACCCTCGAAATTTCCCCTGAGTTGATTACTTCCTGGAAACAAGAGGGCTATACTCACCTTCATCTTGGAGGAATCCATCTTGTTCTTACTCTTCATAGTCGAAAAGGTTTACCCGTATCAGCTAGACTTGCTTTGCTCAATACCCGTTTTAAACACTATGAACATGCCATCATTGGCACTGTTCTCACTACCCTACATGCTAGTAGTGTTCTTTTAACCTTTTACCCCAACTTTAACCTTTCTCTTGATGATCCAAACCTCCCCACTGCTCTAAAAGTCCATATCCAGCTCCAGGGAGCTAATCAAATAGCTACTTCAAAAATGGCTACTTTACACCATCAATTGGTGTACCGCTTGCAAAATCATGCTTTGGACTTACCCATTTCTCAAGAAACCTCAGATGCCTTGATGATTCTTACTGAATCTGAAGATAATCCTACTATCATTCAGATTCCCAGACAAATTTCCAGACACGAGCTCTTACAGCTCATGCCCCTTAAGTGGTTGTCTAATTATGAAAAGTTCCATCAAAACACAGAACCAATCTCGACTTCTGAAAGTTCTTTTGAAAAACGGCCCGATTGCACTGTTAAGGTGACTTTTAAGCCACCACCACTTCCGGTTCCTATGATTTCCTGTGCTCCACCTTTACCAGATATCATTATCACCTCTCCTATACCCAGCTTTCAATCAACACCTCCACCATCAGAGGCCCCACACATATTGTCCTATACCCATTCTGCCATGATCCAGCCTGTCCAGACTAATCAAGAGGATTTACCCATTTTGTCCTTTGATTCCCATGGTTATCCTGTTTATCCAGCCAAACTAAACGGTCATTTCATATAGGATGTTCCCGCATCAAGTATGTGTGACCTAGGTTGTTCTTGTTGGGAAGATGTTGAAATCCTTGAACTTCCCAAGAAAAAGAAAAATATTGTTTTCCCAGGTTGCAAATATCATAAAAAGGATCCACCATCTGATGATCCAGATCCCTCTGTCAGTTATTTACCCTTACCTGTTTATCAGAAGGGTTTACAGTGGATTCACACCCATGAACCTGAACTTTTGTCTTGTTCCCAACATGCTCAATTCCAACAGCCTATTCCACCTTCTCTATTGCTCTCATCTTGTTTGATGTTCTCTCCTACAGATTTTCCTCCTTTAGACAAACAAACAGATGTCTCTAGACATGTTATTTCTAAGCCACTTGTCCAGTCCCTTATTACCCCTACTGGCCATATGGAGGAACCCAAGTCTTTTAAAGCAGTTCTAAATTGGCAAACACAAAATGCCAGAGTCCAGAATCAATCTTTAACCTCTCTTCACCAAAAGATTGATAACATCTCCTCACGAACTGTTCATGTTGAAAAATAAGTTGATCACATCAGCTTACAACTTCAAAAGCTATATCAGGACATGCAAGATCGAGTTGTTCAATTAGATCTTGATCTGCAAGATATGATCCAGAAACGGTATTGGGGTCCATAATTCAATCAAAAAGAGGCTGAGATCAGACAACTAAAAGCTGAGTTGGCACGAATTGACTCATAAAAACAACAACCATCACTTTTTAGTAAACTCCAACCTATCCCAACTTTATCTCAAACCTACCATCCTTTTGGCACCTTTATGGCTCCATCACAGCCATATAATCCTACAAAATTATTTGGCATGACCCACACACTTTTTAAAGATGAACCAAAACCCCAAATCTGTCCAAAAGCTACCACATCCTCACCCAAACCTCCAGTATCCCTTTGGGATACTCCATCTCCCTCTACTGGCAAAACTCCTGCTCAGCAAATGGAAATTACCACTGCCACCACTGTTCCACAACCTACAGATACAGACGAACTAAACTCTTCTAGTTCTTCTGATTTTGATGAGACTTCCACAGATGATCAAACTTATGATACTTCAACCAGTGACTCAGAAGCTAACTATGCTGATATTTTTAGGTTATTAATGGCTGATCCTACTGACCCACAGCCAAGTGAACCTGTAGTCACTGAACCTGAAGAAGTTGACGACAATGAACCAGAGCCCAATGAACAGGAGACCTCTAGCCAGCCTAGGCCTTAAAGGTCTTCATCAGACTGAAAGCCTTCCAATGGTCCTTGGTTCACTTTTGATGATCTTCCACCTCATAGATGGCGTGAACGTCTCCAAGAACTATCTGCTTGGATTGATCTCCAGATGCTCCGCTCTGGAGCAACAACCCAATCTGTGCTAAAAGAATTCTCTACCCGTTTTACGGGATCACTTAGAGATTGGCTTGATAGCTTGGGTACTTACAGACAACTTAAGTTCATTCAACTTCCTGAAGTCTCTACTGCTTTGGCTTTAATTCATGAGCAATTCATAGGGGAACCCTCTGTTACCTATGACGTTGCTAGACGAGAATTCCTCAACATGAAGTGTTGTTCTTTACAACATAAAGACCTCTACTTCAATTACAAGCGCATGTCTATCTTGTACTACAAGTTGAACGGTTACAATGACTCAACCCTGAGACATGTGTTCATGGCATCTTTGCTCATAACTTGGTTATAGACAATCTTTCCCTTGGTAAGATTTTCCAACTTGCTATGGGATGTCTAGATAAACTTTGTGAACAAAAGAAGTTTTTCAAAGAACTTCTCCCTTTATGAACAAAAGAAGTTTTTCAAAGAACTTCTCCGAGACAAAGAACCATTTAGATTTACCTGTAAAAAACCCTATCTGAAACTCAAGTGTAAAGATAAAAACCAGTGTCATTGTCCTTCTAAGAAAAAACACCATTTTCAAAAATACTTCTCCAACCCTAATCACTATTCCAGAAAAAGATCCAAGAAACGATTCAAACCTCTACGGTTTTTCCGTAAGAAAACCTCCTCTCACGACTCTCTTAGAGAAAAGAAATCCAGATGTTTTATCTGTCATAAGAGAGGCCATTTTGCAAAGAACTACCCTACCAAACCAGCTAGAGCAGTAGCCATTTTTACAACATCTTCAGAATAATACAGACTTCACTCTTGATGATCAGCTTGAATTCTTATTTTCTAAACAAGAAAGTCCAGATGAGTCTACAGTCTTTGCCCTTGAAAATTCTTCTGATGAAGAATCCTTGACTGATTCTGAAGAACCCATTCTCACTATTGCTACCATTCAGACCCAATCCATAAACAAAGCCCAACCTGTTCATGATCTCACAATCCCTATTCCCTCAATCAAAGTCCAAGTCCTTCCCTCCAAATATCATAGGCCCATTTATGTTATTGGGTTTGTTAACACTGGAGCCCAAAGATCCATGATGAATCTAGCCATTTTAACATCTGAGTGTTGGTAACAACACCAAGAATACTTTAAGGCTGTAAATGGTGAACTGTTCTCCACAAAGCTCATTACAAAAAAACCCATTGGTATCCAGCTTTTTCCCAACTATATCCTTTGGACCAAAGTCATTGGTTCCAATCTGCCCAATAAAGACCTCTTGATAGGTTTTGATGTCCTACACCAGGCCAAACAATTGCACATTTCTGCAATCGGTATTCGGTTCAAACATATGTTCAAAACATATACCAGTGCCTTGAAACTTTACTCTTTGGCCCAAACACCATCCTCTTATGTTGACATCAATGCCAAATTTCTCACATTATGTCCTGATGACCACAGTAAATTCCAACATCCTCATCCTCTGTGGAAAAATAGCCAGTTCTTTATTAAACTTCCCTTCAAGCTTAATGAAGACCATAACCCTACCAAAGCTACTCATCCTGGCATGATGCCAGAAGACCTCACTTTAGCCCAATTTAAGTGTCAACAGCTTTTGGCCCAAGGCCTTATTGAACCCACTACTTCTCAATGGGCTTGCCAAGTCTTTTATGTTGAAAAACATTCTGAGAATGTCCGAGGAAAGAATAGGCTAGTCATTGATTACCAACCTTTGAATATCTTTTTACAGGATATTAAATTTCCTTTACCCAGAAGACAAGTCTTGTTTACCCAACTAAAAAATGCCAAGATTTTTTCTAAGTTTGATTTAAAATCAGGCTTTTGGCAACTTGGGGTCCATCCTGATGATAGACCCAAAACCGCCTTTTTTTATTCCCAATGCCCATTATCAATGGACTGTTTTCCCATTTGGGCTTAAGACAGCTCCATCACTGTTCCAAAAGGCCATGACTACTATTTTCCAGCCCATTCTCCATCATACACTGGTCTACATTGATGGCTTGTTATTATTCTCCGAAACCCATGACCAACATCATAATTTGTTGAATCAATTTCTCCAGATTGTTCAACACCATAGCATAATGCTTTCAGCCACTAAAAGCACTATCGCCACAGACCACATCACTTTCCTTGGTATGGAAATCCAAAATGGATCCTACCAGCCCAGTCCACACATAGCCCAAGAGTTACAATACTTTCCTTATAGTAACTTTTCCAGAAAACAAATTCAACAGTTTTTGGGAATAGTTAACTATATCCGTGACTTCATTCCATGTGTCAATAACTACACCTCTCCTTTATCCTCACTTTTGAAAAAGAATCCTCTATCATGGAATGACCACCACACCACATGTGTCTCCTACCTAAAAAGATATGCACAGAGTCCCCCACCATTGCGAATCATTACTAATGGACAACACATCCTCGATGATGCCTCGACGGCGGCGTGGGGAGCCATTTTGATTGAAAAGATTGATGACAAAGAACATTATGTCGCGCATCTTTAGTGGGCCGATTCTCTTTACTCAAAAGCATTACCACACTGTCTACAAAGAAATCTTAGCAGTAAAAAATGGCATTAAAAAGTTTGAATTCCACCTCATCGGATTCCAATTCCTTGTCAGAATGAAAAATTCAGCTTTTCCAAATATGCTGAATTTCAAAAATCATTCAGTTCTGGAAAAGACGCTACTTCGCCTAAAAGATTGGTTTTCCCGATATGACTTCAAAGTTTCACATATAAAAGAGGAACACAATATCATTCCAGATTACCTCTGAAGAAAACCTTCTCCCAAAATCTTAAAGCAGATACAGTCCCATTTTCCAGTCATTTCCATGGCTTCTTCACTCCCTAAGACAACCCTCACTAAAAAGTTTACCCTTGGAAACCGTGCTTTCAGCACTCCTTTCCATCTTCAGGAATATGCTAAATCTTTTCTCATGCAGTATTATATACTTGCATGCTCTGAATACCCTGATTCCTCTACATTCCAGGATTATCATTCGGAATATATGTTTCTTACAGGTCTTACTTTAGATCTGTTCGGACCTCTTTCCGAGAATGAGTTATGGTATATGTGGTGTCTCTCACCATCTTGTATGCCAGGGACCTGGTTTCCCGCTATTTGCCACTCTTGACCTTTTAAACAATCCAGAACAAGCCACCTCTCTTACCTGGACACTTTTTGAATGGTTTGCGCCGTTACCTGTTTGGCGCCATAAACTTCAACAGCTCAAAACCACTCATAATCTTGGTAGAATCCCTTACCAAGAAGCCCAGCTGTTTACCTCCGTCTTCATAGTCCACCATCCATACTTCCAGCACCTTGGACATTTATCTTTCTGGACTCAAGATCAAATATATGAGTGGACCACAATCCCTCATCCTGCTTTGTTACAGCAAGACTATGCCACCAAGACAAATATGAAAAATTATCTTTTTCAGATTAACCATGTTACACCCCTATCTACTGACATTAAACACACCTCCATTGGTCTACAACATGATATTTTTATGATCCCTACACCATCCCTGGTCTCTAAACCAAAATCTCGTGGTATTATTATTAAGAAAGAACGTCTTGATTATACGGACTTCCTATTCCAAGACTCTTAAAATCCATGGGAAGAATTCTTTCCTCTTGACAGTCAAAATCAACCACAACCTGGTCAAAGCAGCAACCCTCCTACTATAGCACCTTGGCCTCAACACATCAGGCCCATTACTTTGCTCACTCCTCCACCAGTAGTCTAGCCTTTTATTGAAAATGACACTGTTATGGCTGACTGGCCCGGAAAAGGAAAAACCTGCCCTGCACATCATCCTGACCAAGCTCAAGACTGCACCTGGCCCTTCCGACCTTGTGGGACCAAATCACCCGACGCAACAGAACCCTCCTAAGAGGATACCATCTCCCTGTAAAGTCTATCCGCTAGCTGGAAAGTACTTTATTAAAAATATTTTGTCCGTTTGTAATAATGATCATGAATGGTGTGTTGTCATGATCACTGCTTTCTTTTCCTTTATTATTTATGTTAATATCGGTGTGCTGTAAAAAATGGTGTCTTAATGTCTTTCATCACATTTAGCGTCTTTGTCAACTTTAGCGTCTTTGTCAACATCGGTGTCTTTGTCAACTTTAGCGTCTTTGTCAACATCGGTGTGCTGTCTACATTAGTGTGCTGTCAAAGTTGGTGTCCTATCATAATCTTTGTAACAACACCTTTGTAAAAGTTGTTTGTTTTCTTATGCTTTGTAAACGTTACGTTTGTAAAAGCTGATAAGGACTTATCATTATCCATTCTCTCTCATTCCCTATAAAAGGAGCAGACTCTTGTAAAAGAAAACAACTAGAAAATGAAATATATGAATATTTCAGAATTCTCTCCCATGTTTAACTAACTTCTCTTTTCTTAGTCTAAAGGAATAATGAATTAACTTAAGGAATTAAGGAGTAATGGAACTGTTCATAAAACCTGAGGAAGTATGCTCTACACTTGCCTTCTTCGAAGGATCCTATGTATCATAAAACTCTTCAGCTTTAACTTTTCCTGTTTTGGCCATGGGCGCCTGTGTTAAGGAAATAAAAAAAAACCCTGAGTCTTGGTATATCGGCTAGAAACCCGAGCATGCGGGCTACTGGTCCAAAGGATGATTAAGTTCATCATTGCTCTGGTGTAACAACGCCACGTACTACGTACTCTGCCCTTGTGAAAGGAATGCTGAAAGCATAGTTTCCAGGGGTAAATTTTTTAGTGAGGGCTGTCTCAGGGAGTGAAGAAGCCATGGAGATTACTGGAAAATGGGACTGTATTTGCTTTGAGATTTTGGGAAAAGGTTTTCTTGAGAGGTAATCTGGAATGATACTGTGTTCCCCTTTTATATGTGAAACTTTGAAGTCATATCGGGAAAATCAATCTTTTAGGCGACGTAACGTCTTTTCCGGAGCTAAATGATTTTTTAAATTCAGCATATTTGGAAAAACTGAATTATCCATTTTGACAAGGAATTGGAATCCGATGAGGTGGAATTTAAAATTTTTAATACCATTTTTGACCATTAAGATTTCTTTATAGACAGTGTGATAATGCTTTTGAGCTTAAGAGAACTGTCCACTAGCATGCGCGACATAATGTTCGTTGTCATCAATCTTTTCAATCAAAATGGCTCCCCACGCCTCGTTAGAGGCATTAGTTTGCAGGATGCGTTGTCCATTAGTAATGATTAAAAACAAAAATCAATAAGGCCTTGGGCCAAAAGCTGTTGACACTCAAATTGGGCTAAAGTGAGGTCTTCTGGCGTCATGCCAGGATGAGTAGCTTTGGTAGGGTTATGGTCTTCATTAAGCTTGAAGGGAAGTTTAATAAAGAACTGGCTATTTTTCCACAAAGGATGAGGATGTTGGAATTTACTGTGGTCATCAGGACATAATGTGAGAAATTTGGCATTGATGTCAGCATAAGAGGATGGTGTTTGGGCCAAAGAGTAAAGTTTCAAGGCACTGGTATATGTTTTGAACATATGTTTGAACCGAATGCTGATTGTAGAAATGTGCAATTGTTTGGCCTGGTGTAGGACATCAAAACCTATCAAGAGGTCTTTATTGGGCAGATTAGAACCAATGACTTTGGTCCAAAGGATATAGTTGGGAAAAAGCTGGATACCAATGAGTTTTTTGGTAATGAGCTTTGTGGAGAACAGTTCACCATTTGCAGCCTTAAAGTATTCTTGGTGTTGTTGCCAACACTCAGATGGTAAAATGGCTGGATTCATTATGGATCTTTGGGCTCCGGTGTTAACAAACCCAATAACATAAATGGGCCTATAATATTTGGAGGGAAGGACTTGGATTTTGATTGAGGGAATAAGGATTGTGAGATCATGAACAGGTTGGGCTTTGTTTATGGATTGGGTCTGAATGGTAGCAATAGTGAGAATGGGTTCTTCAGAATCAGTCAAGGATTCTTCATAGAAGAATTTTCAAGGGCAAAACTGTAGACTCATCTAGACTTTCTTGTTCAGAAAACAAGAATTCAAGCTGATCATCAAGAGTGAAGTCTGTATTATTCTGAAGATGTTGTATTAATCTAACTGCTCTACCTGGTTTGGTAGGGCAGTTCTTTGCAAAATGGCCATTGCTCTAACTGGTTTGGTAGGGCAGTTCTTTGCAAAATGGCCTCTCTTATGACAGATAAAACATCTGGATTTCTTTTCTCTAAAAGAGTCGTGAGAGGAGGTTTTCTTATGGAAAAACCGTAGAGGTTTGAATCGTTTCTTGGATCTTTTTCTAGAATAATGATTAGGGTTGGAGGAGTATTTCTGAAAATGGTGTTTTTTCTTGGAAGGACAGTGACACTAGTTTTTATCTTTACACTTGATTTTCATATAGGGTTTTTTACAGGCAGATCTGAATGGTTCTTTGTCTTGGAGAAGTTCTTTGAAAAACTTCTTTTGTTCACAAAGGGAGAAGTTCTTTGAAAAACTTCTTTTGTTCACAAAGTTTATCTAGACATCCCATAGCAAGTTGGAAAATCTTACCAAGGGAAAGATTGTCTATAACCAGGTTATGAGCTGTGATCTGTCGCTGTAACTCAGGTTGTAATTCCTCAGGCAAAGATGCCATGAACACATGTCTCAAGGTTAAGTCATTGTAACCGTTCAACTTGTAGTACAAGATAGACATGCGCTTGTAATGGAAATGGAAGTCTTTAGGTTGTAAAGAACAACACTTCATGTTGAGGAATTCTCGTCTAGCAACGTCATAGGTAACAGAGGGTTCCCCTATGAATTGCTCATGAATTAAAGCCAAAGCAGTAGAGACTTCAGGAAGTTAAATGAACTGAAGTTGTCTGTAAGTACCCAAGCTATCAAACCAATCTCTAAGTGATCCTGTAAAACGGGTAGAGAATTCTTTTAGCACAGATTGGGTTGTTGCTCCAGAGCGGAGTATCTGGAGATCAATCCAAGCAGATAGTTCTTGGAGACGTTCACGCCATCTATGAGGTAGAAGATCATCAAAAGTGAACTAAGGACCATTGGATGGCTTTGAGTCTGATGAAGACCTTTAAGGCTTAGGCTGGCTAGAGGTCTCCTGTTCATTGGGCTCTGGTTTATTGTCGCCAACTTCTTCAGGTTCAGTGACTACAGGTTCACTTGGCTGTGGGTCAGCAGGATCAACCATTAATAACCTAGAAATATCAGCATAGTCAGCTTTTGAGTCACTCGTTGGAGTATCACAAGTTTGATCATCAGTGGAAGTCTCATCAAAATCAGAAGAACTAGAAAAGTTTAATTCGTTTGTATCTGTAGGTTGTGGAACAGTGGTGGCAGTGGTAATTTCCATCTGCTGAGCAGGAGTTTTGCCAGTAGAGGGATATGGAGTATCCCGAAGAGATACTGGAGGTTTGGGTGAGGATGTGGTAGCTTTTGGACGGATTTTGGGTTTTGGTTCATCTTTAAAAAGTGTGTGGGTCATGCCAAATAATTTTGTAGGATCATATGGCCGTGATGGAGCCATAAAGGTGCCAAAAGGATAGTAGGTTTGAGATAAAGTTGGGATAGGTTGGCGTTTACTAAAAAGTGATGGTTTTTTCTGAGTCAATTCGTGCCAACTCAGCTTTTAGTTGTCTGATCTCAGCCTCCTTTTGATTGAATTCTGGACCCCAATACCGTTTCTGGATCATTTCTCGCAGATCAAGATCTAATTGAATAACTCGATCTTGCATGTCCTAATACAGCTTTTGAAGTTGTAAGCTGATGTGATCAACTTGTTTTTCAACATGAATAGTTCGAGAGGAGATGTTATCAACCTTTTGGTGAAGAGAGGTTAAAGATTGATTTTGGACTCTGGCATTTTGTGTTTGCCAATTTAGAACTGCTTTAAAAGACTTGGGTTCCTCCATATGGCCAGTAGGGGTAATAGGAGACTGGACAAATGGCTTAGAAATAACATGTCTAGAGACATCTGTTTGTTTGTCTAAAGGAGGAAAATCTGTAGGAGAGAACATCATACAAGATGAGAGCAATAGAGAAGGTGGAATAGGCTGTTGGAATTGAGCATGTTGGGAACAAGACAAAAGTTCAGGTTCATGGGTGTTTTCTGATAAACAGATAAGGGTAAATAACTAACAGAGGGATCTAGATCATCAGATGGTGGATCCTTCTTATGATATTTACAACCTGGGAAAACAATATTTTTCTTTTTCTTTTTCTTGGGAAGTTCAAGGATTTCAACATCTTCCCAACAAGAACAACTTGGGTCACACATACCCGATGTGGGAACATCCCACATGAAATGACCATTTAGTTTGGCTGGATAAATAGGATAACCATGGGAATCAAAGGACAAAATAGGTAAATCCTCTTGATCAGTCTGGACAGGCTGGATCATAGCAGAATGGGTATAGGACAATATGTGTAGGGCCTCTGATGGTGGAGGTGTTGATTGAAGGCTGGGTGTAGGAGAGGTGATAATGATATTTGGTAAAGGTGAAGCAGAGGAAATCATAGGAACCGGAAGTGGCAGTAGCTTAAAAGTCATCTTAATAATGCCATCGGGCCGTTTTTCAAAAGAGCTTTCAGAAGTCGAGATTGGTTATGTGTTTTGATAGAACTTTGCATAATTAGACAACCACTCAAGGGGCATGAGCTGTAAGAGCTCGTGTCTGGGAATCTGAATGATAGTAGGAATATCTTCAGATTCAGCAAGAATCATCAAGGCATCTGAGGTTTCTTGAGAAGTGGGTAAGTCGAAAGCATGATTTTGCAATCGGTACACCAATTGATGGTGTAAAGTAGCCATTTTGGAAGTAGTTATCTGATCAGCTCCCTGGAGCTGGATCTGGACTTTTAGAGCAGTGGGGAGGTTTGGATCATCAAGAGAACGGTTAAAGTTGGGGTAAAAGGTTAAAAGAACACTACCAGTATGTAACATATTGTTATGATGTGGTGGATTGAAGAGCACAGCGATTAAACCGAGAAGATTAGACATACTCTTTGGGTAAAGGTCTTTTGGTACTGACAAGGGTTCGGATACTTCTAATAAGTGAGCGGGTTTTCTTGAACAATTGGTAAGGATTGACAAGAGGCATGTAGGATTCGTCAATCTGAACCAATTCAGGAACATAAGAGAACTCAACAAGACTTTCAATCTTTTTGGTGGTTCGTTTAGAACAAGAAGGAGGAAGATGCAAGGAAGAGGTTAGAGAAATAGTACTAGAATTTGAAGAAGAAGCCATGTGTGATGAAGATCTTAGTCTTTAGGAAATAATGAATTAACTTGCAAAATGAAGGAGTTTTAGAAAATACCATAAAACAATATTTTTAAGAGCAAACAATTTTGTGGCTCTGATACCACAAGGGCAAAGTACGTAGTACGTGGCGTTGTTACACCAGAGCAATGATGAACTTAATCATCCTTTGGACCAGTAGCCTGCATGCTCGGGTTTCCAGTCGATATACCAGAGACTCAGAGTTTTCTTTTATTTCCTTAACACAGGCGCTTATGGCCAAAACAAGAAAACTTAAAACTCAAGAGTTTTCTGATACACAAGATCCTTCGAAGAAGGCAAGTGTAGAGCATACTTCCTCAGGTTTTATGAACAGTTCCATTACTCCTTAATTCCCTAATTTAATTCATTATTCCTTTAGACTAAGAAAAGAGAAATTAGTTAGACATGGGAGAGAATTCTGAAAGATGCATATTTTAATTTTCTTCTTGTTTTTTCTTTTACAAGAGTCTGCTCCTTTTATAGGGAAGGAGAGAGAGTGGATAAGGATAAGTCCTTATCAGTTTTTACAAACGTAACGTTTACAAAGCATAAGAAAACAAACAACTTTTACAAAGGTGCTGTTACAAAGATTATGATAGGACACCAACTTTGACAACACACTAATGTAGACAGCACACCGATGTTGATAGCACACCAAGGTTGACAGCACACCAGGGTTGACAGCACACCATTTTTGACATCACACTGAGATTGACATAAATAACAAAGGAAAAGCAAGCGGTGATCATGACAATACACCATTCATGATCATTATTACAAACGGACAAAATATTTTTAATAAAGTGCTTTCCAGCTGGCGGATAGACTTTACAGGGAGATGGTATCCTCTGAGGAGGATTCTGTTGCGTCGGGTGATTTGGTCCCACAAGGTCGGAAGGGCCAGGTGTAGTCTTGAGCTTGGTCAGGATGATGTGCAGGGCAGGTTTTTCCTTTTCTGGGCTAATAAGCCATAACAGTGTCATTTTCAATAAAAGGCTGGACTATTGGTGGAGGAGTGAGCAAAGTAATGGGCCTGATGTGTTGAGGCCAAGGTGCTGTAGTAGGAGAGTTGTTGCTTTGACCAGGCTGTGGTTGATTGTGACTGTCAAGAGGAAGGAATTCTTCCCATAGATCTTGAGAGTCTTGGAATAGGAAGTCCATATAATCAAGACGTTCTTCCTTAATGATAATACCACGAGATTTTGGTTTAAAGACCAGGGATGGTGTATGGATCATAAAAATATTATGTTGTGGACTAATGGAGGTGTGTTTAATGTCAGTAGATGGGGGTGTGACATGGTTAATCTGAAAAAGATAATTTTTCAGATTTGTCTTGGTGTCATAGTCTTGCTGTAACAAAGCAGGATGAGGGATGGTGATCCACTTATACATTTGATCTTGAGTCCAGAAAGATAAATGTCCAGGGTGCTGGAAGTAGGGACGGTAGACTATGAAGACGGAGGTAAACAGTTGGGCTTCTTGGTAAGGGATTCCATCAAGATTATGGGTGGTTTTGAGCTGTTGAAGTTTATGGCGCCAAACAGGTAAGGGCGCAAACCATTCAAAAAGGGTCCAAGTAAGAGAGGTGGCTTGTTCTGGATTGTTTAAAAGGTCAAGAGTGGCAAATAGCGGGAAAACCAGTCTGGTGGCATACAGTAGTGAGAGACACCACATATACCATAACTCATTTTCTGAAAGTGGTTCAGACATATCTAAAGTAAGACCTGTAAGAAACATATATTCCGGATGATAATCCTGGAATGTAGGGGAATCAGGGTATTCAGAGCATGCAAGTATATAATACCGCATGACAAAAGATTTAGCATATTCCTGAAGATGGAAAGGAGTGCTGAAAGCACGGTTTCTAGGGGTAAACTTTTTTGTGAGGGCTGTCTCAGGGAGTGAAGAAGCCATGGGGATGACTGGAAAATAGGACTGTATCTGCTTTGAGATTTTGGAAGAAGGTTTTCTTGAGAGATAATCTGGAATGACATTATGTTCCCTTTTTATATGGGAAACTTTGAAGTCATATCGGGAAAACCAATCTTTTAGGCGAAGTAACGTCTTTTCCGGAACTGAATGATTTTTGAAATTCAGCATATTCGGAAAAACTGAATTATCCATTATGACAAGGAATTGGAATCCAATGAGGTGGAATTCAAACTTTAGTTCATCATTGCTCTAGTGTAACAACGCCACATACTGTGTACTCTGCCCTTGTGGTATCAGAGCCACAAAATTGTTTTCTCTTAAAAATATTGTTTTATGGTATTTTCTAAAACTCCTTCATTTTGCAAGTTAATTCATTATTTCCTAAAGACTAAGATCTTCATCACACATGGCTTCTTCTTCAAATTCCAGTACTGTTTCTCTAACCTCTTCCTTGCATCTTCCTCCTTCTTGTTTTAAACGAACACCAAAAAGATCGAAAGTCTTGTTAAGTTCTCTTATGTTCCTGAATCAGTTCAGATTGACGAATCCTACATGCCTCTTGTCAATTCTTACCAATTGTACAAGAAAACCCGCTCTCTTACTAGACGTATCCGAACCCTTGTCAGTACCAAAAGACCTTTACCTAAAGAGTATGTCCAATCTTCTCGGTTTGATCGCTGTGCTCTTCAATCCACCACATCAGAACAATATGTTACCCTTGAAATTTCCCCTGAGTTGATTACTTCCTGGAAACATGAGGGCTATACTCACCTTCATCTAGGAGGAATCCGTCTTGTTCTTACTCTTCATGGTCGAAAAGGTTTACCCGTATCAGCTAGACTTGCTTTGCTCGATACCCGTTTTTAAACACTATGAACATGCCATCATTGGCACTGTTCTCACTACCCTACATGCTGGTAGTGTTCTTTTAACCTTTTACCCCAACTTTAACCTTTCTCTTGATGATCTAAACCTCCCCACTGCTTTAAAAGTCCAGATTCAGCTCCAGGGAGCTAATCAGATAGCTACTTCAAAAATGGCTACATTACACCATCAATTGGTGTATCGCTTGCAAAATCATGCTTTGGACTTACCAACTTCTCAAGAAACCTCAGATGCCTTGATGATTCTTGCTGAATCTGAAGATATTCCTACTATCATTCAAATTCCCAAACAAATTCCCAGACACGAGCTCTTACAGCTCATGCCTCTTAAATGGTTGTCTAATTATGAAAAGTTCCATCAAAACACAGAACCAATCTTGACTTCTGAAAGTTCTTTTGAAAAACGGCCCAATGGCACTGTTAAGATGACTTTTAAGCCACCACCACTTTCGATTCCTATGATTTCCTCTGCTCCACCTTGTCCAGTCCCCTATTACCCCTACTGGCCATATGGAGGAACCCAAGTCTTTTAAAGCAGTTCTAAATTGGCAAACACAAAATACCAAAGTCCAAAATCAATCTTTAACCTCTCTTCACCAAAAGGTTGATAACATCTCCTCTCGAACTGTTCATGTTGAAAAACAAGTTGATCACATCAGCTTACAACTTCAAAAGCTGTATCGGGACATGCAAGATTGAGTTGTTCAATTAGATCTTGATCTGCGAGAAATGATCCAGAAACGGTATTTGGGTCCATAATTCAATCAAAATGAGGCTGAGATCAAACAACTAAAAGCTGAGTTGGCACGAATTGACTTAGAAAAACAACTTTATCTCAACTTTATCCCAACTTTAACTCTAACCTACCATCCTTTTGGCACCTTTATGGCTCCATCACGGTCATATGATCCTACAAAATTATTTGGCATGACCCACACACTTTTTAAAGATGAACCAAAACCCCAAATCTGTCCAAAAGCTACCACATCCTCACCCAAACCTCCAGTATCCCTTCGGGATACTCCATCTCCCTCTACTGGCAAAACTCCTGCTCAGCAGATGGAAATTACCACTGCCACCACTGTTCCACAACCTACAGATACAAACGAACTAAACTCTTCTAGTTCTTCTGATTTTGATGAGACTTCCACTGATGATCAAACTTGTGATACTCCAACCAGTGACTCAGAAGCTGACTATGCTGATATTTTCAGGTTATTAATGGCTGATCCTGCTGACCTACAGCCAAGTGAACCTATAGTCACTGAACTTGAAGAAGTTGGTGACAATGAACCAGCGCCTAATGAACAGGAGACCTCTAGCCAGCCTAGGCCTCAAAGGTCTTCATCAGACTCAAAGCCATCCAATGGTCCTTGGTTCACTTTTGATGATCTTCCACCTCATAGATGGCGTGAACGTCTCCAAGAACTATCTGCTTGGATTGATCTCCACATGCTCCGCTCTAGAGCAACAACCCAATCTGTGCTAAAAGAATTCTCTACCCGTTTTATGGGATCACTTAGAGATTGGTTTGATAGCTTGGGTACTTACAGACAACTTCAGTTCATTCAACTTCCTGAAGTCTCTACTGCTTTGGCTTTAATTCATGAGCAATTCATAAGGGAACCCTCTATTACCTACGAGCGTTCTTTAGACGAGAATTCCTCAACATGAAGTGTTGTTCTTTACAACCTAAAGACCTCCACTTCCATTACAAGCGCATACATCTTGTACTACAAGTTGAATGGTTACAATGACTCAACCCCGAGACATGTGTTCATGACATCTTTGCTCGAGGAATTACAACCCGAGTTCAAAATGACGGATCGCACACTCATAACCTGGTTATAGACAATCTTTCCCTTGGTAAGATTTTCCAACTTGCTATGGGATGTCTAGATAAACTTTGTGAACAAAAGAAGTTTTTCGAAGAACTTCTCCGAGACAAAGAACCATTCAGATCTGCCTGTAAAAAACCCTATCTGAAAATCAAGTGTAAAGATAAAAACCAGTGTCACTGTGCTTCCAAGAAAAAACACCATTTTCAGAAATACTCCTTCAACCCTAATCACTATTCCAGAAAAAGATCCAAGAAACGATTCAAACCTCTACGGTTTTTCCGTAAGAAAACCTCCTCTCACGCCTCTCTCACAACAAAGAAATTCAGATGTTTTATCTGCCATAAGAGAGGTCATTTTGTAAAGAACTGCCCTAATAAACCAACTAGAGTAGTTAGATTAATACAACATCTTCAGAATAATACAGACTTCACTCTTGATGATCAGCTTGAATTCTTGTTTTTTGAACAAGAAAGTCCAGATGAGTCTACAGTCTTTGCCTTTGAAAATTCTTCTGATGAAGAATCCTTGACTGATTCTAAAGAACCCATTCTCACTATTGCTAGGTCTGAATCCATAAACAAAGCTCAACCTGTTCATGATCTTACCATCCCTATTCCCTCAATCAAAGTCCAAGTCCTTCCCTCCAAATATCATAGGCCCATTTCTGTTATCGGGTTTATTGACACCGGAGCCCAAACCTCCATGATGAATCCAGCCATTTTACCATCTGAGTATTGGCAACAACACCAAGAATACTTTAAGGCTGCAAATGGTGAATTGTTCTCCACAAAGCTCATTACCAAAAAACCCATTGGTATCCACCTTTTTCCTAATTATATCATTTGGACTAAAGTCATTGGTTCCAATCTGCCCAATAAAGACCTCTTGATAGGTTTTGATGTCCTACACCAAGCCAAACAATTGTACATTTCTACAATCGGCATTCGGTTCAAACATATGTTCAAAACATATACCAGTGCCTTGAAACTTTACTCTTTGGCCCAAACATCATCTTCTTATGCTCAGATCAATGACCAATTTCTCAGATTATGTCCTGATGACCACAGTAAATTCCAACATCCCTATCCTCTGTGGAAAAATAGCCAGTTCTTTATTAAACTTCCCTTCAAGCTTAATGAAGACCATAACCCTACCAAAGCTACTCATCCTGGTATAACGCCAGAAGACCTCACTTTAGCCCAATTTGAGTGTCAACAGCTTTTGGCCTAAGGCCTTATTGAACCCACTACTTCTCAATGGGCTTGCCAAGCCTTCTATGTTGAAAAACATTCTGAGAAGGTCCGAGGAAAGAAAAGACTTGTCATTGATTACCAACCTTTGAATATCTTTTTACCAGTGTATGATTAAGTTTGATTTAAAATCAGGCTTTTGGCAACTTGGGGTCCATCCTGATGACAGACCCAAAACCGCCTTTCACATTCCCAATGCCTATTATCAATGGACTGTTTTGCCATTTGGGCTTAAGACAGCTCCATCACTGTTCCAAAAGATGACTACTATTTTCCAGCCCATTCTCCATCATACACTGGTCTACATTGATGACTTGTTATTATTCTCAGAAACCCATGACTAACATCATAATTTGCTAAATCAATTTCTCCAGATTGTTCAACACCATGGCATAATGCTTTCAGCCACTAAAAGCACTATCGCCACAGACCACATCACTTTCCTTGGTATGGAAATCTAAAATGGATCCTACCAGCCAAGTCCACACATCGCCCAAGAGCTCCAATACTTTCCTGATAGTAACTTTTCCAGAAAATAAATTCAACAGTTTTTGGGAATAGTTAACTATATCCGTGACTTCATTCCACGTGTCAATAACTACACCTCTCCTTTATCCTCACTTTTGAAAAAGAATCCTCCATCATGGAATGTCCACCACACCACGTGTCTCCTACCTAAAAAGATATACACAGAATCCCCCACCATTACGAATCATTACTAATGGACAACTCATCCTATAGATTGATGCCTCTGACGAGCCGTGGGGAGCCATTTTGATTGAAAAGATTGATGACAACGAACATTATATCGCGCATGCTAGTGGACAGTTCTCTCTAGCTCAAAAGCATTACCACACTGTCTATAAAGAAATCTTAGCGGTCAAAAATGGCATTAAAAAGTTTGAATTCCACCTCATTGGATTCCAATTCCTTGTCATAATGGATAATTCAGCTTTTCCAAATATGCTGAATTTCAAAAATCATTCAGTTCTGGAAAAGACATTACTTCGCCTAAAAGATTGGTTTTCCCGATATGACTTCAAAGTTTACCATATAAAAGAGGAACACAATGTCATTCCAGATTACCTCTCAAGAAAACCTTCTCCTAAAATCTCAAAGCAGATACAGTCTCATTTTCCAGTCATCTCCATGGCTTCTTCACTCCCTAAGACAACCCTCACAAAAAAGTTTACTCCTGGAAACCGTGCTTTCAATACTCCTTTCCATCTTCAGGAATATACCAAGAAGCCCAGCTGTTTACCTCCATCTTCATAGTCCACCATCCCTACTTCCAGCACCCTGGCCATTTATCTTTCTGGACTCAAGATCAAATGTATGAGTAGATCACCATCTCTCATCCTACTTTGTTACAGCAAGACTATGCCACCAAGAAAAATCTGAAAAATTATCTTTTTCAGATTAACCATGTCACACCCCCATCTACTGACATTAAACAAGCCTCCATTGGTCCACAACATGATATTTTTATGATCCCTACACCATCCCTGGTCTTTAAACTAAAATCTCGTGGTATTATCATTAAGGAAGAACTTCCTGATTATACGGACTTCCTATTCTAAGACTCTCAAGATCCATGGGAAGAATTCCTTCCTCTTGACAAGTAATCATGTGCTTTCGCCACATAATTCTAACTCATCTAAATGAACCATACAATTATTCCACTTTTCAAAATAAACAATCATTAAGAAACTAACAAACACACAGAAACCTAGAATCTCATTCTAATCCTCAACTTACCATATGCCCATTTTTAACTAAAAAATTGAAACTTTGATTTAAATAAAAAAAAATCAAAATACCCAGATTTGACAATGCACCTCCCTCGATCCCTTCCATTGACTATCGCATTGAGCAGCCAGTGGCATTCGGTTTATCTGGACTAGATTGCTGATGGAATCAAAGTTCTTGAAAGGGCTAGGTTGAAGAAATTGAGAGCAAAGTTGAGCTGGCGACAAAGATGAGGCCCGAGGATAATAGATCACAGAAGAACAGCGACTGGCTACAACGGTGGTGCGACGACGGTCACGCTTTTGGCTGATAGGTAGTGTTTGATTTGAGTAAGAGTAATGAGTTTGATTTGAGTGAGAGAGTTGAGCAGTTGGTGAAAAATAAGGGCTCGAAGAACTGAAGAAGAGATAATGAAATTGAATATATATATATATATATATATATATATATATATATATATATATATATATATATATTAACTAACCTGATTAGGTTTTAAATTCGGTTTGAGTTTAACCCAAATTGAATTACAACCCGATCGGGTTTCAGAATTCAAGCTGCTCAGATTATAGAGTTAACTCGAACCGAACTGAAATTCAAAATAAATTTCAAGTTCAATTCAGTTCAGGTTGACCCGAATCGAATGGCCACCCCTACTTGAAAATAAAAAATCTATTATTATATAAAATTGATGAAAAAATAAGGATTATATATGATTTTGTTTTACTAGACTGGGCTACATCTTGGAGTTCCCAACTTAGGTCCGCCACTATTTAAAACCACAACTACTAGGTAATAAGGTTATGTTTGGCACAAAGGATTAGATTGGATTAATTATTAGGATTGGATTGGTTTATATTGAATTGTATGAGGCTAAATTATATATAGTATTGTCCATGTTTGGTATAACGTTGGATTGGACTATATTAAATTGAATTTAAATAAAGTTAATTGATATTTAAGTTGATATTTTGTATAATAATCAAATAATAAATGACATGTTTCTTATTTATAATTATGTTAATAGAGATAGTATACAAATAGTTATTTTAATATTCAATTTTGTTGAAAAATAATTAATAGTTTTTTATGCTTAATGTTTAATACTAGTTTAACTAAATTATTAAACTGATTTTAGGTACTTAATCTTAAATTGATATAATTTAAAGAAATTATTAAATAAAATTTTGATATTTAATATGATATGAAATTCTAAGTTAAAAAAATTACAAAATTAATTTTATATTTAATTTAGCTTAAGTATTTCATTTAATCTTATCAATCTTATATTACTTAACCCCGTAAAAAAATGACTAATAATTCCAAAAGTTTTGAGCTAATTTAATACCTGGTCTTGATAGCCAAACATAAAACTCAATAGGATTAGTTTTTGAATCACAAAATCTAATCTGATCCCACACAGTTTATCCATGCTCCCAAACATATCCTAATACCAAAAAGAGCCTAAGGGCTTGTTTGATAAATGTCTAAGCTTGATTGTTTGTATTTTATAACTTATGTTTTATATTTGAATAGTAAAATGTAAATTTTCGTAACTTTTATTTGAAAGAGAAAAGGTGTAAATGGTAAGTAAATACCATATTCTAAAATATTTATATTAATTATACTTATTTCCTAACTATAAAATCTAATCCCTTTATCAGTTTTGATTTTTAAGGACTGAAATGTCAAATAATAAAGTTTAAGATTTTTTTTTTTACTTATAAAAGCAATTGAAATACCATTTACACTCGGATATTAAAAAAAATATATTTTATTTAAGTATTTATATTTAGATACATTCAAACTTTAGTTAAATTTAGGCATATTCAAATTTTGGAAAAAAAAGCAAATACTACATAAATAAGTGTTAATATGACATTGAACTCCTAGTATGGCAGAGAAGGCCAAGTCAAGAAGAGCTATTAAAGGAACTTTCTAAGTAATTTAATCTTATCATAAAATTGCGAATCAATGCTTAGCTTCGGTAATTATGACATTAAAGATAAGCACTACGTAGAAACAAGCATACAAGGTAAGTTCATCAAAACAGCTGAACAAAAGTTGTCCGTTTCAATTACTTCCATACTTTTACTACAACCACAAATGCGCAGAAGCAAATTTGAAAATTTCAAGAAATAAAATTATTAAGAAGTACTTTTTGAGTTTCTTCTAACGTATATCCCTAAAACTTAAAGAATTCTTTGTTCTAGAGTACTTAGGATGACTATTCAACGAAATTTTTTTAGTGTTATTCTATTAAATGGTCCCACTAAAACAGTCTTCCAACAAATGTTTGTCCAATAAACCAACATACATTTGGATAATGTCATGCAAATAATGACATGTCTTCGGTATAACAAGGGCTTTCTTTTCTGCAACACTAAAGCACTTTTCTTTGGCTGCTCTTATTTTCTTTCCCTCTCTACTCAAACACAAATTGCAGTACAAAAATGACCTCAATTTCTCTCGAGGAGCTCCATGCTTATCACACCATTGATCGAGACGCATTTTCACGGCTGGTAATAACACTTAGGAGAGATCCAGGTGAATCTCTACTAGTTATGGCCACATGGCTGTGGCTTGAAGAGATGGGTTTCCCCAATATCGTCACCAAGCTAATGAACCTAACTGACCCTATGATCAATATACTAGCAGATGAAGCTGCCTCTTGTTTGAATAGTTTTCAAACAAACAACACTCAAGCTGTAGCTAATGTTGCCCTTCCCTTCACATCAAGAATAATGGAGAGAGAAATTTCGTTGCAAAGTTTTCTCCAAAATAGATTCCAAGCCATTAGTGGGATCAAGAATTTTCTGAACACAGTTTGTGTTCGAATTTTTACAGATATTTTGCAACGTGTGTTGGGAACGTCATCTCAGGTAATTTTGAATAATCACTCTCTTATTATTCCAGGATTTCCACACCGAGTATTTGGTACCCTAACAATTGTGCCTAGAGCAATGGACTATGATTTTCGTACTGGTGGATTATGGGGCTGGAACCCTACAAATAACGCATCGGAAGACGATAGAACGATGTTTCTGACATTCTCTCGAGGGTTTCCTGTAACCAGAGATGAAGTGAAGGAGCTTTTTACAACGATGTATGGTGATTGTGTTGAAAATATTCATATGCAAGAGAATGTTCCTTCTAACGAACAACCTTTGTTTGCTCGATTGGTGTTACAATCTGTGGCAAATGTTGACCAAATTCTGAGTGGGAGACGCATTGCAAAGTTTCGGATCAATGGCAAACACATTTGGGCTCGAAAATATGAACGCAGGGATCAGTAGAGTCAAGTAGTAGAAATATTCAATTTCATCTTATATATCCGTTATTCTATTCTCCGTCTTTTAAATTAGTACACTAGCCGTGTCTAGCTATCATTCCCTTCTATAGTATGTCTCAAGTTGTTCAATGACGTTCTACAATCTAAAAGTTTATATAAAGTATATGTTCAATCATGTGCCAGGTGCAAGCACTCTCTTCCAATTGAGTTGCTAGTGCGGCATGAATGTACTTGCCAACTTTTGATATACTATGATTGTGAATTCATTAATTCCTAATTATTGCAAGTAACAGCGATTTTCGACTTGTCACTACTTACTGACGATTAGTGGCCGTTAGATCTTTTATAGCGGTTAATCGAACAATTTCTCTAGATATATGTAATTAGTTCACTTATTTTCTATCTAGAAGATCTTTAGCTAATTATTATTATTTTTTTTATAAATGAGCTTAGCTTCCACTAGGTGGAACCCTTTCTTTATTGTTGACCATGAACTTTTTGACAAAAAAAAAAAAAAGAAAGTGAGAGAAACTTAGATAAAATGAAGAAATTAATTAACAAATTATAAAAATAAAGGAAATTAACTTTTTTGTTAAAACTGTATTCATATATTATACGTCATAACTTTTAAAATTTATGGCCATGTCTAGGCGTTCATTGATTATATTACTAATGATTACAAGCAATAATGATTTGGTATGTGTCAATATTAATGGTTTTTTACTGTTAGAAATCGCTAATCCGACAAGGGATTTGGCTACGTTATATTGTCTGTATGTTCTTGTGACAGATCACTCACTTCGTAAAAGAGTGACATATACTAATACAATAAAAATAGCATGATCGATTTGATCGGTAAATTTGACTGACTACAATTGAAGTTATTAAGAAGGCAATTGCTCAGTTACAATTTTTGTTACATGCCTGGAGAACCTCAATTGTTGAAATGTGCTAATCCAATGGACAATGTTCAATTTATGGGAAAGTAGTAACATAGGAGAAACGGGTTGAATTGATTAGTCTTATGTCATGGACAATCGGACCAAATGGTTTCAAAATTTTTTGTAATGGATAATTGATGAGGGAATGATCTAGGGATTGTTAAGCGGTCAAAAGAGATCAATGCTGTCAAATTGAATAAAATAACCAAACTGTAATCGATCCGTGTATAAGGTTGTTGCATCTTTGCCTGAAAATCGTCATCTTTGGTGCTTCTTCTTCCTGCGGCTTGGCTAGTCGGTCGGATGCCACCATCAATATTTCTTGTGGTTCCTCAGATTCTTAGCCATCGATAGTCACCAACTTCTACAACATTTTTGCAGCATTTTTGCTAAAGTATATTCTAATTAGCTTGTTTCCTTTTGTTACTTGCTCATTTCAGCTTTGATCTATGTCATTGTTTGTTGATGGAAAATCTGAGTCTGTGATCTCATTGCAAGTATTTGCTTCCATCTCCAAATGCTCTTTCATGATACTGATTTAATTTTTTTAAAAAATAATTTTGATTTAAAATTTTAAATAAGTATTTATGAATTTTTGTATTAGGTGCTTTGGTATGTTGTTTGTTAAATAATATTTAAAATAATAAGAAAAGGCATTAATTTGGCTATGCCATTTTGATCAGCATGCTAATTTTGAAGGTTGAAATGAACTCTCAAGCAATTTAATGCCACTTTGTAGGATGCTTGCTAGAGAAGATGCAGCTTCGGCTTCTCTTGGTGGTGGATTTTGAGTAGGATGCTCTTTGGACGAGGTGCAGCTTCGGCTTCTCTTCGTTAACATTTTGGATTTTCTTAATTTAACATTTAAAAACTTAACTGTGAAACGGTGTCGTTTAATCTATTAAAAGAAATAAGCTTATAAATATAGTTGCCAACTAAGGGGCTATTTAGAATGATTTTTGTAAGGTTAAAAAGTGATTTTGAAAAACTAAAAATTAATTTTGTGTTTAGTAAACGTTTTTAAAAATTATTTTGGTAAAATTATCCCATTGTATAATAGATTTTGAAAAGTAGCAAAGGAATAGTTTTTCAAAATCTGATTTTGAAAATTAGTTATATATATATATATATATATATATATATATATATATATAATACACCTCACATATGCTATAAAAATTATAAAATTCAAAGAGATTACTATTAAAAATTGAGATAAAAAAATAAACGATAAAATTAATAATAATATTTATTGTAGTTAACAATTATTTTATACACACATATATATACAATAAAAATATTTTACATATGTGTTTATAAATGTGTAAATAAATTTTAATCGATATTATATTCATTTCAGTTATTTATATTATTACAATAGTTTAATAGTAAAATTTACTAAATACATATGATTGTTTTTAAAACTTATAGCACTTTTAAAATCAAAATTTATCAAATATTTAGTTGATTCACCACTACAACAAAAATGGGCAGTTCCGACCACATTTTCCCGAGGGAATAAAAAATCCCTAGATAAAGATACAATTTCCTAGGAATTTTTTCTGTTCATAGGTAATTAGACAAAAGTAAACATATTATTAGCTATGGTACCTATTTCCTCGGAAATAAGTAGAAAATTCCCTCGTTAAAGTTGTAAATTTCCAAGGGAATTTGAAATCCGTTGGTAAATTTTGGAAAACTCAACAACATTACTTACAATTTTTTTTTAGTCGGAACAATAAAAAATAATCCCTCGATATTGAAATAATTTTTCGTGTGAAGCTATTCTGCCAAAATTTTCTACCTACGGCATCAATATTTCTCGGAATAAATAGAAAATTCTCTTGTTAAAGTTAATATATTTCCGAGAGATGTTTAATCCGTCGGTAATAAAATGAAAATTCCACAATATTTGTTACAGTCATTATCCCTCGGAAACATAACAAAATTCCCTCGGTAAAATATATAATTTTTCGCACTAGTTTAGTGTGCTAAAAGTTTCTACCAATCATATCAAAATTTCTCGAAAATAAATGGAAGATTCCCTTGTTAAAGTTAAATATTTCCAAGGGAACTTATAATCTATTGGTAATTAAAGAAAACATATTACCTAGAGTTTATATCCCTAAAAAAAGTGCAAGATGTCTCTCGGTAAAAGAATTTACGGTTCATGTCCATTAACGCACTAAAATTCTACAACCATTTCACCCAATGTAATTCTACAACCATTTCAACCACACACAATTCAATTTTACAACCCAACATTAAAAAAAAAAAAAAAACTCATATCTTATACAAATAAAAACACACAATTCAATTCCACAACCCAACATTAAAAAATAAAAATCATGCATTATACAAATAAAAAAACCACATAATTCAATTTCACAACAAAATATTTTAAAAAAAAAATATTGTTACCGAGGGAAATGCTGTATTTCCTAGAGATTTCATCCCTCGATAAAAGGCTTTTTTGTTGTAGTGCACTTTACAACTAATTATTTTTATAGAACGATTAACAACAATTATTTTAAAATATATAGCATTACTAAACTACCCTAATTGTTCTTTGTTTCTTCCTTGTCTAAGAGAAGTGTAAGAATAAAATATTGCTAATTCAACCGGTTACCCACTTAATTTTAATTCTAGTAATAATTATACACGATCTCACTGATTGGTAACTAAGAACCAAGAAGTTTACGTATTACGGTAACTATACACGTGTCCTTTTGACCAGAAGTGATTTGAAACGGGCTTGCATATAATTAACGTCCAACTTTAAATTTATAGTAAGTTCTAGCTGTTATGCAAGTAACGACGACTCAGTACGTGTTAATTAGTAGCACCACTAACGATTTGTATCCATTCTTTTATAGCAGTGAATTGTAATTTATTTTTCGTATTTTACATTTACATAATCTTTAGCTAATTAATCAAATTCAAAAAAGTTTTCTCCCACTAAGTGGAACTCCTTTATGGTTGAAAACCTGAACATGAACCTTTGAAAAAAATTAGAGAAATTTTGATAAAATGAGGAAATTTATTAATTAACTTAAAAAATAATCAAATAGATCTCTTAATTTTATAAATGATCCGAGAGACCCTATTCTACTATTATATACTTTGATTATTGTCAAAATAAATACAAATAAAATACTAAGATAAGAATAATATAGATAAAAATAATAAATAAAATAGCATATAATATAAAGAAATATTTTAAATAAATTAATATAGATTTTGTAAATTATTTTAAATATTACATTTAATTATTTAATATTATTAATCTGTCTAATAAATTTTATTATAATAAAAAATGATAGATTAATAATATTAAAATATTTTTTTATGTTTTATATTTTTATTTATTGTAGAGGTTTATTTAAACTTAATTTTTTAGTTGCTATAATTAAAACATATAAAAAAAATCAAAGGGTATAATTTTGGCAAAAGGGACCAGGTAACCATTCGTGAAATCAATGAGGTCTATGCGATTATTAAACATACTTTGGGAGAGTGTTTTTTTCAAGAAAAAAAAGTAAGCGAGATAATGCACATTTGCATTAGGAGTGTGGATATTCCACTACGTTAATAGAAAATAATTACAATAAGTTTACATTATTTCTAACAAACACAAATTAACCAAAGTTTTATACAATTAATCAATTAAATCCTTCTTATAGTTTTTATTTTTTTTACCATAAATGTTGCTTTAATATAAGTTTTATTTGACTACTTATGACATAGACTGACCAAATTGTCCCAAGAAATGTGAGATCTTGAATCTAATAGTTTAGGTATTTAATTATTATGACATATAATCTAATGTTTTTAAATGAAATCCAATAATTATTTTCAATACCCTACATGTAAATGTTATAAAATTTAATAGCCCAGTAATTTACATGATTACGTTAGTTTAATTAAAGTTAATAATCATACAGGTAAAGTAGTATTAATACATCATGTAGAAACGATAAATTTTGTATAAAATTACAAAAAAAATGTTGAAATTAAGTAAAACTCTAATACTTTTACCTTACAAGGGTAAAACAATCAATTCAAACTAATTTAATAAAATATAAATTAAGAATAATTTAATTTAATTAATTAATTCTCTAAAATTCTTCTTTATTTGATATTTAAACCAATTGTGAGGTGAAAATATGACCACTCTTTAATGAAAGGGTATTGAAATTTTTTATTTTACTTTAAAAAAAAGATATAAAACTAAATGCTTAAACTATATATTAGATACATGTTTCTTAGGGCAATTTGATCATTTTATATGATAACGGTAAAATAGTCTAATTATACTTATCATAAGTAACCTTTATTGGTTAAAGATTGGTAAAAGACCTAAGCCTGAAAAAGAAAAAAAATTATTATAATCTTATAAGAATGATTTAGTTAATTAATAGTTTTGACTTATTATTAATTTATAATATGGATGTAGGGTGGATTTATAAACATGGTGATTAGAAATATTCCCACCCCTTAATATGACTTGATATATGCTATGGTAAATTTTAGATTACTCCCTTATAAAATGATAATTTATAAAAAAATTATTGTAAATTTCATCTCTATCTTTCTTAAGCAAATAAGGGAGTAATGGGGTGGTCGGGGAAAACTATCTTGTCTTCTTAATAAAAGCGGGCAATAAGTTGAGATTTTCAAAAATTTGAAAGGTGTTTAATAGATTCTCTCATTCATAAGAGAATTAATCCAAAATTAACCCTATATACTAGTATGTATTTTTATTTATTTATTTATTTACATTTCATGACTTTCAAAATCTATGTTACTTCTAGCCATTCATATATTATTTCACTAATGATTGAAAGTAATAGTATTGTTGGCAATTAGAAATTGAAGCAGAACCAGAAGTTTCATATGCAAGTTCTATACTAATGTAATTACAACATATTTGTTCTCTTTTAGAAACTTCTATATATTAAGGGTGGCAAAATGAATTATTGAATCAAATATTAAATGAATTACGTCAAAATTCTATTGATTCAGATTCCATTCATTTGTTAAATGAAAATTTGATTTGATTCATTTAATTTGTTTAGTAAAATTAATAAGCAAATCAAATTGAATATAGATTTGTTTATTATTCATTTAATATAGTAATCAAGATTGAGGGATCGTATCGTTATTATTGCTACTGTTATTGCACCCATCTCTCCTATGGCTGTTATCCACCAATCCCTTTTTCTGTTACTATTTTGCACCCATCGGTATCGGGATCATAAGTGGTTGCTGTTGTGGCTCAATTTCAGTGCTTCAATCTTCAATCTAAAGACAGTGGTAGATCGATGATGCAATGTTAATGTGATGATGACTGGGCTTGGACAACAAGATGATACTGTTGGGATAATAAAACCTTTAGTGAAAACTATCACTTCAATCCTAGAGAGTCCTTTTAGTTCTCTTTGTGCTTTCTCTCTGCTGATGGAATATCAGAAAGAATGGAAAGATTTCTCCTTAACTCTTCTTTTCGTTAACGTGTGACCTGGGGACCATGACCACTTATATAGACAACAGTTTCCTGCTGTCACTGGGTATTCCTAATTCTGCCCATCATAGAATTAGAATACTATTGGGTCTCTACACATTAAAAGCCCACATCCTATTAAATACATTAAAGCCCATAATACCATAAACCTTAACAGATCACTTTTAATTAGGCTTAACCTTATATGACAGTCTGCAATACATAATTATTCACATATAAGCCCAACGTTGGATTAAAGATCCAACAATGCTAGATTAAAAAATCCAACAATCTCCCACTTGGGCTATCTGTGTAACCTTATAATTATGTTTTGCAAAAATAACCATATGAGCTCAACCTTACTGTCATTACCGAAATGTATTTATAACAAATCCGGTCCATCAATCATACCAATATAGGATCAAAGCAGCCTTCGTTACATCTATCGTAACTTGACCCTCAATGATCACTATGCCAATACAACTGAATGACATGGATCATGATGTGGATGTGTAGCATGGAAATGTCATGTAATGTGATCTTAACATGCCTACTTCCAACTAGTCCACCTTAAACCTTATTGAGATCGAAACCTACTAAAATCAGAGTATGAACAAACCAAAACATTATTTCTGCAGAAAATAATCTTAATTATCCAAAAAGTGAAATAACTGAGAATGTCTATATTATAAGGGCATCTAAAATCACAAACTCCCACTAAAACTGAATATCCTTAAACAACATAACACCCATACGAGCAGTGTGCTCATGGAACATCTTGGGTGGCAGTCCCTTAGTAAGCGGATCCGCAATCATGAAGTTTGTGCCAATGTGCTCTATAAACAACTGTCCACTCTAAACTCTTTCTTTAACAACTAGGAACTTGATGTCTATATACTTCGACTTCATCGAGCTCCTGTTGTTATTGGAATACAGCACTGCCGACTTATTGTCACAAAATAACCTGAGTGGTCTATCAACACCATCTACTATACGCAGCCCCGTGACAAAATTCTGTAGCCATATCCCATGATTGGATGCCTCATAACATGCTATGAACTCTGCTGCCATTGTGGAAGAGGCTATAAGAGACTGTTTAGCACTCTTCCAAGAAACAGCACCTCCTGCTAGCAGATAGATGTAACCCGAAGTGGATTTCATACTATCTTGGCATCCAGCAAAATCAGAGTCAGTATACCCAACGATCTCAAGCTTATCTGACCTCCGATATGTGAGCATGTAGTCTTTTGTTCTTTGTAAATATCGTAAGACCCGTGTGGCTGCTTTCCAATGGTCTACTCCGGGATTACTTAAATATCTACCCAACATCCCAGTAAAGTACGCTATATCCGGTCGCTTACAAACCTGAGCATACATCAGACTTCCTACTGCTAACGCATAAGGAATCTTCTGCATTTCCTTCTTTTCAAAGTCATTCATAAGGCATTGATTGAGACTAAACTTGTCTCCTTTAGCCACAGGGGTATCACCTGGTTTACAGTCTTGCATGCCATATCTCTTGAGAACTGTTTCGATATAGCTCTTTTGTGACAATCCCAGAATACCCTGAGAGCGATCTCGGTGTATCTGTATGCCTAATACAAAAGAGGCGTCACCAAGATCTTTCATCTTAAAATTCTTAGTTAGAAATATCTTGGTGTCGTGCAATAAGCCTATATCGCTACTAGCAAGCAAAATGCCATCGACATATAAAACCAGAAAAATGTACTTACTCCCATAGAACTTATGGTATATACAATCATCGACCAAATTCATCTCGAAACCAAATGAGATGATCACTTGATGAAACTTGAAATACCATTGTCGAGATGCTTGCTTGAGCCCATAGATGAATTTCTTAAGTTTGCAAACCATATTCTTTGGGTCTTTGGACACAAAGTTTTCTGGCTGCACTATATAGATTGTCTCATCAATGTTGCCACTGAGAAACGCTGTTTTTACATCCATCTGATGTAACTCAAGATCAAAATGCGCCACTAATGCCATTATATTCCTGAAAGAGTCTTTCGAAGAAACCGAAGAGAAAGTCTCTTTATAGTCGATGCCTTCTTTCTGCGTAAAACCTTTTGCGACAAGACGCGCCTTGTACCTCTCCACATTGCCTTTCGAATCCCTTTTGGTCTTAAATATCCATTTACAACCAATAGGTTTCGCACCTTGTGGCAATGGGACAAGATCTCATACATCATTGTCTTTCATGGACTTCATCTCCTCATTCATGGCATCAATCCACTTTTGAGAGTTAGAACTTTCCATAGCTTGACGGAAATTGATTGGATCATCGTCCATCACGCCGATGTCTACCTCATGTTCTTGGAGAAATATAATGTAGTCATCTGGCAATGCACTTCTCCTTTCTCTAGTGGATCTCCTTAATGGCATAGGTTCTTTAGATGGTAAAGTTTGTTCTTCTGGAACAAATTCTTTTATAGGGGGTTCTCTAATATTGTCTTGATTTGTTGTGTCTTGAACAAAATCAAGAATGCGACCCTGATCAATGCCAATAACACTTATGGGAATATCAACATATTCCTCGTCAAAGACAAAGTCCCTAACTGTATCTCCCCTCGCAAACTCGACATCTTCAAAGAACCGAGCATTTCCTGACTCGAAAATCGACTTAGTCATGAGATCATAAAACTTCGATCCCCTAGATTGTTCTGAGTATCCAATAAAATAGCAACCTATCGTTCTGGGGTCCAGTTTCTTCTCATTAGGCCTATAAGGCCTTGCCTCAGCTGGACATCCACAAACATGTAGGTGCTTGAGACTAGGCTTTTTACCTGTCTAAAGCTCATAAGGGGTTTTGGCAGTTGCTTTAGTTGGAACCCTATTAAGGATATACGCTGCAGTCTTAAGTGCTTCTCCCCAGAGTGATTCTGGTAAGGTAGAATGAGAAATCATACTCCTCACCATGTCCTCAAGCGTCCTATTTCGTCTTTCAGCAACATCATTCATTGTGGGTGGACCCGGCATAGTGTACTGTGGGACGATACCGCATTCCTCTAGGAATTTCGCAAATGGTCCTGGACGTTGTTCACCTGAACCATCATATCTACCATAATATTCACCACCACGGTCAGATCTGACGCTTTTGATTCTTTTGCCAAGTTGGTTCTCAACTTCAGCCTTAAAGTTTTTGAACATATCCAAGGATTGTGCCTTTTCATGGAGGAGATATATATAGCCATATCTAGAAAAATCGTCTATGAACGTCATAAAATCTTGTTGACCGTTCCAAGCAGGTGCAGAGAATGGCCAACAAATGTCGGTATGTATGCGTTCTAAGACATCCAAACTCCTATTGGCTTCAAATCTCCTTTGATTGGTTTGTTTTCCCTTAATGCAGTTAACATAGATATCAAAATTTGTGAAATCTAAGGGGTCGAGAATTGCGTTTGACATAAGTCTCTCTATTCTCCATTTGGAGATATGACCCAATCTCCTATGCTATAACGCAGCTGAATTCTCATTGATTAACTTTCTCTTTAAACCTCGTGTACTTAATTGCATGGATTTATTAAATGAATCAATTGTATCAAGCATATAAAGATTATCATCGCTTGTCAAAGAACCAGAACCCACTAGTTTTGAATCATGAAACAAACTAAATTTTCCATTTCCAAATGAACAAGAATAACCAAATTTGTCCAAAGCAGAAATAGAAATCAAATTCTGCCTAAAAGATGGAACAATAAATGTTTCATCAAGATCCAAATAAAATCCGGTCTTTAATAATAATCTATATTTTCCAATTGCTTCAACTTCAACTGTTTTGCCATCACCCACATAGATGTATCTTTCACCATCATTGGGTTTTCGGCAACTCAGGCAACCCTGCATAGACACACTGATATGAGTGGTTGCACCAGAATCTATCCACCACGTGTGTCTAGGTACTGAAGTTAAATTAACCTCAGAACAAACCATGCAATGACTTTCAACTCCGCAAAAGAAACAACTAGTATCTGCTATATCATTTAATTTCTTTTGGTATTTCTTTTGAGGTAGTGATTTTGCAGCTCTCTTATCCTTATTTCTTTTGTTGCCCTTGTCTTTACCCTCATACCTTATTGAAATTAAACTTATCAAGAGCGTACCAATTTTAGCCTTTCATTCTTGACAAAACTCTGTTCAATTTCTGTAAGGAACTCCTTAGTTGTATTTACTTTTTCAGTCATTGAGCCCCTGAATGCTTTTGGAATGGCCTTCTTCATGATCATGATACACATGCGATTTGATCTCTCCCACCTTTCCATTTCCCTTTTATCATCAGGGGTACTATCATCTGTAAGAGGTGGGGGAGAATCAACCCTTATCGCAAGATCAAGATCCATGACTGCAAGAACTATTAAAAAATTCTCGTGCCATGATTTAAAGTTAGAGCCATTTAGCATAGGAATTGAATTGATGTTGGCAGTAATATTAGTAGTAGACATAACTAAATAAAGAACAACATAACAAGCAGAACAAGCTCATATTAGTCTTAAAACAAAATTAAATTCAAATAAAGGTAAACCCCATCTCAAGATACCAGACACTCCATTAATATTCTATCTTTGGACAAAATATTAACTTATAAGTGATATCTTGGTGCAGTAATCAAACACTGATAATAAGAACATGTCAAACAATGAATCTTCCTTTTGGCCAATTTATTGTTCACATGTAAAATCAAATAATCATTACGTATTTATTACCACAAGTGCACATATAATTCTATTAAATATGGATATTTCTTTGGGCCGATCAATATTTGCAGGAATTATATATACCAAACCGTTTGTATTATAAAATAAATTAATTTTCACAAGAGAGGTCACTTTGGTGACATGTTGATTTAATTAATTTATCTCCAAATATATATAAACCAACCAATATTTTGAATTTAAAATTGCACTAACAAAACCTAAAAAAAAAAAAAATTTTGGTCAACCACTGGTCAACGGTCAACAGTTGACCGGTACAACAATGGACCGGTTTAGGTCAATTGACCCGACCGGTCCAGACAGGTCCCAAATCAAACTGAAATCCCTAAAATTTTTTTTTTCTTCTTCTTTGTAAGCCACGGCCAGAAGGTCGCGTCTTCCTACCTTTCCCGGCCGAAAGCCACCCGTGGCGTTCCTTTTTTTTTTTTTTCTTCTTTAAGCGGCGGCTATGGCCGCCACTTCTTCTTTCTTCATGGCCGCTGCTTCTGCACTGCCATGGCTTGTGCGCTGCAGCAGCCGAAGTCCCGCGGCTGTGATGTCGCTTTTCTCCTCCTCTTTAGCGCGGCCAGCTCGCTGAATCCAGCGGAAACCGCAAGCCAGCAGCGTGAATCATGCTGCCAACAGCTCAAAACATGTGCCAGCAGCATGCCACAGCCCAGCCGCGCTATGCTTTGCTGCCGTGCGGTCTCTCTTAATCAAACAAAAAAACTCCCGAACGAAATTTGGAATATTTGTTTTTCTTAATTCCAAATTTCTTTAATTTATCCTTAAACTTAATAATTTTAAATATTCTTATATTATTAAGTTTAAGAACACCAAATCTATCATCATTAAAAAATTATAATTCGATTCTTAATGGTTCAACATGAATAGGCTCTAATACCACTTGTTGGGATAATAAAACCTTTAGTGAAAACTATCAATTATAACCCAGGAATATTCATGTCATATCACCAAGAATCAATAATAAATTATGCGGAAGCGTACCTGAATCCATAACGCTTAATTCCTCTCTAGAGTTGTGTGGTTGGCCTTCTAGATCTACACGTTCTCCTAGAGAGTCCTTTTAGTTCTCTTTGTGCTTTCTCTCTGACGATGGGATATCAGAAAAAATGGAAAGATTTCTCCTTAACTCTTCTTTTCGTTAACGTGTGACCTTGGGACCATGACCACTTATATAGACAACAGTTTCCTGCTGTCATTAGGTATTCCTAATTCTGCCCATCATAGAATTAGAATACTATTGGGTCTCTACACATTAAAAGCCCACATCCTATTAAATACATTAAAGCCCATAATACCATAAACCTCAACAGATCACTTTTAATTGGACTTAACCTTATATGACAGTCTGCAACACATAATTATTCACATATAAGCCCAACGTTGGATTAAAGATCCAATAATGCTAGATTAAAAAATCCAACAGATACTTCATATTTTGGTGGTTCAGTTTGATGGTAATGATGGCAGGACAATGGTGGATTTTGTGATGAAAGCCTTGCAGATTTGTCGTTGTGGTGGTAGTGTTTCTGACCAGGGAGACTGTGCAATATGACAATAATGGAAGTTCAGTTTAGACTATATAGTATGATGGAAAACCAAAAACAAAATCGAAAAAAAGGTGTCAGAAAACTTCAATATTATCTTGGATTTGATTGTGATCCAAATGACAGTATTGGTTGAACAAGCCTTTGAGCTAATGGATTAGCTAGTAACATAGCTTGGGATCGACAGAAATTGCAAAAAGAAATTACAGAGAGCATGAGAATTGAGAAGAGGGGGTTGGAGAACTCAAAGAAGGGAAAGAATTGATTTCATTATACGTTTTGTGTTTTTATCATTTATAATTGTTATATTAGGCTTTAATTTTTTTTTTGTACATATTTAAGAATAAATAAGTAATTTAATTTAACAAATAATAAATAAATTTTAAGCAAATGGTTAGTGTTTGATTCATTTATAATCCATTTATTAAATAAATCCTAAAAGAATAAATAATTAAATGCCCTCAAAATTCGAATTCAATTTGTTTTTTTCCCGAATCGAATCGAATTTACTTATTTATTAAATAAATTAATTTTTTTAAATTCAAACCTATTTAATTTGCATCAAATTAAATAAAATAAACTAATCATAACCTAAATTGCTGCTATGTATGCATTCCTATAGGACCGGTGCTTCCTAATAGACGAGCAACTTAACTAGTCAGCTCTTGTCCCATTGGAGCATTAGTAGCAAAAGACGGCTGGCTTGTTCACGCTCTTGAGAGACAAACAAGAAAGCAATTCGAGAGGATAGAATGCAAGAATGATTTTTTGAATGAATTGATCCATTGTAGGACCCACCTTTGAGTGCTCCACAGAGATATAGTGGAAATATTTACTTTGAAAGTTTATCTAGGCACATGTAAAAGTGGTGATATTTCACACCCTTTAATTTACTCAATTACCCTCACTAATAATTTTCATTCTAATAATTATTTTCATCCTTGTATTAAATTATTGAAAATGACAAATAGCTTTTAAATACTCCCTCTAATAAATCTGTTTTTATAAATCCTCAAATACATTGATTACTTTTGCAATTAAAGAAAATAGTTTCCTGCACTCATTAATATACATTAAGTAATTTAGTATTTTTTTTAATTACATGATAGACTATTACTCATATTACAATTTATATTATATGATAGTATAACTGATATTTACAATAAGATAATTATTGAGATTAGTTTACATTAAATCTTATGTAGTACTGTCTAGATTTTAACTCTTTCTAATATTTGAGAGATATCAACTCCAATCACATTTCGAAAAAAAGAAAACTGCCTTCACTCAAATTTGAGAAAGGAAAATAAATTCTCATAATATTTTTGTAGAGGTTCGAACTACTACCTTTACAATTGTAAGGAAATGATTCTAACTATTTATCCTTTAATCGAGTGGTAGTAATTTAGTATTTGATTAGACATGAGTTCAAGATGAATTCCCTAACTAAAGAGACAAACTTGCGACTCTGTGAGTTCTATAACTCATTTCCAAAGGGTTAAACTAGCGCCAAATTCATTATTCATGGTACTCGCGGCAACTGTCAAAACCCATTAAATTCTATAAATTCACGATTCATGGTACTCGCAGCGACTGTCAAAACCCATTGAATAGTTATGTGTTCTTTTGCAGATGGAGAGATAAAGATATTTATCTCAATTGCTGCAACCCTGACCATGACGACAAGATCTACATAAATAGCAACCCTATCCGAACACAATGAAATCATCAATTCCATCAATAATTGCTTGTGTTATTACAACAATTATATACTAAACACTCCTACGAACTCCTCCCTCGCCACCAGTTATTTTCTCTCTAATTCAATAAACTCAGACTCTGTCGGTATGTTTCCAAGATAATGTTTTTATGGCAATCCTTTTATGAAATTAATATTTACTGAAACAAAATTCTCAATAAATCCCAACTGAGAATAATTAACAAAATCATTGTTCAATCCTCAAAGTCAACAAGTAGATTGTTTAAGGTTTTATGTGATGGGGGCGTATGAAAATGGTTAAAAATTATATAATAAAGGTAAAGTAGGTATTAGATAGAGTAAATTAAAAGAGAATAATTAATTAAAGTCTACAATGGGGTGAATTGAGAAATAGGGGTTGGTGAGCTAATTTAACAGGGTCAAATATTACTACTCCATGAGCAATTTATTTACTTATGCTAATTAGCATCACATGTAACCATGTCCTTTTGATTAAAGTGACTTATTTAATCCTATAATTTTTAATTTTTTGGAAAGTTTTAGCCATTTATTATTTAGTCATTGATGACAATTACAATTTGTAAGTAACAGGGATTCAATGTTTGTTGCTGCTAATGGTTTTTGGCCGTTAGATCTTTGATAACGATGAATCGAACAATTTCTCTAGACCCATGTAATATTTGCACCGTGAGGAGGCCCCTGGCCCAGTTTTGCCACAATCGGACCAATTTGTGTGCTTGTTTTAGCCCCTTTTCGCACCCCCGCATGTTTGGTAAATCAGGCACAAAACGTGATTCGGACCTCAGAATTGACTTTCGTCTTTTCCGACATTTAACTCTCGCACGTATCTAAAGCATCAGCCCAAAATCCCACACCGCCCCGAAAACACGAAAGTTGGCCTAGATCCGTGAGTTACAGCATCATACCCTAGGATTCAAACCCTTGATTAGAGGAGAACCTTAAGAATTGGTAAGTTCTACTCTCTCTATTCTCCACATGTATTTCTATCATTCTATTAGGGTTTTTATATTATTACAGATTGATATGCATGACTTAGGATGAGTTTAAATTGTGTTTAGGGCTTTGGTTTATTTCTGAGTTTTGTTTATTAATCCTGAACACAATAAACTTACTAGATAATTCTGGACAGCATGGATATCTCATAATTAAACATATATCTTATGAATAATTCTTGAAACGAACCTTATTTTTCTGAAAACTAGACACGTAGAACTTATGAAATAAATTTTATTTCGTAAAGTTTGAGTTAGTTTTTGATTTTATATGCATTTTCGAAGCAGAAACTGCTGCACTGGAAAGCTGCGATTTTAACAGAATGACTGTCTTCATAAAATTATTTGGGGTACCAAATGAATTCAGAAAATTCTGTAATTTTAAACAGAGGTTATTATGTGTGTCTAGTATTTCCAGTTTTAATTTAGAAAGTTTATGATTAATATATGACTTTATAAAAATCTCGGAACCCATACTGTTCAGTTAAGGCTCTGCAAGGCAGTTTTGAATTTATTAAGAAATAAATAGTTTTAAAGATGTTTTTGATATCGGATCTTCTTGAAAATTTTATGTGAGATACCTATGGATGTCCAGACTGGTATTTTAAAATATTGTGTCTTTCTAATTTCTAGATTAAGAGTTAAAATTCAGAGAAGCAGACCTGTACGGATATGAATTAGAAAAATCAGAAGGTTGGAATAAGTTGTTAATAGGATTTTCTTGTAATTGTTAAGGTGTGTGAGGTTGTTGGAGACGTAGAAGAGTTTAGATCATTGCTTTTGTCGAGGTAAGTAGGTTCATTCCTAATGTACTAGATAAGTATGATTATTTTAATACTATTAAAAGTACATGTGTTTTCGTAGTTCTTTGAAAATTAATTGTTTTTCATACAAAATTAGTTTGCATAGATGTTTTCAAATCTGAAAATTTTGTTATTCTTATGGTTTCAGCAAAATATTACAAATACTTTTAAATATATAATTTATTTTATTATATGATTACGTTATAAGATATTTTGCAAGCCTAAATTATTGTTATGAACATTTATGAATTTGATACGAATGTTTTGTGCCCATGTATGATTTAAATTACTTATGATTGTACGGGCCCACCTCTTGAGACTATATGAGGGCCACCTCTTGAGGGCCAAAGCGCCTCAAAGTGCCACATACAATGCAAAGTGCCACGTACAAGTCATTTTGTATGAAAGATTGATTTGAATGTTTTGGCTCATTGTTCGTAGTTATTCTGATTTTGTTTCTGATCGTATAATATGATACATATATGTTCTAGACCAGTACTGGGTTTCTGTTCTGAGTGTGCACACGATATTCTATTTCTGTTTCTGGCCGGGTCACGGGAGTATAGGTGGCACTATGTGACATGAGCTAACTTTGGTTTTTCTACACATATGTACTATATGATTTGTTTTCTTTTATGAATTATAAGCTAACTTTGGTTTTTCTGCGCATATGTACTATATGATCTGTTTTCTTTTATGAATTATGAGCTTTTGATATTCTAAATTATTTAGCGAATTTCTACCTTTCTGTTATAATATATATGTCTTGATAAAAAGGAGGCTGGCAATATTTTCAATACGTAATAGGCCTAATGTGTTAAGAATGATTTTACTTACTGAGTTGATGGCTCACCCGTTGTCATTACTTTTTGCAGATTAAGTATCTTGTTGAAAGGTGTGCTGTCATTGAAGTTAGAAATTTGTTTCCTATTTCTAATTAGGAGAGAAAGATAGACTTTTATTTTTTAAAAAATTTATTTGTTTATGAACTTTTAATTGAGAAGTCTTTTTGAAACTTTTGTTACACCTATGTTTTTGAGAGAGACATTTTTAGAGTTGGACACATGAATTTATGGATTTATTGATTAAAGTATTTGAGGTATTTCAGTTTGAGATTTTTGGTGCAAAGATTTTGATTAGTAGATAACCTCTTTTCCACATGCTCCACATGTGTTGAGTTTGGGGTGTTACAACAGGGGCCGATCGCAGTCTCAGGCGCGCGTCTGCCCACTGCCCCAAATGGAACGGTGGTAGCTATGCTGGAAGCATCATGGCCATTTCTCACACAAAAGGAAGCTGCCCGCGTGAGCAGTGCAAATGAGCGCTGCATGCTGCGTCGGCCTTAGATGCCAACCTCATGCGAGCCTAAGCTGCCCACCCCTCGCGAGGGCATTGTGTGCACCGTGCAAGAGTGGGAAGCCTGCCGCACGGCGTGCTGGTTGGATCGCGCCAACGCCATCTACCTTCCTTGCATGATCTTTAGTTAATTAATTAAAAGGAAATGATTTTAGCTCTCACGAGATGGCACTCCATCCTTATGACTAAAATTGAGAATTTTTTTTTTTAGAAATTTACATGAAATGAGGAAATTTATTAATACTTAAAAAAATTCAAGGGAACATATATAATGAACCTTATGGCTAAAAGTGACATGATAAATAATCAATTGCTTTGTTTCGACAAATTAATATTTGCAAAAGCTCATATGCCCGTAATGGCTTACTAATACTAAAGAACAATAAAATTAATTAATCAAGAGTGAAAGAAGGTAAAATTAATTAATCAAGAGTGAAAGAAGGCAAAATTAAGACTATCTCTCTTATTTACAAATTCTAAAAATTGTTACACAAAACTTATAACCATGAACTGAAACAACTGTTAACATGCTCAATAGATATATTCATAATGAAATAATAAATAAAACTAGTTTCGCTCATCTCACACACATAATAAAAGAGATTAATTTTATGCAATGACTTTATATTTTAAAATGAGATTGCTATGATACTAGTTATTAGTTTAAAAAGGCTTTTGCAATAAAAATCAATTGGATCACAACTCTTATAAAATACATGAAACTACAATAAACTAGAAATTGCACCTTTCATAATAGTAAATCCAACTCACAAGTCATGGACTGGACACCAATAATTTTTCAAGTCACAATCTATCACCACTAATCTTTTAGGTCATGATTTGTTAATAATTTTCTTTTAGGCTATGACTTAAGATTGATCTGCCATTGGTCTGTAGCCTCCTTTTTCACTACTCAAAATGGCTAACAATTGAAATCTTTTCTCTTAAAGTTAGAGAGAAAAAATTTTCTTTTGTCTGTTTGTATACATTAGCATGTTAACTCTTTTTATTCAAAGCAAGTCTTTTATATGTTTTGGTGGAAACCTTAAGCTCTATAGTGAAATGCTAAATTCATTAGGGTTTGTTAAAGGTTGTATAAAAAACCATCAATTATTAGTTCAGGGGTAAATTTTTCATTTTAATATTTTTGGTTTCTAGATTATTGAATGGATGTCATTTCTTGACATGACTCGCCCTGAATCCACAAGGCGAGTCTACCTAATTCTATTTAGTTGTTCTAACATAATCTAATTAATAAGAATTCTGTCGAATTTTCGGTAGAGTCTCTCCTATAATTATCATATAACCAAATCTGCAATTAATAAAATAAACACTCCCAAAATAATTCTAAATACAACCAACTTCGTTAATCAATCTCCTCAATAAAATATCAAATCATTTAAATATCCAATATCAGATCAAATATATAAATTTGTCCACAATCATCGAAATGTATCAAATTATACAATCCCAAAATATCTCAATAAAACATCTACGACTTCTAACTCTATCATGTGGCCATAACTCCAAATTAATTATCATTATTGGGTCATTTGTTGCACCCCGTGATTCTCTTGTGGAGGGAGGGAATATAATAAAATGGGATAGGTATAAAATTCAGTGAGCTCAGTGATTGGATAATAGTTTTGGAAAAATAACTTTACTTTAAAATAATTGTATCATTTCTAAACACAATTTCATCAAAATATCACAAGAACTTAAATAAACTTGTTTAATTTAAATCATGCACTAAAATAACAATATCACATAATTTTGCATAAGATCAATAAAATCATAACACTTATAACATCAATATTGAATACCTAAAACTATCACCAACAAGTACCCAAGGGAATAATCTCATCATATCTGGACCTCAACAGATGGACAATGACATACTTATCTGAGTACAATCATGCCCTAGAGCTACACGGATAGACGGTGAAGTACCATCTTATATCTCATCATATTCGAACATCAATAGACGGGTAATTTTGTACAATCTGGGTACAATCATGCCCTGGAGCTACGTGGATAGACAGGAAAGTATCATCTCATATTTCATCATATCCGAACCTCAACGGACGGGCAATGACGTACTATCTGGGTACCTTTATGCCTCGGAACTACACGGATAAATAAAAAAATATCATCTCATCTGTATCATTTGTATCTCAATATCAATATCTCTAAATTCATCATACCACATGCACATGTCATCTCATTTACATCACTGTGTCTGGAGGGGAAGGGTACCATCTAATGATTTTTCAAACAACCGTTTATATACATATACATGAACATATAATCTCATCCGAAATCTCATTTCCTTTCTCATTTAACATGCCTTAAATCTACTTTTCTTTTCTTTAAAATATTATCATGCATAATTAAAATTAGTAACCAAAATCATTAATCATACACATTTTTTGTAATAAATACCAAAATGCAAATAAAAATCCATTTCTACAAAATCATTTAAAATTGAAGTAGTTGAAACTGATTTTGTAAACATGCTTTACCATCATAATAAACTATGAAAATATGTTTTGTATACTCCACTCATAGTGACAATGTTCGAACTCAGTATCGACAATGTCCGTGGATTGATTCTCATTCACGGATCCTCCTAATTTAAGGAAATAACATAATTACTATCCGTAAAAGTAAATTATAACTAATAAACTCGAAACGACGTTTATTTGCAATAAATTATTCTCAAATCCATAAAATTACCAAAATGCCCTCAATATCAAAATTCATCAAATTATCCTCAAAATCACAGATTACCAAACTACCCTCAATTCAAGTTAATAAAATATCTACAAATTTTGAATTTATGAAATTATCCCCAAAAAATATAAAATTACCAAAATTCCCTAACGATATAAATTACCGAATTACCCCTGAAATCTCAAATTACCTAATTGCCCTAATCTAAAATTACTAAAATATCCACTAATTTTTTAATTATAGAATTACCCCTAAAATTTATGAAATTACCAAATTGCCCTTAACTGTCAACGATAACTGAAGTTCGGTCAATGGCGGCGGGAAGCTCAGGTCTAATAGTTTTGCCCTTAGTGAGTCCAATGGTGCCAGCAGTGACCTCCCACACACGACAATGACAGTGGATCGAGTTCCCTAAAGCCGTGAGTTTTCCAGTAGTTGATCGATGGCAATCCAGCAGTTTCAGGTGATGTTGTTTGTCAAAAAATGATGACCGTGAGCTGAGGAACAAGATTCAAGTGGTGGCATGGCCTAAAACCGGTGAAATCGACGGCGAGGAAAATGGGTTGAGCCTTAGGTTTTAAAGCTCAATCTCTGGTGTTCTGGCCGGTTTCCGATGTCGAGGATGGCAAGGATACATTGGCTGACTTTCAAGCTTCAGATCGGTACCAAGCTTGGCCAGTGGGGTGGCCGGAAACTCGAGATTGGGCTGGGTTATGACGCGGGTCGCAGGTCAGGTCAACGGGTCAACCGATTAATAGTTTCTCTCTCTCTTTCTATTTTAGGAAACCTTTCTCTCACTCTTCCCCCCTTTCCATTTATAGAAACCTTTTTTTTTGTAAGCTTAATATAAATTAAGCTAATATTAGACCCAAGTGCTAAAATAAATCTGACTACGTGGCCATTGAATTGCGTTCGAATTGTCTTGATTTCGTGTTACGAAAAATTTAAATTATTCGAGCATGATCAATTTAATAATTGCGTCTAATTACCCGCCACGATTTATAACAATTCTGACAACTTTAAAAATTTATGACCAAATTAAAAATACAAAATATAGCCGAATTAAGGAATCACGGTGCATATGTTACATTTTTGGATTTTAGATGGTTGAAAACTATAGGATAGATAATTGTAGATATAATTGTAGATATAATTGAAGATAAGTTTAGATTAATGCATATACATTGACTTTGTCATTGATCAAGTTGTGATCAGATGAAAAGTTGAGCTAAGCGCATCGCAGCAAATCCTAGCAAACAATTTATGTAAGTTTGATGAACCTATGTGTTTTGATTTGGGTAGACTCGATCCATACTTGGCCCACACCGTTTGAACCATTCATCCATCTTGGTTTAAGTATTGAGATGCTGCCATGTCCTTAGGCTTGACTAGAGCCTTGACCCACATAGACTTGATGTTGTGGTAGTAATCATTAAGATACACCAAATTTAAAACCTTACTAATGATATAAACAACTAGTACAAAGCAAGTAATGATTGATCCCACGAAAACTGTGCTAGTTGTATTTATTATTAACTCTAAAACAAAGACTACGAACAAAAAAATAATACTAATAATGATAATAAATAATAATAATAAAATATAAATTAATCTAACTAAAGAAATTGGCAACTATAAATGAAAGAGGGGTTTTATGAATTTTTAACTAAATAGTAAGAAATAAAGAAATTAAAACTATGAAAATAATAAATTAATAAAAAACTCTAATTAAAGGAGAAAGAAATAATAATGATGAACTAATCAATATATCAATTTTATCATCAATTTCTATTAAAACTATCAACCGTAGACAATAATAAGCTCTATTACTCTCTCTATTTCTCCTTAATGTATTGTTAGGCAAAACAAATTCTTCACCTAATTTCTAACCATTAAATAATTTAAAACAAGCTCTTTAAATTTAGAGTGGAGCTATTGGCACCCTCTTATCAAACTTTTAAAACCCCAATTTTTTGCAATCGCATTTAAGGACAAATGTAAATTGACTATATTTTTTACCTTTAAAGTCCAAACACACCCATGTTAATCTTATAATATTGATTTTGATGATAACAAAACTTATATGTTCTTGATTAAAATGTTTGGGTTACTAAAATGAATTTCTTAAAGCCATAGACATGTTTAAAGAAGCTTAATGATCGTTAACTTGAGTCAGAAAATTATTTTTCTATAAAAAGTTGTCAAAATATAGATTCTAGAAATTACCCTTGAACCGTTTATTATAAAAGGTGAACCGATAATTTACAGAAAAGATTTAGTCTTTAGACTTGTTTCAGAGCATTCTGGAAATTAACGGTGAACCGTTTATTACTAACGATGAACCGATAATTTACAGAAAGGAGAAAACTTTCTACTCTTGAACTGTTTAGCAAAAACGGAGAACTAAGTTTGTTTTGTAGTTTCTAGAAATAAACGGTGATCCGATAATGGTAAACGGTAAACCGTTTATTTAAAATCTAAGCGCAACGGCTATTTGGACAAGTCAAAACGGTAAACTGACAATAGCAAATGACAATTCAATTATTCTCAGAAAGTCAACAATGGCTAGTTTTTAGCTCCAACTATAAAAAAGCTCAATCAAATTTAAATCAATAGAGATCAAAGAGTTGTCATTGAGCTTACTACTAAGAAAACATACATACTTTGAGATTTCAATTGTAATTATATATATTGTGTGAGAGATTTGTTGATTATAATCTTTGTTTTTGAGTGATTATAAGTGTTAGGATACACTTGAGTTAAGAGATTGAGAATAATCTCTTGTTGTAAAGGTTTATTGTCACCTTTGAAGTCAACTGTAAGTGTGGTTGAAGCCATGGAGGCCTGCTTAGTGCAATCCTCAAGCCTAGCGAGCTTGGAGGTGTAAATGTAGGCATGGTTGGCCGAATCAAGTAAAAATCGCATATTTGATCTCTCTTCCCTTATCCTTTTAATTTCAAGCATTGTTAAAATTATTGCTTTTGATTTTATTAAGACATTAGTTTAAATTATTTTGTGGTTTTATTTGCTTAAGTATTAAGAACCCAATTCACCACCCCTCTTGGATAGGCCTAGTTAGTATTTCAACCCATACCCCATATGAGTACAATTTTTCACTGGTTACTATTTCTTGACATTCATCATCAATCCCATTCCAAATATCAATGAACTTTCTAATGGCTTAGCATAAATTAGGGAGTGGGACTAAAAGAAGTTATTAAGAAATTGCATGAATGATGAGACCAAAAGCATAACATGAGATATGTCGTAGAAATATTGCCAATGTTTATTATTGGCTACTGGAGAGAAAATTAAATTTAGAAGAAGGGCAGTTTTGGAATTAAAGTGGGTGCTAATAATAATGATAATTTTTCTATCATTGTTTAATGCGGTGTACTTATAATAGGGGTTTTCAAAGGATATTGGAGGGGTGCAATAGCCTCACTCTAAATTTAGGATGATAGAAGAATTAAGTAGAGGAAGACATTAGGTTGATATAGCCAATGAACACACAAGCTTAGATTATTTAACTTAGGTTATGTTCTCTAATCAAAACCACTGATTCCAATTTGCTACTAAAGATTAAAATATCAAGACAATTACGGATCAAGAATTTATTCAAATCCTTAAGTAATGACAAAGCACTAAAACTTTAATCACACAATCATGCAACACAAAACTTAGCTCTGTCATCAATTTTGTAAGGATTCTTCAACCCTCAGATCACATTTCTTAATCTTGTAAGATTAGCATAGCAGTTCAGTTCTACACTTAAGCATGATTCTATCCAAAGTGAGTGTATGCCACTTTGACAAAGTCAAGAGGTACTACAGCATTGCTTAAATATTACACCGTACTCAATGGTAGAAGATAATACATTAATATACAGGGGCAAGAATTACAAACAAACTCCAACTGTGCTATAGCAACGAAATGTTTTTTTTAGTTATCATCCATGAAATTCCCTTCAATATATCATTGATTTTCATGTGAATGTCTATCACTTGTGATGATGACACCCAATTATTCAACCAATGCATAATTTAGAGTTGGTGTAGCAATGCTCTCAGTATGGTCTTATCTATAGACACCTTTAACTCAAGGTTGAACATGAGGCTCATGAACAGACCTGACTACTTAATATCCTAGACAGAGGGTCTTTGAAAAGTTTTTTTTGTTTTTTTTTTTAAATTGAAACTACAACAATGGTTATAGCTCTTGTTGCCTTTGGACTCAAGTTTGCATACAGGGTGCATGCTCAGCCCTGGTTACTAAAAAACTTAAGCCATTAGAAAAAAATTTATTTCATAACAAGCATAGTTTAACAAAAATTTTCTCCTAAACTTGAGATATTTTCTACCTTTTTAGCAAACATAACTCTGCTACAGTATTCTCATAAAACTTAATCAAAGCCTAAGTGTTGGGACAAAATTTAGCCTTCATCCCAAACTATCCTTACTTTGTAATCATTGTTGTGCAAATTTTATTGAACTCGCAAGTGCACGAATCTATTGTAGAATAGATTAATGGTGACGAGTGTCGATCCCACGAGAAGGTGGATTTTAATTATGTGTAGAATTAATTTTCTGAGTTGGTGGTTGGATTCATAATGAAAATAATGTAGGCTATCAATTAATTTAAATTAAAGTGGTAGGAATAAACTATTAAAATGAAATGCTTGGATCTCCGGATCTGTCTCAACATGCACCATCGGCTTAATATTCATTATTAGTACCAATTAAATCATGAAGGGGGAACTTCCACTCATCATGAACCACACTCTAATAGATATGGTGCTAAGGGCTTCCCGTGCCAAATAGTAATAACCTTGCAGGGAGGCGGTTATTCCAGTAGATATCCGACAAGATTATTACTATCTGTCTCACGAAAAGTCAAAACAACCACATAAATTAAAGGGGAAGGAAAAGTAAATTTACCAAATTAAGCCCATGGAGCATGTTGAGACTTCACCTTCAACCCAAGCTTGAAAAGAAATTAGCCACTCATAATTTAACTAGGGGTAAAATGGGAATTTTATTAAAATACGTAGAAAATACAAGATGGAGATGGAATTAGAGAAAATGGAGTCCAAAAATGGATTCAGGGGTCTCAAATTGGGGGAGGAGCCCCTTTTTATAGATACACTGTTGAGTAAATCATGGCCATCGGATTAAAACAATTTGGACGCTCGAGGATTGCGCCACGTGGCAAGTTCCTATTGGATGGAACACATCATCGGGGCTGTTATTCTGCGTGTATATGCATGTACCGTACACACGTTTTTTCGATCCACTAATATTACGCCACGTCACCGGTCAACATTTTTGGTTGATAGGATCGCGACACGTCATCGATCAACGCCACATCATCGATCAATGCCACATAAGCGGTCAATGCCACATCATTCGCCCAATCAAATGCCGCCACGTCATCGTATAGTGCCACGTCATCGCATGCCACGTCGGCCAAGATACAAGGTGAACAAAGGTGAGCGAATGTGTCGATGTACGATCAGTATATATCAACCGCATCGTATGTGTGAGAAAGATCGTATATGTGAACAGTACCATTTTTCTTTTATGCTCCTCCTAAGGTTTTCGATTGTCCGAGTTCAAAAGTGTTGTCCGTTTTTCCATCGATCTCTCGTTTATTGTGAAATGACCATGATATCCCCTAAAATACATAAAATACTTAATTAAAATAAAACATACATAATTAAATTACAAATGACTTAAAGACATAAAAATAGGGATGTTAGTGAGACTTGGAGTGTAAAATGATGATTTTCTCCATTATAAATATACACTTTCTAATACTCAACACACCCCCAACACTTGTTGCTAGTCCCTAGCAATTTGAGCGAAAACAAAGCTGAAATTTTTTTTTTTTTTTTATACTGTGGTATTTATTCAATCAGACTAATGATAACAATCAAATAAAAGTATAAGCATTATCTACAGTCTAAAGAAATATCATTCCCACATCAACTCTCCACATGAATCAGTTTAGAAAACTTTGTCACAACTTTAGTAATCGAGTCACTTTTAAGAATGACATGCAAACCCCAAAATCTCACTGGTAGTAGTAATACGCTCACAAAGAAATTAAACCCAAAAATAATCACTCCAGTGAATGGTAGCTTGAGTGAAAATAATAAAGAAATAATATCACACACTCTCACCAAGGTGACAAAAATATGCCCTCGAACTTAGAAATAAGACGATTTCAATGCTAATCAAACCAATACATTCATCATTTTTTTTTTTTTTTTTTTTAGTATGCATTGCCACATCTTTTCAACCAATATAACTAGTTTTATTTTGACTATAGTTCCCTAAAATCAAGAAGGACTTTTATTAGGACGTAACGTAAGCTAGGGACGTGGCTAACAAAAAAAGGATAATAGGAAAAATAAAATAAATGTTTGAAAAATAGAGAACTTTGGAGATTGTAAGGTCTTTTCACTTGATTTTTTTTTTTATTTTTATTTATTTTTTTTTTTTTTTTTTATTTTTTTTTTTTTTGTTTTTTTTTTTTTTTTTTTTTTTTTTTTTTTTTTTTTTTTTTTTTTATAAAAAATTATCAAAATTTTCAAAAATAATTGGGTGGTGGTAAATAAAAAATATAAGGTGATACTCCACATTGGAGTGGGACAAGATAATAGGTTCAAAAAAGAAAAAGTCTTTATTTTTATTATTTTATTATTATTATTATTTTTTTTTTTTTTAAGGATCAAAGGGGTTAACAATGGATACATATTAATATTGTTGGCTAGAAAGGCTCAAACGGACCAAAGATGGCCTTTTCGTCATCTTTTAGGGTTAAATAATCTTCCATATCTACTAGTTAGATGGACCTTCGTATGTTGCAACACACACTTTAGTTTATTTTTTTTTTTTTTTTACAGAAATTTGGAGATAATGTATAAAGCAATAAACTGCTAAGCTGAATGAAGAATGGGCAAAAAGGGTTACTCTCCAAGAAAAATAACAGGCTCAAAAACTCACTTGGAAATTATTATGACATGTGCATTCTTTCAAGAAACTTATATTTGTCTCCAACATCAACATGTAGAGTACAAAAAACATGGTGTAACATAACTAAAGACCAAAGATAATACAAATACTAAAATTTGAAAGTTATCATGTCATCTAATTATGAAAAGATCACACAAAACGTTTTTTTTTTTTTTTTTTTTTTTTTTTTTTTTTTTAAGAAGATGCGTTTAGAGTCACCTGCACTCATATTCACCATCTTCGACTAAAAAAAAAAATTTAACCACTGATTAGTTTCTAAAATAAAAATTAGTAAAAACTACACCAAGATTGAGATATTCCACAATTGTCAACTATTCCCTCCCCCCAACCAGAACGAAACATTGTCCTCAATGTTGAAAGAAAATAGGGTTTAGAAGACATCACCTGAGTGCTGGATCACAGAAGAAAATATTTACAAGCGGAGAGTTAAATCTAATTTGCACTTCTTATTACGGCTACTGTTACCATCATTAGTTGGCCATTCCAAAGACAAGAGGTCTTGGGATCCGCTCGGTCATAAGCTTGTAATGCAGATCAATTAACTCGTTAGCGAGATGAGCACAAATAAAGATTTTTTATTTGTGAAAGGGATGAAATGGTTTTTATTGCATGGTTAAGAAATGCGATGAAGCCATCATAAAAGTTATTGACATTTAACAAACCGATGGGTTTCGATGAATGTTCGAGATGGGCCCAAGATCTTAATGTGATTAGTGCCTCAGAGTTGCAAGATCTCCTGGTAGGAAAATAAAAGCATCGATGATTTAGCATTTTGATTATTCTTTCTTGCATACCGAGACAACTAACTCTTCTCCAGGTTGGTGAGTCGACATACTGAGCCAACGGTTTGAGGCTTGGGATGATGCCTAACACTTGGCTCCTCCGAGATAAACAAACTTCCGAGACTAGTTTTGATAACCCTCGGTCACCTCCTCCATAAATCGATGCAAATTTCTTTTTCATGCTATCGTTGACCAAGATCGATGGTCGCCTCAACGAACTCTTTATGTTTGCCATAGTTAAATCCAGAGAGCACACAAATGTTTGAATTGTTTATTGGGAGTATTTTGCCATTGGGATGCTTCTCAAAAACAATTTGTGAGTCTAAAAGAAAATGATCATATATCAAGGATCTTGGTGACAATGATTTGTTTGTATAGGAGGTAGCATGTCTATGTCAATTAACGTAAAAAGCACATGGCTCGAGAGTCAAAAAGGAAATAGTAAAAGAAAAAGCACTCAATTATTAAAGATAATAATGCAATTGATAAAACAACGGTGAAATAAAACAAAAGTAAAATAAAACAACAAAAAAAGGATATTTACGGTAGTTGTGATTGTGGCTCACATCTTCCTCTCGGTTTACGCCCGTAAACGGCTTGAACGCCCTACATGGGTCGAGGATAGGCTTCCCATCCAGTTTTCTTATAAAGCGCAAACAGGTCGTTTATAGTCGATTCCCAAGACTATATCGTGCATGCTTTCTTTTTGAAATAATGGCCATAATCGGAGAATTGCTCTTCAGACGTATCCACTGGGATGCGTTTCAAGAGACAAAAGGATATCATCCAATGACTCTTTATTCAAGCCATCCCTAATGAATTGAATCTTATCTTCCCTGTTATCAGACATCATTCCGAAAGAACAAGGATTTTTATTGCATTTCATCCTGGCACACTTATGACAATTAACATGAAGTTTTTCACTCTTCGTTTTCTCGAGTAATTTCCTTTACCACAACCAGGCATGTATGCAATAAATTTAGGAGGTAACTCACCTGCCAAACGTACCTTGGCCTCGATTAACCAACGGATGTCAGCAGGGATGTTATTTCTCATAAGCAATCGCATGCGTTCGGACCGAGCTTTATAGATCGTAAGGAGGGCATTCTGAGGAAGTGAAGGAAATCGCTTGTGAAGCTTTGCTAGAATCGCGTTTCTGTCCATACCTTCTTCTCGTAACATTAGTTATTATGGGAAACTAAAGTAACCGACTTTGATTGTCACGGAGTACCGTTATCCGCCACTTAACAGGGGTAACAAACTAGAGAAAACACAAAAAAAGAAAAGAAAAGAAAAGAAAAGAAAAATAATAATCTCACAATTGTCCTCTTATTGAGTTTTCCTCAAGTTCGATTTGGGTTTCGTTGATACCTCCCTCAATTTCTTTGAGTTGTCTTTCTAGATCTTCAACGTGGGATACCAACTCTGGAGGTTGTAGCTTCCAAATACGATGCGTTTTACAAAATCGTATCTGGCTTCTCAGATGAGATTGTACACGTTGAAGTTGTCTGAGAATGTTCAAGAGGAACTGTCTAGTTGAGGAACACATAATTAGAAGTGATAAAAGAAAACTGAATGATTAAATAAACACACTTTCACAATAATTTAAATCAGAAAGAAGAAATAAATAAGAAAAATTCTTAATTTAAATTTGGTGGGTCACTCAAATCTATTTCGGTGCCTTTTTTCACGTGGTTGGTACTCTAGATATGGCTTAATCTTTGACCATTAACTTTAAAAATTACACCGTTCTTTGGATCCTTAATTTTAACTGCTCCATATGAAAAAACAGTGTGGACTATAAAGGGACGATCCATCGATAGCGTAACTTACTGGGAATAGCAAATGGCGAGAATTGAATAAAAGTACTTTTCGACCTGGTGTGAAAGATTTTCTCATAATTTGCTTGTCATGAAAGACTTTCATTCATTTGTTTGTAAATCTTGGCATTTTTGTATACATCATTACGACTTTCTTCAAGTTTACGCGAGGTTGTGATTTTCTTTCTAAGTTAGCTTTTTGCGTATGTCAAAGTTGGATTTTTCACGCCCGGTATGCACAATGCTCAAGTTTTGGTGGTGATTCGATGATGGACTCAATTTCTTTCTCGATGGTGCTAGTTGTTCCACTCTTGACTTCCATTTGTTAATGTCCATGGATGGTCTTTGAATCAAGTAAAGGCGTTAACCTCATCTATTGATCTGTCAATATCAAAATTCAAACCAAAGTGAGTTAAACATGTTTGTAAAGGGTCATCACTAAGATTTGAAAGAAAAGTATTATCAACTAATTCTTCGATTAAATCCACATCAACAATTTCATCATCTGCGTTGGGAAGTTGTTTGGCAATGTTGAAGATATTTAGCTCCATCGTCATATTGCCAAAGGACAACCGCATATTTCGATCTGCGTTGAATGTGAGCATCGGCGATTTGCAAGAAAGGTCGTCTAAGATAATGGGGATCGCTTGGCAATCAATCTCGGATGGTTGAGTGTCAATTACAATGAAATCAACAGGAAAATAAAACTTATCTACTGTATAAGCACGTCCTCCACAATACCACGAGGTTTTTTCATGGACCGTCTGCAGTGTAACACCACCTGGAGTTGGGTGTAATTCTCCCACCCAAGTTTCACAAATCGAGTAAGGTAATGATTTACACTAGCTCCTAAGTCCAACAAAGCATTCTCAATTGTGTGGTTCCCTATACTACATGAGATAGTGGGGAGCCGGGTCTTTGTATTTTAGAGGAAGTTTGTGTTGGAGTAGTATAGAACTAACGTTTTTCGTTAAAAATGCCTTCTTTTGAACATGAATGTTTCTCTTTTTTAGTACAAAGGTCTTTAAGAAACTTGGCATAAGATGGCACTTGTTTTATAGCATCAAGTAAAGGGATGTTAACACTTACCTGTTTAAAGATTTCAAAAATCTCACTTGTAGATTTTCCTTCTTTCGCTTTAACTAACCTCCGGGAAATGGAGCTTTTGGAACGTATTCTTGTGGGTTGGTTTCTTCTTTCTCTCCTCGAGGATGAGTCTTCTTCATTTACCGGTACAATTTGAGTTGTTTTTGCACCAGCATCTCCACTTTGTTATCGACTTCTTTTCCTTTTCGCAAGGTCATGACGGCTTTGACCTCTCCATGTCTTTGTTGAGGTGAATCGTGTACTTACTTCATGCACTCCTTTAGGATTTGGCACTGGTTGACTTGGGAATTTACCTTTCTCAGCTGTGATCATTGCCAAGGTCCGAATCGACGAAGCAAGTTGTCCCACCATTTTTTCAAGGTTTGAAATTGATTGGGTTTGTGAGTTGAAACCCGCTCTCATCTCATTTCGTAGTTCATCAATGGTGCGGTTTTGTTGCTCGATTTTGGAGTGAATAAGATTCTTGAAACTTTGAAATGCATCCTCCCATGGTCTAGTGAGAATGGTTTGGGTTCGATTATATGGTCTAAATGGTGGTTGAGAGGCTTAAGGATTTTGAGGAATTGGTTGCATTGGTGGAGTGGAGTCTTTGGTCCATTCTGTTGGAATCCTTGAGACCATGAAAAATGGGGTGGTCTCTCCATCCAGGATTATATGTGTTGGAGTAAGGGTTATAGTTTGATGGCTTTCTCATTACATCTATGGCATTGGCTTGATCCGAGTATGAGTCCTGGTCATGTGGCTCTGTCGATTTAGAAATTGATTAACGATCTTTTGTCGGGAAAGACCTTCAACTATGTCTTTGACTTCTTTAATTTCGAACTTGACTCATGCCAATGTGAACCTCATTCACTCCCTTAACTCTTCTAGTACTCCCGAGTGAACGACTCGTTGTTGGGAATTATCCGCTTGTCGCCATTTGGAAAAAATCCCAAATCTCGATGCACTTTTTGACATTAGCTCTCCTCCACTTGTTGCCATTAGCCATTCTTGCACATTCGGCAATAATCCTCTAAAAAGTATTGGCATTGGTGCCATTTTTCGTACCCATGATGTGGACACTTTAGGAGTAGCCCATTGAATCGCTCCCATGCTTGAAAAATTGCTCGTCTTCTCTTTGGGTAAACTCGAAATTTCCTGCGAATAGATTGGTTTTATGTCTTGGGAAATATTTATTCAAAAATTTTGTTACCATTTGTTCCATGATGTAATCTTTATTAGCGAGCAATGCATTGAACCATGAACGAGCTCTATCCTTTAAAGAAAATGGGAATAATCTAAGTTTAACATCATCATCTGAAAAATTCTCATATTTAAAAGTTTGACAAATAGCATGGAAATCATTCAGATGATTATATGGATCTTCATTTTCTAGTCCATAGAATGTTGGGAGACAATTTAGCACACTAGGTTTTAATTCAAAACTCCTAGCAGCTACATTTGGGTATCTTATGCATGATGTGCTCAAGTTAGCTAAGGGACTAAAGTAGTCCTTAAATGGCCTCTCTTGTGGTGCTGGTTGCAAATCCATTTCAAATTTATTTTTATTTATAACGTGCTTGTGTGTGCGAAGTGTTTTTTCTAATTCAAAGTCTATATGCTCAAGATTTGGTAATTGTGACCTACGACCATGCATGCAAAGAAAAAAAAATGATAACAAAATTAATAAAGATAAATAAGAGGGAGAAATTACAATACTAACCTTATTACGCTGTTACAAATTTGCTATGAAAATAACTCAAGCGCTATATATAGAAAAGAAAATACGTGAAACAAATTAAAATAAATTAAGAGGCGGTTGAACCTGCCGATTTCACAAAATAAAAAAAAAATAACATGAAAATTAAATTACAGAAATTTAAAGAAGAGAAGAAAAGAAAAGAAAATAATACCTACTTCAGAATGTAATTTCACTTTTTTTTTTCTCTTTTTTTTTTTAATAATAATAAAAAAAATATTACAAGGAAACAAATAAAATAAATAAATAAAGAAGAAAAAAAATTCTACAAATTAAAATACTTACCATAAAACGGCGCCAAAAACTTGTTGTGCAAATTTTATTGAACTCGCAAGTGCACGAATCTATTGTAGAATAGATTAATGGTGACGAGTGTCGATCCCACGAGAAGGTGGATTTTAATTATGTGTAGAATTAATTTTCTGAGTTGGTGGTTGGATTCATAATGAAAATAATGTAGGCTATCAATTAATTTAAATTAAAGTGGTAGGAATAAACTATTAAAATGAAATGCTTGGATCTCCGGATCTGTCTCAACATGCACCATCGGCTTAATATTCATTATTAGTACCAATTAAATCATGAAGGGGAACTTCCACTCATCATGAACCACACTCTAATAGATATGGTGCTAAGGGCTTCCCGCCAAATAGTAATAACCTTGCTTGCAGGGAGGCGGTTATTCCGGTAGATATCCGACAAGATTATTACTATCCGTCTCACGACAAGTCAAAACAACCACATAAATTAAAGGGGAAGGAAAAGTAAATTTACCAAATTAAGCCCATGGAGCATGTTGAGACTTCACCTTCAACCCAAGCTTGAAAAGAAATTAGCCACTCATAATTTAACTAGGGGTAAAATGGGAATTTTATTAAAATACGTAGAAAATACAAGATGGAGATGGAATTAGAGAAAATGGAGTCCAAAAATGGATTCAGGGGTCTCAAGGTGGGGGGGGAGCCCCTTTTTATAGATACACCGAGTAAATCATGGCCATCGGATTAAAACAATTTGGACGCTCGAGGATTGCGCCACGTGGCAAGTTCTATTGGATGGAACACATCATCGTGGGCTGTTATTTCGTGTATATGCATGTACCGTACACACGTTTTTTCGATCCACTAATATTCGCCACGTCACCGGTCAACATTTTTGGTTCAATAGGATCGCGACACGTCATCGATCAACGCCATCATCATCAATGCCCATAAGCGGTCAATGCCGCCATCATTCGCCCAATCAAATCGCCACGTCATCGTATAGTGCCACGTCATCGCATAATGCGAGTGCCACGTCAAAGATACGATGCAAGGTGAGAACAGTGAATGAAGCGATTGTCGGTATGCGAGAGTATATATCAACCGCATCAGTATGTGTGAAGCGATCAGTATATGTGAACAAGACATTTTTCTTTTTATGCTCCTCCTAAGGTTTTTCGTATCCGAGTTCAAAAGTGTTGTCCGTTTTTCCATCTGATCTCTCGTTTATTGTGAAATGACCATGATATCCCCTAAAATACATAAAATACTTAATTAAAATAAAACATACATAATTAAATTACAAATGACTTAAAGACATAAAAATAGGGATGTTAGTGAGACTTGGAGTGTAAAATGATGATTTTCTCCATTATAAATATACACTTTCTAATACTCAACAATCATGAAACTTAACAACTTAACACTCAATTAATCTTCATTAGGTATTTCAATCCATACACAGATTTCAGATAACAGAGCTTCACACACACATTCACACACATAACAAAACACATCATACTTTATCACAACCAAATTATTCTAGCACAATCCCCTCAAACTTGAGAGATGTTATGTCCTCACATGCACAAAAATAGTTAAATGCAAACGAGACAGATATGCAAATAGAGAAATAAAAATTCATAAACAAGAAAAATAACAAAATGATGAAAGAACAAAGCAAGTTTTGAAAAAAAAGTCTGAAAAATTAAGTATAACAGAGGAACTCCCCTGTTGTTGCAGAGTTGCTGTAAACTGCTCAACATAAGGTCACTTCTTCTTGAATGCACTTCTAAGCCGTTCCTTTGGTGAGCCTTGTGGAATGACAGCTGCTACGGCTGATGATTTCTTCTTGCTGATTGTATTGGACTAACTGGAGAGGTACCAGTGGTCTCGGGCACTTTGGGCTAATGGGATCTTGTACGCTTCTGGTCTGACTCTTCTAGTACTGTAGCACCTTCAGACTGCTGTGCCCCTTTTCACTTGCTGTACTCTTTTTTTGTTGGAGTTGTGACTAAAGATTTTGGTGGAGTTCGTTGTGAAGCAGCTGAAGCAATATCCTTAGTAGTGATTTCAGATGGCGAGTAGACTTTATTTTTCTACAACTGTTCTAGTAGCCCTGGTGACTGCTGCTTCAATTTTGGCATCAATCTCATCTTGGTCATCTTCTGAGTTTTCTTCACTCAAAACTATTTCTTTGCCTTTTCTATAGAGTACTGGTGGTTCATCATCCTTCTCATCCTTTGTTTCATCATTGTCTTCTCTGATGATGTACTTCGCTTTTTGCTTAGAAGGCGCCCTCATCCTGCTCCTCTACTGACTAGTTGTCTGCACTTTGTTTCTCTTTCTTCTCCTCTCTCTGCTCTTTAACTGGTTGTGGCATTTCCTCAAATTTAGATTCTTCTTCACTGGCTGCTGCTGCTTCAGCTGCTGGAGTTTCCTCTTATATTATTTCAAAATTAAACGACTTCTGTTATTGCTGCTACTGGAGCAGGCTCCTTTGATGATCTAAAGTTGAATTGCTACAGTAACAAATTAGAGAAGTGTGTGTACTTCTTATTCATGAATTGGGCAAATTGATGCTTCTAGGTCACTAAATACTAGAGGTATGTCTAGAACTTCTGGTTCTCCATTGTTTATGCTTGGACGCACTCCTAAATAGTGGCTATGAGGCCCTATATAAGTTATTTCAAAGTGGTGGATCAGTCCACCTTGGCAGCAGGGAGTGTTCTGATGGTGTTGCAGTACTTGTTTCTCCAGCAATCCTCTCAACTGTTCTATTGGTAATAGTACCTTCATTTTTAACGCTTTTATTTTTTGCCTTAATTCTTACCACCAAGGCCTCATAGATGCCAGTTATTAATAATAGAAACAACAAAGCTGTAGATTTTTACTTGCGAAAGGCACATTCTGGAATTTCCTTCTTTATAATTTTCCCTACATCTATGGTTAACCCTTTGGGAATGGCATAGAGAGGGACTAATCTGTCTTGAGAAACTGTGGTGGTGTGGCTGTTAGGCATTAATCTGGATTTTAATAACTTTACCCACACTTTGGCTATGGGTTTGAGATCAATCTTGTTTACTACTCGTCCCTCTTCATTTGCCCATTCACTCCCAGGTATCGTCACAGTTTTAAATACTTTGCCCACTTCTTAATAGTCATATTTTCCACATAACTTGTGTAGTCACACTCAACAAGAGTAAGGAGATCATAGACAACATTTATAACTCTTGAATCTAAAGGCACTTGGACTTGCCTGCAAATATATTATGCTAGTCTTGCTGCAGCATGTTTGAGTAGAATTCCTTGATGATTGGGACAACTAGGTCCTGAGGATGTGCACAAATTTTGTGAGGTTCCACATACTCTTTGAATTTATCCTCAGCCTTATAGCTGTCCAAACACACGGGATCTTTGAGTCTAATGGCTTTTGTTTTAAATTTGGGCATTGCTTTCACAAGACCTAATTTAACAGTGGATCAAAAGAACACAATAATGCTTGATGAGAGAGTTTCACGAGAGGAGTTTGAATTAGGGTTAAAGTAAATTTGCAACAATAATATCTTAATTTATAGCTGTATGAGGAATTAAAATAAAGCAATTAATAAATGAGATAAATTAAAGAGGAAATTTAAAATAGAATTAAAATCAAATTTGAAAAAGGAAAAGATAATATGAGATTTCTTTTCTTTATTTGACTTCTGCCTTTCTCATGCTATCCTTACAATTGTCCAACAATAAAAAACAATTAATGTCCTATTAGTGCCACGGTAAGGCTGAAGCTATAGTAATGAATTAGATGCTATAACAACTTTTGCCTTTTTTTAAAAAGATCAGTGCAAAGACAAAAATCAAAGAAATCAAATACATCAAAATGATGTTGATGAAAATAAAATAAATAAAATTAAGCAACTAGATAATAAAAATAAAATAACAAAAGCAACAATAAAAATTTTAAACACTTCCCTCATTGGGTTGCCTCCTAATTAGTGCTTGATTTACGGTCTTTCAGCTTAACTTTCCCTTAATTGCTCAAATTGGATCTTGGAGGAATAAATCCTCTCTTGAATTCATGCATGGCATTATCAATATAATATTTAACTCGTTGTCCATTTACCATAAACTCCTGACCAATTTTCTTATCCTTAAGATCCATGGCACCATAAGTCAAGTTTTCCCTGGAAAAAGTTTCAATCTCGAGTTGTAAAGCAAAACTTGCTGCCTTGGAATTGTTTTGTTTTTTCCTTTGCTGAATCTGTTTGTCATGCAATTGTTTTGTTTTTTCCTTTTCTTGCGTTTTCATAGTTGAAGCTTCCTATGCTTTGCTACAATATACATGTCCATGTTAAATTATTTTAGTGCCAAGTATGCTTTATGCTCCAACTCCAACAGTAAATGGCAAGCTTTGCCATAGACAATTTTGTATGAAGACATGCCAAGTGGTGTCTTGCTCTGATACCACAAGGGCAGAGTACGGAGTACGTGGCGTTATTACACTAGAGCAATGATGAACTTAATCATCCTTTGGACCAGTAGCCCGCATGCTCGGTTTTCCAGCCGATATACCAGAGACTCAGGGTTTTCTTTTATTTCCTTAACACAGGCGCCCATGGCCAAAACAGGAAAACTTAAAACTCAACAGTTTTTTGATACACAGGATCCTTCGAAGAAGGCAATTGTAGAGCATACTTCCTCAGGCTTTATGAACAGTTCCATTACTCCTTAATTCCTTAAGTTAATTCATTATTCCTTTATACTAAGAAAAGAAAAGTTAGTTAGACATGGGAGAGAATTCTGAAATATTCATATATTTCATTTTCTATCCTTTTATAGGGAAGGAGAGAGAGTGGATAAGGATAAGTCCTTATCAGCTTTTACAAACATAACGTTTACAAAGCATAAGAAAACAAACAACTTTTACAAAGGTGCTGTTACAAAGATTATGATAGGACACCAACTTTGACAAAGACACTAATGTAGATAAAGACACCGATGTTGACAAAGACGCCAAAGTTGACAAAGACACCCGTTGACAAAGATATTAGCACACCATTTTTGACAGCACATTGATATTGACATAAATAATAAAGGAAAAGAAAGCAGTGATCATGACAACACACCATTCATGATCATTAATACAAATGGACAAAATACTTTTAATAAAGTACTTTCCAGCTGGCGGATAGACTTTACAGGGAGATGGTATCCTCTGAGGAGGATTCTGTTGCATCGGGTGATTTGGTCCCACAAGGTCGGAAGGGCCAGGTGCAGTCTTGAGCTTGGTCTAGATGATGTGCAGGGCATGTTTTTCCTTTTCCGGGCCAGTCAGCCATAACAGTGTCATTTTCAATAAAATGCTGGACTACTGGTGGATGAGTGAGCAAAGTAATGGGCTTAATGTGTTGAGGCCAAGGTGCTGTAGTAGGAGGGTTACTGCTTTGACCAGACTGTGGTTGATTCTGACTGTCAAGAGCAAGGAATTCTTCCCGTGGATCTTGAGTGGTATTAGAGCCACAAAATTGTTTGCTCATCAAAATATTGTTTTATGGTATTTTCTAAAACTCCTTCATTTTGCAAGTTAATTCCTTATTTCCTAAAGACTAAGATCTTCATCACACATGGCTTCTTCAAATTCCAGTACTGTTTCTCTAACCTCTTCCTTGCATCTTCCTCCTTCTTGTTCTAAACGAACCACCAAAAAGATCGAAAGTCTTGTTGAGCTCTCTTATGTTCCTGAATCCGTTCAAATTGACGAATCCTACATGCCTCTTGTCAATCCTTACCAATTGTACAAGAAAACCTGCTCTCTTACTCGAAGTATCCGAACCCTTGTCAGTACTAAAAGACCTTTACCCAAAGAGTATGTCCAATCTTCTCGGTTTGATCACTGTGCTCTTCAATCCACCACATCTGAACAATATGTTACCCTCGAAATTTCTCCTGAGTTGATTACTTCCTGGAAACAGGAAGGCTATACTCACCTTCATCTTGGAGGAATCCGCCTTGTTCTTACTCTTCATGGATGAAAAGGTTTACCCGTATCAACTAGACTTGCTTTGCTTGATACCCGGTTCAAACAATATGATCATGCCATCATTGGCACTGTTCTCACTACCCTCCATGCTGGTAGTGTTCTTTTAACCTTTTACCCAAACTTTAACCTTTCTCTTGATGATCCAAACCTCCCCACTGCTCTAAAAGTCCAGATCTAGCTCCAAGGCGCTGATCAAATAGCTACTTAAAAAATGGCTACTTTACACCATCAATTGGTGTACCGATTGCAAAATCATGCTTTGGACTTACCCACTTCTCAAGAAACCTCAGATGCCTTGATGATTCTTGCTGAATCTGAAGATATTCCTACTATCATTCAGATTCCCAGACAAATTCCCAGACACGAGCTTTTACAACTCATGCCCCTTGAGTGGTTGTCTAATTATGAAAAGTTCTATCAAAACACAGAGCCTATCTCGACTTTTGAAAGTTCTTTTGAAAAACGGCCATATGGCACTGTTAAGATGACTTTTAAGCCACCACCACTTACGATTTCCTCTGTTCTACCTTTACCAGATATCCTTATCACCTCTCCTACACCCAGCCTTCAATCAACACCTCCACCATCAGAGGCCCCACACAGATTGTCCTATACCCATTCTGCCATGATCCAGCCTGTCCAGACTAATCAAGAGGATTTACCCATTTTTTCCTTTGATTCCAATGGTTATTCTGTTTATCCAGCCAAAATAAACGGTTATTTCATGTGGGATGTTCCCACATTGGGTATGTGTGACCCAGGTTGTTCTTGTTGGGAAGATGTTGAAATCCTTGAACTTTCCAAGAAAAAGAAAAAGAAAAATATTGTTTTCCCAGGTTGCAAATATCATAAGAAGGATCCACCATCTGATGATCTAGATCCCTCTGTCAGTTATTTACCCTTACCTATTTATCAGAAGGGTTTATAGTGGATTCAAACCCATGAACTTGAACTTTTGTCTTGCTCCCAACAGGCTCAACTCCAACAGCCTATTCCACCTTCTCCATTGATCTCATCTTGTATGATGTTATTTCCTACAGATTTTCCTCCTTTAAATAAACAAACAGATGTCTCTAGACATGTTATTTCTAAGCCGTTTGTCCAGTCCCCTATTACCCCTACTGGCCATATGGAGGAACCCAAGTCTTTTGAAGCAGTTCTAAATTGGCAAACACAAAATGCCAAAGTCCAAAATCAATCTTTAACCTCTCTTCACCAAAAGGTTGATAACATTTCCTCTTGAACTGTTCATGTTGAAAAACAAGTTGATCACATCAGCTTACAACTTTAAAAGCTGTATCAGGACATGCAAGGTCGAGTTGTTCAATTAGATTTTGATTTGCGAGAAATGATCCAGCAACGATATTGGGGTCCAAAATTCAATCAAAAGGAGGCTGAGATCAGACAACTAAAAGCTGAGTTGGCACGAATTGACTCAGAAAAGCAACAACCATCACTTTTTAGTAAACGCCAACATATCCCAACTTTATCTCAAACCTACTATCCTTTTGGCACCTTTATGGCTCCAACCCGGCCATATGATCCTACAAAATTATTTGGCATGACCCATACACTTTTTAGAGATGACCCAAAACCCTAAATCCGTCCAAAAGCTACCACATCCTCACCAAAACCTCCAGTCTCCCTTCGGGATACTCCATCTATCTCTACTGGCAAAACTCCTGCTTAGTAGATGGAAATTACCACTGCCACCAATGTTCCACAACCCACAGATACAGACGACTCGAATTCTTCTAGTTCTTCTGATTTTGATGAGACTTCCCTTGATGATTAAACTTGTGATACTCCAACTAGTGACTCAGAAGCTGAATATGCTGATCTTTCCAGATTATTAATGGCTGATACGGCTGACCCACAGCCAAGTGAACCTGTAGTCACTGAACTAGAGACCTTTAGCCAGCTTAAGCCTAAAAGGTCTTCATCAGAATCAAAGCCATCCAATGGTCCTTGGTTCATTTTTGATGATCTTCTACCTCATAGATGGCGTGAACGTCTCCAAGAACTATTTGCTTGGATTGATCTCCAGATGCTCCGCTCTGGCGCAACAACCCAATGTGTGCTAAAAGAATTCTCTACCCGTTTTATGGGATCACTCAGAGATTGGTTTGATAGCTTGGGTACTTACAGACAACTACAGTTTATTCAACTTCCTGAAGTCTCTACTGCTTTGGCTTTAATTCATGAGCAATTCATAGGGGAACCTCATTACCTATGAGCGTTCTTTAGACGAGAATTCCTCAACTTAAAGTGTTGTTCTTTACAACCTAAAGACCTGCACTTCCATTACAAGCGCATGTCTATTTTGTAATACAAGTTGAACGGTTACAATGACTCAACCCTGAGACATGTGTTCATGGCATCTTTGCTTGAGGAATTACAACCTGAGTTACAGCGACAGATCACAGCTCATAACTTGGTTATAGACAATCTTTCCCTTGGTAAGATTTTCCAACTTGCTATGGGATGTCTAGATAAACTTTGTGAACAAAAGAAGTTCTTCAAAGAACTTCTCCAAGACAAAGAACCATTCAGATCTACCTGTAAAAAATCCTATCTGAAAATCAAGTGTAAAGATAAAAACCAGTGTCACTGTCCTTCCAAGAAAAAACATCATTTTCAGAAATACTCCTCCAACCCTAATCACCATTCCAGAAAAAGATCCAAGAAACGATTCAAACCTCTACTGTTTTTCCGTAAGAAAACCTTGTCTCACGACTCTCCTAGAGAAAAGAAATCCAGATGTTTTATCTGTCATAAGAGAGGTCATTTTCCAAAGAACTTCCCTAACAAACCAGCTAAAGCAGTTAGATTAATACATCTTCAGAATAATACAGACTTCACTCTTGATGATTAGATTGAATTCTTGTTTTCTGAACAAGAAAGTCCAGATGAGTGTACAGTCTTTGCCTTTGAAGTTTCTTCTGATGAAGAATCCTTGACTGATCCTGAAGAACCTATTCTCACTATTGCTACCATTCAGACCCAATCCATAAACAAAGCCCAACCTGTTCATGATCTCACAATCCCTATTCCCTCGATCAAAGTCTAAGTCCTTCCCTCTAAATATCATAGGCCTATTTCTGTTATTGGGTTTATTGACACCGGAGCCCAAAGATCCATGATGAATCCAGCTATTTTACCATCTGAGTGTTGGCAACAACACCAAGAATACTTTAAGGCTGCAAATGGTGAACTGTTCTCCACAAAGCTCATTACCAAAAAACCCATTGGTATCTAGCTTTTTCCCAACTATATCATTTGGACCAAAGTCATTGGTTCCAATCTGCCCAATAAAGACCTCTTGATAGGTTTTGATGTCCTACACCAGGCCAAACAATTGCACATTTCTGCAATCGGCATTCAGTTCAAACATATGTTCAAAACATATACCAGTGCCTTGAAACTTTACTCTTTGGCCCAAACACCATCTTCTTATTCTCAGATCAATGACCAATTTCTTAGATTATGTCCTGATGACCACAGTAAATTCTAACATCTCCATCCTCTGTGGAAAAATAGCCAGTTCTTTATTAAGCTACCCTTCAAACTTAATGAAGGCCATAACCCTACCAAAGCTACTCACCCTAGCATGACGCCAGAAGACCTCACCTTAGCTCAATTTGAATGCCAGCAACTGTTGGCCCAAGGTCTCATTGAACCCACTTCTTTTCAATGGGCTTGCCAAGCCTTTTATGTTGAAAAACATTCTGAGAAGGTCCGAAGAAAGAAAAGGCTTGTCATTGATTACCAACCTTTGAATATCTTTTTACACGATATTAAATTTCCTTTACCCAGAAGACAAGCCTTGTTTACCCAACTTAAAAATGCCAAGATTTTTTCTAAGTTTGATTTAAAATCAGGCTTTTGGCAACTTGGCGTCCATCCTGATGATAGACCCAAAACTGCCTTTTGTATTCCCAATGCCCATTATCAATGGACTGTTTTGCCATTTGGGCTTAAGACTGCTCCATCACTGTTCCAAAAGGCCATGACTACTATTTTCCAGCCCATTCTCCATCATACAATGGTCTACATTGATGACTTGTTATTATTCTCCAAAACCCATGACTAACATCATAATTTGCGGAATCAATTTCTCCAGATTGTTCAACACCATGGCATAATGCTTTCAGCCACTAAAAGCACTATCGCCACAGACCACATCACTTTCCTTGGTATGGAAATCCAAAATGGATCCTACTAGCCTAGTCCACACATAGCCTAAGAGTTACAATACTTTCGTGATAGTAACTTTTCCAGAAAACAAATTCAACAGTTTTTGGGAATAGTTAACTATATATGTGACTTCATTCCACGTGTCAATAACTACACCTCTCCTTTATCCTCACTTTTGAAAAAGAATTCTCCATCATGGAATGACCACCACACCACATGTGTCTCCTACCTAAAAGGATATGCACAGAGTCCCCCACCATTGCAAATCATTACTAATGGACAACGCATCCTGCAGACTGATGCCTCTGACGAGGCGTGGGGAGCCATTTTGATTGAAAAGATTGATGAGAAAGAACATTATGTCGCGCATACTAGTGGACAGTTCTCTCCAGCTCAAAAGCATTACCACACTGTCTACAAAGAAATCTTAGCAGTTAAAAATGGCATTAAAAAGTTTAAATTCCACCTCATCGGATTCCAATTCCTTATCAGAATGGATAATTCAGCTTTTCCAAATATGCTGAATTTAAAAAATCATTCAGTTCTGGAAAGGACGTTACTTCGCCTAAAAGGTTGGTTTTCCCGATATGACTTCAAAGTTTCACATATAAAAGGGGAACACAATGTCATTCCAGATTACCTCTCAAGAAAACCTTCTCCCAAAATCTCAAAGCAGACATCTGACCCCATTTTCCAGTCATCTCCATGGCTTCTTCACTCCCTAAGACAGCCCTCACTAAAAAGTTTACCCCTCGAAACCGTGCTTTCAGCACTCCTTTCCATCTTCAGGAATATGCTAAATCTTTTCCCATGCGGTATTATATACTTGCATGCTCTGAATACCCTAATTCCCCTACATTCTAGGATTATCATCCGGAATATATGTTTCTTACAGGTCTTACTTTAGATTTGTCCAGACCTCTTTCTGAGAATAAGTTATGGTATATGTGGTGTCTCTCACTACTGTATGCCACCAGACTGGTTTTCTCGCTATTTGCCACTCTTGACCTTTTAAACAATCTAGAACAAGCCACCTCTCTTACTTGGACACTTTTTGAATGGTTTGCGCCCTTACCTGTTTGGCACCATAAACTTCAACAGCTCAAAACCACTCATAATCTTGGTGGAATCCCTTACCAAGAAGCCCAGCATTTTACCTCCGTCTTCATAGTCCACCATCCATACTTCCAGCACCCTGGATATTTATCTTTCTGGACTTAAGATCAAATGTATGAGTGGATCACAATCCCTCATCCTGCTTTGTTACAGCAAGACTATGCCACCAAGACAAATCTGAAAAATTATTTTTTTCAGATTAACCATGTCACACCCCCATCTACTGACATTAAACACACCTCCATTGGTCCACAACATGATATTTTTATGATCCCTACACCATCCCTGGTCTCTAAACCAAAATCTTGTGGTATTATCATTAAGGAAGAACGTCCTGATTTAACGGACTTTCTATTCCAAGACTCTCAAGATCCATGGGAAGAATTCCTTCCTCTTGACAGTCAGAATCAACCACAGCTTGGTCAAAGCAGCAACCCTCCTACTACAGCACCTTGGCCTCAACACATCAGGCCCATTACTTTGCTCATTGCTCCACCAGTAGTCCAGCCTTTTATTGAAAATGACACTGTTATGGCTGACTGGCCCGAAAAAGGAAAAACCTGCCCTGCATATCATCCTGACCAAGCTCAAGACTGCACCTGGCCCTTCCGACCTTGTGGGACCAAATCACACGACGCAACAGAATCCTCCTCAAAGGATACCATCTCCCTGTAAAGTCTATCCGCCAGTTGGAAAGCACTTTATTAAAAGTATTTTGTCCGTTTGTAATAATGATCATGAATGGTGTGTTGTCATGATCACTGTTTTCTTTTCCTTTATTATTTATGTCAATATCGGTGTGCTGTCAAAAATGGTGTGCTAATGTGCTGTCAACTTTGGCGTGCTGTCTACATTAGTGTGCTGTCAAAGTTGGTGTCCTATCATAATCTTTGTAACAGCACCTTTGTAAAAGTTGTTTGTTTTCTTATGCTTTGTAAACATTACGTTTGTAAAAGCTGATAAGGACTTATCCTTATCCACTCTTTCTCCTTCCCTATAAAAGGAGCAAACTCTTGTAAAAGAAAACAACTAGAAAATGAAATATATGAATATTTCAGAATTCTCTCCCATGTCTAACTAACTTCTCTTTTCTTAGTCTAAAGGAATAATGAATTAACTTAAGGAATTAAGGAGTAATGGAACTGTTCATAAAACTTGAGGAAGTATGCTCTACACTTGCATTCTTCTAAGGATCCTGTGTATCAGAAAACTCTTGAGTTTTAAGTTTTTCTGTTTTGGCCATGGGCACTTGTGTTAAGGAAATAAAGAAAACCCTGAGTCTCTGGTATATCGACTGGAAACCCGAGCATGCGGGCTATTGGTCCAAAGGATGATTAAATTCATCATTGCTCTAGTGTAACAACACCACGTACTGCGTACTCTGCCCATAAAGCATCATGCAATCTAAGAGACCAATATTTTCTAGTAGGGTTTACCACGTTTTCTAAAATACTTTTTATTTATCGATTGAACATTTCTGCCTAACCATTAGACTAAGGATGGTATGTTGTAGCAACCTTATGCTTCATTCTATATTTAGCCAATGTTGCAACAAATATCCTGTTGTAAAGATGAGTGCCTTCATCATTAATGATGGCTCTTGGAGTCCCAAACCTTGAGAAAATATTCTTCTTAAAAAGGAATTTGACCATAACTTTGGCATCATTTGTTGCCAAGGCTGCTAGGATGTATAAGTTTCCATACATAAAAAAGCTCCACTTTTAGAATATTGGTGAGCAGTATTTTATGTTTCTGAGAGATGTTCCCTGTTCTTTGGCACTTATCACAACATTTAACAAATTCATAAGCATCCTTAAAAAATTGAAGGCCAATAATAACCTGATTGAAAGATTTTTTCTTTTGTCTTGTGTCCTCCATAATATCCTCAATATACTACAACATGACATGTCCATAATATATTTGGAATTTCATCATCAAGCATACATCTTCGAATGATCTGATCTAAACACACCTTGTATAAGTAAGGGTCATCCCACTAATAGTTTCTGACATCATGGAGAAACTTTTTCTTCTACTAGTAAGTTAAGTTAGGTGGTAGTAGTGAATATTATGGTAAGTTAACCATAATATTCACCATTTATTAATCTCTTAAAACTATTTTCTATAATTTTAGATTTCTGTTTTAAATTCCTTAGTTTAATTTACATAGCAAATCAACTTCAGAATTCCCCAAATTTAGCTGAGTCTATCCTTAGTAGATCTAAAAGGTTTGAATTAATATCATTAAGTCTAGATACAATTTTTAAGTCAATTTTCAGTCCTGGTCAATTTTGTCTATTTTGTAATAATAACTTATTCATCGGGAAAAGTATTCTAAAGGAAATGACCTTTGCTTGCTATTATACTCAATAACCATAACATTTAAGGCAAGGTTTTAAGTGATATACCTTTTAACTACATCATCAAGCATGTCATTCATACATTTGCATTTAGACCTATTCAAACTTCAGCTAAATTTAAACTTATTTAGATTTGCAACAAGGAAACAAATGCAACCGAAGAGTTAAAGAACAAGACGTAATTAAATTCATTGGATAGTTGAGATATCAATTTAAATAATGAAGTGGTACAAAGGATTATTTAGCAAAGAAATCAATGTTGCTGGATAACATACAATTGTGTAGGTTAATTACAATCTAATAGTGGAGTAGATCTATAATTAAGTAATTGGGCTTGATAATTATAGGCCTAATTTTTTTAAGCCATTATTGTATGTACCAAAATGATCCTTGAGTTAACTAATTTAATTTTCCATACCATTACTAGATTGATATGTAAGATAATTAGATATTTTTGTCAAAAGCCTAAATATATTATTTCAAAGGAGGATCCATATAATGTGCTTTTGAATAGGAGCCTTGTATTGTTTTACTTGGTGGGCTCAATAACATGCACAAGTGATGTGTCACTTTTGTTGTTAAATATCTTTTAATTTAAATTAAATATTTTATTTATAAAAATTATGTGAAATAAGGACACAACAAATTCAACACTTTAATCAATGAATCAATTAAAGCAGAAAAGCATACAAGCACTCCTAGTAATATCATTATAATAATTCCCAATGATTTCATCTCAACAAAAGCACTTCCAATATTACATATGTTAATAGCATCAACCAACTTCCCCTAATTCAAGTTTATAAAATGATGACAGAAATTAATAAATATAAATTAAATGAGCAACAAGAAGATGCATGATTTTTACAAGGAAACCTTCAATCGTCATGATCTAGGATAAAAACCTCAGCATGTGATTATGTCTACATGTTTATTGAATGCAAGTACATTCTATAGAGTTGGTTTACAAGAATTTTTGGAAATAAATCCCAAACCAAATCAAATCAAAATCAAAGAATATAAATCAAATCAGAATCCTAATTTAAAGCATATAAGGAAAGAACCTAAATCAAATCATAATCCTAATCTAAAGCAAATAAGCAAAGAATCTAAATCAAATCAGAATCCTAATGGGCTTAAATGCCTTACATCAATTAAAAATAAAAATTAGGCAATTAAAAGAGAAATTACGTATTTGTTTTTGCTACTTGCCTCCTCAAGAAACAGGAAAGTATTTGAAAAGGAAAATAATCTATTTTCCCACTATAATGTGCAAGCCAACTTGACAATTTCATGGAAGTGATTATTTGGAAATTTCAAGAGCCTAAATCACGCATTTAATGGTCTAAATATCATGTACAATTCCTTCAATGGGCTTCCACAAATTTGATTGAGCTCAAGTTGCTTGAATCAGCCCATTAAGTGCTTCTTTGAATTTTTGTGCACGAGCTCTTGTGATGAGTCTGACGAGAACTTGAATAGAATTTGAATATGCCTCATCCCATGTGCTTGTGATAGTTTTCCTTTCAATCTCATCATTCCCCTCATCTTGATGAGGATTTGTCCTCAAATCTTGATCTACATCAAAAGGACTTAAATAAAAAATATTAGAAGTAGCCCTTACGTTGTACTCATTGGGAAAATCTAGCTTGTAGGCATTGTCATTGATCCAGTCCAAGACTTGGAAAGGACCATTCCTTTGAGATAATAACTTGGATTTTCTTTGTTCCGAAAATCATTCCTTGTGCATGTGTAACCATACCCAATCACCAGTGGGTGTTTGCTTGATAATTTTAGCTTTTTTCTTGCCATCTAAGTTAACACACTAAGAAATAGCTGGAGTTAAATATAGATTATTATTTTGACCACTTATATACAGATTATTAAATAGAAGATAAAATTAATAATAAAAAATATTTATTTTAGTTATCAATTATTATATATAAGGAAAAAAATTTATATATATGTTTATAAATGTATAAATAAAATTTATCCAGTATTTTGTCTATTGCAGTAATTTGTATTCTTATAGTAATTATGACACGACCCGCCCTGAATCCACAGGGCAAGTCTGCCTAATTCTATTTAATTATTCTAACATAATCTAATTAATAAGGATTTAGCCAAAAATTCGGCAAAGTCTCCCCTATAATTATCACATAACCAAATCTGCAATTAATAAAATAAACACTCTCAAAAATACAACCAACTTCATCAATCAATCTCCTCAACAAAATATCAAATCACTCTAGTATCCAATATCAAATAAAATACATAGATTTGTCCACAATTATCGAAATGTATCAAATTATCTCTCTTCTTTCTATTTTTACAAATAAAACTCTGTCTCTCCCTTTTCATGTATAGTAACTGAAAGTCCTCTATTTCTTCTAATACTAGACCCGAGTACATAAATAAAATCCGACTACACGGCTATTGAATCGCGTCTGAATTATCTCAATTTTGTGATTTGTAACAATTCCAACGACTTTAAAAATACAAAATGCAGTCAAATTAAGGAATCATGGTGCATATGTTACAAATTAATTCACCAAATACATATGATTACTTTAAAACTCACAGCACTTTTAAAAATAGATTTTTTTGTATACTTGATTATTTCTATGGTATAGATAAAAACAATTATTTTAAAAGTTATAGCATTACCAAATTGGCTCTTAGTTATTTGGGATCAGTTGTTTAATAATCTAATTTTTTTTTTGAATGAAGGTTATTGATTATGGTTTGAAGCTGCTGAAGGCATTAATGTAATGCAAGAATGTTTTGGAAAGTATTCTTCCTATAAAATAGGAGCTTAAAATTTCAAGACTATTTTGGCAAGTATTCTTCTTGTAAAATGGGAGCTTAAAATTTCAAGACTCTTTTTCATTTTAATATTTAATTTGAACTTCTTTGGATGGTATATATTTCTAGTATGCTCTATATTGTTTTGTTTGTTTATAAAATTAGTGGTTTTGTCTTTAGTGTTAGGGTGACAATAAAAGTGTAAAAGTGAGATTTGACACAAGCGATTGAGAAAAAGGGCAAAACACATCATTTAGAATGGTAAAAATGAGATTTGACACAAACGGCTAGGGGAAAAAGAAAAGACAAAATGCATCGTTTAACATACATTGAAGAGAACAATGATATAAGAAATCTTTGCACTAATGTATTGCTCTGTCATTGCAACTCTGTGATTTTAATGAGATTTATGCACCCAAACCCAATCTCCAAGCTGAAAAACCCACTTGCTTACATCCTTTGTTGGCTTGAGTAGCATATTGTTCAGCCCTCTTTTCTATGTGTTGTTGCGCTTTCTCATGCAATTGCTTAACAAATTCAGCTTTCTTTTTACTATCCAAACTAGCACACTTACCAATGAGTAAAGTTAATAAATGCAGAGAAGTTAATGGATTAAAACCATTACAATCTCAAATGATGAAAATGCAGTTCTATTATAAGCAAGTTCAATAACAAACATTCTTTCCAAGTTTTCAAGTTCTTTTGAATAATTGCAGCAGCAAAGTAGACAATGTTCTATTTACAATCTTAGTTTGTCCATTAGGTCATGGATAACAAATAACGGAAAACAAAGTTTAATACCCAACTTACCCTACAAAGTTTTCCAAAACTAGCTCAAGAACTTATCATCTCTATCTGAAATTATGCACTTTAGTACTCCATGCAATATGATTATCTCCTTGAAATTGCGTCATCAGTTTTATGACATAGAATGAAATGTTCCATCTTTGAAAACCTATCAACAACAACAAAAACAGAATACTTTCTCCTTTTTGACCTTGGTAAACCCAAAACCAAGTCAATAGAAATATCAACCCAAGGTTTGCTAGGTATGGATAAAGGGTTATACAATCCATGGGTAAAACTCTAGACTTAGCCTATTTACAAGTGATACACTTCTAACATATTCTTTCAACATCACGTTTTATATGTGGGCAAAAGAAATGATTTTTTAAAACATCTAAAGTCTTTGCAATGCCAAAGTGTCCCATAAAACCTCCATAATTATTTTCTTTAACTAAGAGCCCATCATGCCTATAGAACTTACTAAATACAACTTTCTCGCATGCATTAAACACATTAACAAAATTAGGATCATTAACACATAATTCTTTGAAGTACTCAAATCTTAACAACTTTGCATTTAATATAGAGATAAGTGCATACCTTCTAGATAATGCATCAATCACCATATTCTCCTTACCTTGTTTGTATTTGATCACAAAAGGAAATGGCTTAATAAATTCATCAAATTTGGCATGTCCTATGCAACTTACCTTGCCTTTTCAAATGCTTCAAGGACTCATCTCAATTTCTCAATAAAGTAGGCAATAGGACGCTCTTCTTACATCAAACCAGCTCCAATACCTATACTTGAAGCATCACGCTTAATTTCAAAATTTTTAGCAAAATCAAGTAAAGCCAATTTCTCCTTGATTAGATTAAATGCCCTTTCTTGCTTACTAGCCCACTTAAATCCCACATGTTTCTTCATAATTTCAGTTAATGGTGCAGCAAGGGTGCTAAAATCTTTCACAAATCTTCTATAAAAGCTAACCAATCCATGAAAACTTCTTACCTCACTTACTTTTAGGTGTAGGCCACTCCTTAATAGCCTTTACCTTCTCTTTATCAACCTTAGTTCTTTTAGCACTTACAACATAACCAAGAAAAACAATTTAATTTGTACAAGTGGAACACCTTTTCAAGTTAGCGTACAACTTTTCCTTTCTTAAAACAGTTAACACACTTTGCAAATGCTCAATGTCTTCATCCAAGCGTTTGCTATAGATCAAAATATCATCTACAAATTCACAAATGAATGAACGCAAAACATGATTTATTAGTCTTATAAAAGTGCTTGGTGCATTAGATAACCCAAATGGCATAACTAACCATTCATATAAACCATATTTTGTTTTTAAGTTAGTTTTCCACTCATCTCTCTCTCATCCTAATTTGATGATAGCCATTTTTTAGATCAATTTTACTAAACATATAAAGAACCATGCAATTCATCAAGTATATCATCCAGTCTAGGAATAGGATGTCTATACTTCACAGTCATTTTTTTGATTGCACAACAATCAATGCACATCCCTCCCCTATCCTTTTGCCAAGAGTTCTTCAACTTGCCTTTGAAGCTCCTTTGTCTCCTCAAGGTTGCTTCTATATGCAGGTCTATTAGGAATGGTAGCTTCAAGGATAAAGTCCATTTGATGCTTAATTCCCCTAATAGGTGGCAAACCATTAGGAACTTCATTTAGAAACACATCATCAAAGTCCTACAAAAGAGTCACAATAGTACTAGGCAAAGAAGAGTTAAGTTCATGTAAACAAGCCTCATTGCACAAAAAGTACAATTACTGGTTGTTTTGAAAAGAAACCATGAAAATTGGATAAATTTTTGTTATAGGTTAAGAATATTGGAGTCTTCAAAATTGGATAAATTTCTTAAGCCAATTAATAACTTGGAATCTATTTAAGATTTTGGAAAAAAACTGATAACCGCTAACATTGAAATGGCAAACTGATTTTATAAGGTTAACATGTTTGATTATGGACAGAAACGTTTAACCATTTATTGGAAATGACTTAATTGATAAATTTCAGAAAATAATTTGTTTGAAAGTGGTGAACCATTTATTGGAAACGACTAGCCAATAACTATTTGCAAAGGCTTAAACAAAAATGGCAATGATCTAATTATTTAAATTGGTATATAACAGTAACTTGGACAAGGTCAGAACGGCTATATGATAACCTACAATAGCTAGTTTTCTTCTTTAACTATAAAAAGGCTCCATCAAATTTAGTTTGTAGCGTATAATTGTCATTGAGCTTGTTTTTGCATATTCAAATTGTCTTGAGTATAAATTTGTTTATTTTTTCATCAAATCACACTTTGGGCTTTCATTTGTAAACACATACATTCTATAGTGAAAATCTATGTAATATTCATCTTTATGTCAAAATTGACTAATTCAGAGTATGCTATACACTTGGGAAAAGAGATGTGTAATCATCTCAAATTGTAAAGGTTCAATGACACCTTAGAAGTCAATTGTAATCTTCTTGAAGCCTTGAGGTTGGAGGCGTGGACATAGGTCGGTGTTGCCAAGCAACGTAAAAATCTCGTGTTTGATTCTCTTCCCTTCTCTCTTTAAATTTTATTATTGTTAATTAATTGCTATTAATTTGATTATATTAAAAAATTTACATTGATTTTTAATTTTAGTATTCTATAATTTTTAAAAACCCAATTCACCCCCTCCTAGGTTGTTTAGCCATAGTTTCAACCTCAACCTTAGCATAAGTCTAGTATAGCCTAATAATATGAGTGAAAATTTTTCCAAGAAACAATCAAATTCCATGAAATTGCACACCAATTTGTACCTTTTCTGCTCCTTTTTTTTTTCACTTACCTTAGAAACTCCTAGAAAACATAAAAGATAATAGAGTTTGAAAGTCCAAGAAAAATATTAAAATAATTGTAAAGAAAGCAATAAAAACTGATAGGAAATTAAGAACTTATCATATTTTTTTTCAACATCTGAAAAGACAAATATGAAAGGTAGTATTTTGACATAAATATCCTTTTATGTAGTGCATATTTTTGTTCTTCACAATTTAAAAATTTAACACAAGTTGATTAGTTTGATAGAATTAAAAAAACAATACTACCATAGTTTTTTCAGTTTTGGTTCATCACAGTGGACATAATTTAATTTGTTCAATATTTTGCTAGTTAATGTAAACATGTGAACAAAAATTTTAAAAAACCATGAACTTGCAGACTCTATTGATCTTTTATATTTTGTAGGAGTTTTTGAGACAAAGAAAAAAAGAGTAGAAAAACTAAAAATTGGTGAAAATCTGAGTCTGCGGGCTATTGGTCCAAAGTACAGCTTAAGCTGTTGTGACTCTAGTGTAACAATGCCACGTACCAAGCCACCTCTACCTAGTGGTTGGTGTAAAGAATGCTTTACTAGACTTATGCTAAGGTTGATAATTTAATTTGGACCATAAAGATTGATTCTTGAAGGGTTGGTTAGATATCTTAATTGAGCCTATTTTCTTTTTTCCAAGTTCTATTCTTACTAAGAAAAGTACGAAGGGCAGAGTACACAGTACGTGGCGTTGTTACACCAGAGCAATGAAGAACTTAATCTTCCTTTGGACCAGTGGCCCGCATGCTCGGGTTTCCAGCCGATATACTTAGTACCTAAAAATCAAATTCTTTTCTTTAATTCCTTAAAACAGGCAACTCTGGCCAAAACAGGAAACTTTGAAAATTCAATGAGTTTTCTGGTACACAGGATCCTTCATGGAAGGCAAGTGCAGAACATACTTCCTTAAGGTTTTATGAACCAATTTCTTATCCCTTAATCCTTTCTATTATTAATTCATTTTCCCTAAAACTAAGAGAAAGAGAGAGTTTACTTAGGCACGGTAGAGAGTCTTTTTTTTAAAGAAAGATATTATTCAACTTTCTATATATCGATATCTTACAAAGGCTTCTCCTTATATAGGCGAGGAGAAGAGTCTTAGTGGAGACAAGCCCCCACATGCTTTACACATAAAAAAATAAATTATGCATCTACTTTATTAATAGTGGGGTCATAATTTTTACAAAAGCATTAAAGACAAACAACTTTAATAAAGTAAAAGCAAACAGTGATCATGATAACACACTATTCATGACCATTATTACAAACTGACAAAATACTTAAAGTAACTTTCCAGCTGTGGATAGATATCACAGGGAAAAAGTTGTGGCTTTGGATGAGGATGATTCTGTGCCATCTTTTGACTTAATCTTTTTCCCACATGGGGGAAAAAGCCAGGTACAGTTTTTGTTGGGCCTATTGAAAAAGTCAATAGTGTCAAGCTCTTTTCCTAGAGAAATGAATGCAAGATGGTAAGGACAATGGTTGACAGGGTCAGGGAGAGAAAAGTGAATGGTAGTATCCTGTTGAGGTTATGGTAAGTTGCTACTTTGTCCTGGTTGGGGTTGGTTTTGATTGTTAAGAGGAAGAAATTCTTCCCATGGGTCTTAAGAGTCTTGGAAAAGGAAGTCCGTATAGTCAGGTCGTTCTTCCTTAATGATAATACCACGGGATTTTGGTTTAGAAGCCAAGGATGGTGTGGGAATCATAAAAATATCATGCTGTGGTCCAATGGAGGTGTGTTTAATGTCCAGTGAATGAGGAGTGACATGGTTGATCAAGAAAAGATAGTTTTTTAGATTTGTCTTGGTGGCATAGTCTTGCTGTAACAAGGTAGGATGAGGGATTATAATCCACTCATACATTTGATCTTGTGTCCAAAAAGACAAATGACTTGGATGTTGGAAATATGGCCGATGGATAATAAAGACAGAAGTAAACATTTGGGCCTCTTGGAATAGGATTTTACCACCAAGATTGTGAGTTGATTTGAGCTGAGTGAGCTTGTGACGCCAAACTGGTAATGGCGCGAACCATTCAAAGAGTGTCCAGGTAAGAGAAGTGGCTTGTTCAGGATTGTTAAAGAGATCAAGGGTAGCAAAGAGAGGGAAAACCAATCTGGTAGCATAGAGGAGTGAAAGACACCATGTGTACCATAATTCATTTTCAGAGAGTGGTCTGGACAATTCTAAAGTGAGACCTGTAAGAAACATATATTCCAGATGATAATCCTAGAATGTGGGTGAGTCAGGGTATTCAGAACATGCAAGTATGTAATATTGCATGAGAAATGACTTAGCATACTCCTGAAGATGAAAGGGAGTGCTAAAGGCACGGTTTCCTGGGGTGAACTTTTTTGTGAGGGTTGTCTTTGGTAGAGAAGATGCCATGGAGATAACTGAAAATTTGAACTGAGACAATTTGGAAGGTTTAGGAAGAGGCTTTCGAGAGAGATAATCTGAAATCACATTATGTTCCCCTTTTATATGTGAAACTTTTTTTTTTATATATTTTGGGAAAACCAATCCTTTAGTCTGAGTAATGTCTTTTCCGGAACTAAATGGTTTTTGAAATTCAGCATATTGGGAAAAGCTGAATGGTCCATTCTGACAAGAAATTGGAATCCAATGAGGTGGAACTCAAACTTTTTTATCCCATTTTTTACGGCTAGTGTCTCCTTATAGACAGTACGATAATGCTTTTGAGCTGGAGAGAACTGTCCACTGGCATGCGCGACATAATATTCTTTGTCATCAAATTTTTCAATGAGAATGGCTCTCTATGCCTCGTCAAAGGCATCAATGTAAAGGATGCGCTGTCCATCAGTAATAATTCTCAATGGTGGGGGATCCTATGCATATCTTTTCAGATAAGAGACATATGTGGTGTGCTGGTCATTCCATAATGGAGGGTTCTTTTTCAAAAGTGAGGATAAAGGAGAGGTGTAATTATTGACACAAGGAATGAAGTCATGGATATAGTTAATTATTCCAAGAAACTGTTCCAATTGTTTTCTTGAAAAGTTACGACCAGGAAAGTACTATAACTCTTGGGCTATGTGTGGACTGGGCTGGTAAGATCCATTCTGGATTACCATTCCAAGGAAGGTGATGTGGTCTGTGGCAATAGTACTTTTGGTGGAAGAAAGCATAATGCCATAATTTTGAATAATCTGGAGAAATTGGTTTAACAAATCTTGGTGTTGAGCATGTGTTTCAGAAAATAGTAACAAATCATCAATGTAGACCAGAGTATGATGGAGAATGTGCTAGAAAATAGAAGTCATGGCCTTTTGGAACAGTGATGGAGCTGTTAAGCCTAAATGGTAAAACAGTCCATTGATAATGGGCATTGGGAATGCAAAAGGCTATTTTGGGCCTATCGTTTGGATAGACCCCAAGTTGCCAAAAACCAGATTTTAAATCAAACTTGGAAAAAATCTTGGCATTCTTAAGCTGGGTGAACAAGGCTTGTCGTCTGGGTAATGGAAACTTAATATCTTGTAAAAAGATATTCAAGGGCTGGTAATCAATGACAAGTCTCTTTTTTCCTTGGACCTTTTCAAAATATTTTTCAACATATAAGGCTTGGCATGCCCACTGAGAAGAAGTGGGTTCAATGAGGCCTTGGGCCAAAAGTTGTTGACACTCAAATTGGGCTAAAGTGAGGTCTTCTGGTGTCATGCCAGGATGGGTTGCTTTGGTAAGGTTATGGTCTTCATTAAGCTTGAAAGGTAGCTTAATAAAGAATTGGCTATTTTGCCACAGAGGATGGTGTTGAAATGTACTGTGATCATCAGGACATAATTCAAGGAATTTAGTATTGATCTCAACATAGGATGATGGTGTTTGGGCCAAAGAATAAAGTTTCAGGGCACTGGTATATGTCTTAAACATATTTTTGAACCGAATGCCATTTGCAGTATTATGCAAGGGTTTGGCCTGGTGTCGGGCAGGTCTGAGCCAATCATTTTGGTCCAAATGATGTAGTTAGGGAAAAGCTGTATACCAATGAGATGTTTGGTAATGAGCTTTGTGGAGAAAATCCCACCATTTGCTGCTTTAAAGTATTCTTGGTGTTGTTTCCAACACTCAGATGGCAATATGGTAGGATTTAACATGCTCCTTTGGGCTTCGGTATCAATAAACCCAATAACAGAAATGGGTCTACGATATTTGGATGGAAGTACTTGGACTTTGATTGAGGGAATAAGTAAGGTCAAGTCATAGATAGGTTGGGCTTTTTGTATGTCTTGGGCTTTTGCTTGGACCGAGGCTATAGTGAAAATAGTGTCTTCAGAATCAGTCAATGAGTCCTCATCAGAGGAATTTTCAAGAGCAAAGACTGTAGACTCATCAGGACTTTCCTGTTCAGAGAACAAGAATTCAACTTGGTCATCATAAGTGAAGCCTGTATTATTCTGAAGATGTTGCATCAATCTAACTGCTTGTGCTGGCTTGTTAGGGCAGTTCTTTGCAAAATGTCCACGTTTGTGGCAGATAAAACATCTGGATTTCTATTCTCGGATTGAGTCTCTGGATAAGGTTTTTCTATGAAAGAACCGTAGAGGTTTAAACCTTCTTTTGGATCTTTTCCGGAAATGTGGTTCAGGGTAAGAAGAATGTTTCTGAAAATGGTGTTTCTTCTTGGAAGGACAGTGACATTAGGACTTATCCTTACACTTGATTTTCAAATAGGGTTTTTTACAGGAAGATCTGAAGGGTTCTTTGTCTTGGATAAGTTCTTTGAAGAACTTCTTTTATTCACAGAGTTTATCGAGACATCCTATAGCAAGTTGGAAAATCTTACCAAGGGAAAGATTGTTTATGACTAGGTTATGGGCTTTGATCTGACGCTGTAACTCAGGCTGTAATTCCTCAGGCAAAGAGGCCATAAACACATGTCTCAATGTTGCATCATTATACCCATTGAGCTTGTAATAAATAATGGACATGCGCTTATAATGAAAGTGTAAATCTTTAGGATTCAACGAGCAACACTTCATATTGATATGAATTGTTCATGAATGAATGCTAAGGCAGTGGACACATCTGGTAATTGAATAAACTGCAGCTGTCTGTATGTGCCTAAGCTGTCAAACCAATCACGAAGAAATCCTGTAATACAGGTTGAAAACTCTTTTAGAACAGATTGGGTGGTTGCTCCAGGGCGAAGCATTTGTAGATCAATCCAGGCAAATAATTCTTGAAGCATTTCTCGCCATCAATGTGGTGGCAAGTTATCAAATGTAAACCATGGGCCATTAGATGGTTTTGACCCTGAAGACCTTTGCTGAGGTCTAGATTGGCCAGTGGTTTCATTGTCATTGTCATCAACGTCCTTAGTGACAACAGGCTCACTTGGCTGAGGGTCAGCCGTATCAGCCATGAAGAGTTTAGAAATGTCAGCATACTCATATTCTGAGTCACTGGTTGGATCTGAAGATTCCTCAGATTCAGAGGATATTGGTGAACTATCAGGTGAAAAATCAGTGGAGGGTTCAGAGAGTTGGAATTTTTTGTTGGATAAGGATTCCTTTTGAATTGTTGAAATTTCGAAAGGATTCATTGGTGCTTTTCCTGTAGAAGTGGAAGGCTTTTCAAGTGAAGGGATTGGTGATGGAGTAACTGGTGACTTTTCATGTAAAACAGAGGTCTTTTTAGTGGGTTTTGGTTTTGGTGGTGGAGGATTGTCTCAGAAAAGTGTATAGGTCATTCCAAATAATTTGGTCGGATCAAAGGATCCAAAAGGATGATAAGTCTGGGATAAGATTGGAATAGGCTGGCTTTGACTAAAAAGTGATGGTTGTTGCTTGTCAGCATCAATTCTGGCAAGTTCAGCTTTTAGAGCTCTAATTTCAGCTTCCTTTTGATTGAATTCTGGACCCCAGTACTTTTTTGCAATCATGTCACGGAGATCAATATCCAATTAGACAATTCGATCTTTGAGATCTTGGTAGATTTTCTGAAGTTGCAAAGTGATTACATCAACATTTTCTTCAACATGTACAGTCCTGGTAGAAATATGATCTACCTTTTGATGTAATGAATTCAAAGACTGATTTTGAACCCTGGCGTTTTGTGTTTGCCAGTTTAGGACTGCTTCAAAGGATTTGGGTTCCTCCATTTGTCCAGTAGGAGTGATGGGTGACTGAACAAAGGGTTTAGAGATAACATGGCTTTGGATATCAGCTTGCTTCTCAATAGAAGGAAAATCTGTAGGGGTAAACATCATACAAGATTAGATTATAGGAGTAGAGGTGTTGGGAATAGCCTGTTGGGCTTGGAAATGGCAGAATAATAGGTCTGGTTCATTTTCCTAGATCCATCTCAAACCTTTATGGTAAGCTGGTAAAGGTAAGAAACTAACTGAAGGATCAGGATCATCCGGTGGATTGGGCTTATGGTAAAAACATAGACCTTTGGAATGCTTTTTATTTTTTTCATTTTTCTTGGGTTCATCAATAAACTCAACATCTTTCCAATATGGACAATCGAGATCACATTGACCAGAGCCTGGTACATCCCATAAGAAATGACCATTATGTTTGGCAGGATAAACTGGATAACCGTCAGAATTAAAGGACAAAATGGGCAAGAAGACTTGATTGTCCGATACCACAGGCGCGAAGACGAAAGCGTGGCGTGGCTTGTTTACCATCGTCTGCGAACGGACTAGTCTCCATTCGGGATGACCTCTGGAATTTACGTTGATGGATTCCCGCCGATATACCATGTACAAAACTCAAAACATTTGATAATCCCAAAGCACAGGCAACTCATTGCCAAAACAGGGATCCTTAAAATGTCAACGAGTTTCTAATACACAGGATCCTTCAAAGAAGGCAAGTGTAGAGCATACTACCTCGAAGTTTTATGAACAGTTCCATTACTCTTTTATTCCTTAATTTAATTCATTATTCCTTTAGACTAAGAAAAGAGAAGTTAGTTAGGCATGGGAGAGAATTTTGAAATATTCATATATTTCATTTTCTAGTTGTCTTCTTTTACAAGAGTCTGCTCCTTTTATAGGGAAGGAGAGAGAGTGGATAAGGATAAGTCGTTATCAGCTTTTACAAACGTCACGTGTACAAAGCATAAGAAAACAAACAACTTTTACAAAGGTGCGGTTACCGAGATTATGATAGGACACCAACTTTGACAGCACACGAATGTAGACAGCACACCGATCTTGACAGCATGCCAAAGATGACAGCACACCGATATTGACATAAATAATAAAGGAAAAGAAAGCAGTGATCATGACAACACACCATTCATGATCATTATTACAAACGGACAAAATACTTTTAATAAAGTGCTTTCCAGCTGGTGGATAGACTTTACACGAAGATGGTATCCTCTGAGGAGGATTCAGTTGCGTCGGGTGATTTGGTCCCACAAGGTCGGAAGGGCCAGGTGCAGTCTTGAGCTTGGTCAGGATGATGTACAGGGCAGGTTTTTCCTTTTCCGAGCCAGTCAGCCATAACAGTGTCATTTTCAATAAAAGGCTGGACTACTGGTGGAGGAGTGAGCAAAGTAATGGGCCTGATGTGTTGAGGCCAAGGTGCTGTAGTAGGAGGGTTGCTGCTTTGACCAGGCTATGGTTGATTCTGACTATCAAGAGGAAGGAATTCTTCCCATGGATCTTGAGAGTCTTGGAATAGGAAGTCCGTATAATCAGGACGTTCTTCCTTAATGATAATACAACGAGATTTTGGTTTAGAGACCAGGGATGGTGTAGGGATCATAAAAATATCATGTTGTGGACCAATGGAGGTGTGACATGGTTAATCTGAAAAAGATAATTTTTCAGATTTGTCTTGGTGGCATAGTCTTGCTGTAACAAAGCAGGATGAGGGATTGTGATCCACTATACATTTGATCTTGAGTCCAGAAAGATAAATGGCCAGGGTGCTAGAAATAGGGATGGTGGACAATGAAGACTGAGGTAAACAGCTGGGCTTCTTGGTAAGGGATTCCACCAAGATTATGAGTGGTTTTGAGCTGTTGAAGTTTATGGGGCCAAACAGGCAAGGGCGCAAACCATTCAAAAAGTGTCCAGGTGAGAGAGGTAGCTTGTTTTGGATTGTTTAAAAGATCAAAAGTGGCAAACAGGGGGAAAACCAGTCTAGTGGCATATAGTAGTGAGAGACACCACATATACCATAACTCATTTCTGAAAATGGTCTGGACAAATCTAAAGTAAGACCTGTAAGAAACATATATTCTAGATGATAATCCTGGAATGTAGGTGAATCAGGGTATTCAGAGCATGCAAGTACATAATACCGCATGAGAAAAGATTTAGCATATTCCTGAAGATGGAAATGAGTGCTGAAAGCACAGTTTCCAGGGGTAAACGTTTTAGTGAGGGCTGTCTTAGGGAGTGAAGAAGCCATAGAGATGACTGGAAAATGGGACTGTATCTGCTTTGAAGTTTTGGGAGAAGGTTTTCTTGAGAGATAATCTGGAATGACATTGTGTTCCCCTTTTATATGTGAAACTTTGAAGTCATATCGGGAAAACCAATCTTTTAGGCGGAGTAACGTCTTTTTCGGAACTGAATGATTTTTGAAATTCAGCATATTTGGAAAAGCTGAATTATCCATTCTGACAAGGAATTAAGTCCGATAAGGTGGAATTCGAACTTTTTAATGCCATTTTTGACCGCTAAGATTTCTTTGTAGACAGTGTGGTAATGCTTTTGAGCTGGAGAGAATTGTCCACTAGCATGCGCGACATAATGTTCTTTGTCATCAATCTTTTCAATCAAAATGGCTCCCCACACCTCGTCAGAGGCATCAGTCTGCAGGATGTGTTGTCCATTAGTAATGAGTCGCAATGGTGGGGGATTCTGTGCATATCTCTTTAGGTAGAAGACACATGTGGTGTGGTGGTCATTCCATGATAGAGGATTCTTTTTCAAAAGTAAGGATAAAGGAGAGGTGTAGTTATTGACACGTGGAATGAAGTCACAGATATAGTTAACTATTCCCAAAAACTGTTGAATTTGTTTTCTGGAAAAGTTACTATCAGGAAAGTATTGGAGCTCTTGGGCCATGTGTGGACTGGGCTGGTAGGATCCAGTTTGGATTTCCATACCAAGGAAAGTGATGTGGTATGTGGCGATAGTGCTTTTAGTGGCTGAAAGCATTATGCCATGGTGTTGAACAATCTAGAGAAATTGATTCAGCAAATTATGATGTTGGTCATGGGTTTTGGAGAATAATAACAAGTCATCAATGTAGACTAGTGTATGATGGAGAATGGGCTGAAAAATAGCAGTCATGGCCTTTTGGAACAGTGATAGAGCTGTCTTAAGCCCAAATGGCAAAACAGTCCATTGATAATGGGCATTGGGAATACAAAAGGCGGTTTTGGGTCTGTCATCAGGATGGACCCCAAGTTGCCAAAAGCCTGATTTTAAATCAAACTTAGAAAAAATCTTGGCATTTTTGAGTTAGGTAAACAAGGCTTGTCTTCTGGGTAAAGGAAATTTAATATCTTGTAAAAAGATATTCAAAGGTTGGTAATCAATGACGAGCCTTTTCTTTCCTCGGACTTTCTCAGAATGTTTTTCAACATAAAAGGCTTGGCAAGCCCATTGAGAAGAAGTGGGTTCAATGAGACCTTGGGCCAACAGTTGCTGGCATTCAAATTGAGCTAAAGTGAGGTCTTCTGGCGTCATGCCAGGGTGAGTAGCTTTGGTAGGGTTATGGTCTTCATTAAGCTTGAAGGGTATCTTCTTTTAAACATTGAGGACAATGTTCCGTTCAGGTTGGGGGGAAGGAATAGTTGACAATTGTGGAATATCTCAATCTTGGTGTAGTTTTTACTAATTTTTCTTGTAGAAACTAACTGTGGCTAAATTTTTTAGGCGAAGATGGCTGAATATGGAGTGTAGTGACTTTAGAAACGCATCTTCTTATAAAAAAAATACAGACATTTGTTTTAAGCTTTGACAGTCATTTTAAGTGTGATTTTGCTAACTTCTTTTACCAATTAGTTTTTCTATTTTCACCGTTTTGCATGTATAATTTTCATGACTAGAATAGGTTTGGGGGTAATATTAAAATAAAAATATATATTTTGTGTGATCTTTTCATAATTAGATGACATGATAACTTTCAAATTTTAGTATTTGTATTATCTTTGGTCTTGAGTTATGTTACACCATGTTTGTTACTCTATATGTTGATGTTGGAGACAAATATAAGTTGCTTGAAAGAATGCACATGTCATAATAATTTCCAAGTGAGTTTTTGAGCCTGTTATTTTTCTTAGAGAGTAACCCTTTTTGCCCATTCTTCATTCAGCTTAGCAGTTTATTGCTTTATACATTATCTCTAGATTTCCTTAGTTTAAAAAAAAAAAACTAAAGTGTGTGTTGCCATATCTGAAGGTGCATCTAATTAGTAGATATATAAGATTATTTAGAACCTTAAAAGATGACAGAAAGGTCATCTTTGGTCCGTTTGAGCCTTTCTAGCCAACCATATGAATATGTATCCATAGTTAACCCCTTTGAGCCTTAAAAAAATAATAATAATAAAATAAAAATAAAGACTTTTTCTTTGCTAACCTATTATCTAGTCCCACTCCAATGTGGAGTATCACCTTATATTTTGTATTTCCCATCACTCATTTATGTTTAAAAATAGAGATAATTTTGCATTCACAAAAAATGTGCTATCAAAAAAAGAAAAAGAAAAAGAATATATATATATATATATATATATATATATATATATATAAATAAAGAAAAGAAAATTCAAGTGAAAAGCACCTAATAATCTCCAAAGTTCTCTATTTTTTAAATATATATTTTGTTTTTCCTATTATCCTTTATTTGTTAGCCACGTCCCTAGCCTACATTACGTCTTAATAAAAGTCTTTCTTGATTTTAGGGAACTATAATCTAAAATAGAAACTAGTTATATGGGTTGAAAAGATGTGGTATTGCATATTTAAAAAAAAAAAAAAAGAATGATGAATACATTGGTTTGATTAGCATTTTTTAATTAAAATCGTACTATTTCTAAGCTGAGGGCATATTTCTATCACCTTGGTGAGAGTGTATAATATTACTTCATGTGGAGAGTTGATGTGGGGATGATATTTCTTTAGACTGTAGATAATGCTTATACTTTTGTTTGATTGTTATTATTAGTCTGATTGAATAAATAAAACTATTTAGAAAAAATTAATTTTTGTTTGAGTTTTGTTTTCGCTTAATTTGCTAGGGACTAGCAACAAGCTAGTTGGGGGGTGTGTTGAGTACTAGAAAATATGTATTTATAATGGAGAAAATCATCATTTTACACTCTAAGTCTCACTAACATCCTTACGTTTATATCTTTAAGTCCCTTGTAATTTAATTATGTATGTTTTATTTTAATAAAGTATTTTATGTATTTTAGCGGATATCATGGTCGTTTCACAATGAACAAGAGATCAGATGGAAAAACGGACCGCAATTTTGAACTCAGGACAGTAGAAAACTTTAGGAGGAGCATAAAAAAATAAACAGATCTCACTATTCACTATACAGATCGTTCACATATAAGGTCTTATACACGATAATCGCATTCACGGTATTGTTCTATCTTGTCAGACGACGCGTGGCACTGTATGATGATGTGGCACTATACGATGACGTGGCGGCATTTGATTGGACAAATGATGTGGCATTGACCGCTTATGTGGCATTGACTGATGATGTGGCGTTGACTGATGATGTGTCACGATCCCATTAGACCAAAATGCTGACCGGCGACGTGGCAGAATCTTAGTGGACCGAAAAAATGTTTGTACAGTACATGCATATACACGGAATAACAGCCCTGATGATGTGTTCTATCCAATAAGAATGTGCTATGTGGCGCAATCCTGAACGTCCAAATTGTTCTAATCCGAGATGGCCATGATTTACTCATTGTATCTATAAAAAAGAGGCTCCCCCCCCCTAATTTGACACCCCTAAATCCATTTTTGAGCTCAATTTTCTGTAATTCCATCTCCATCTTGTATTTTCTACGTATTTTAATAAATTTCTCATTTTACCCCTAGTTCAATTATGAGTGGCTAATTTCCTTTTAAGCTTAGGTTGAAGGTGAACTCTCAACATGCTCCATGGGCTTAATTTAGTAAATTTATTTTTTCTTCCCTTTTAATTTATGTGGATGTTTTGACTTTTCGTAGATAGATAGTGATAATCTTGTCTGGATATCGGCTAGAATAACCGCCTCCCTAGGCAAGGTTATTACTATTTGGTACGGGAAGCCCTTAGCACCATATCTATTAGAGTGTTGTTCATGAGGAGTGGAAAATCCCCCTTCATAATTTAATTGGTACTAATAATGAATGTTAAGCCGATGGTGCATGTTGAGTACAAATCTGGAGATCCAAGCACTTCATTTTAATAGTTTATTCTCACAGCTTTAATTTAAATTAATACATTGCTTACATCGTTGTCATTATAAATCCAACCACCAACTCAGAAAATTAATTTTACATATAATTAAAATTCACCTCCTCGTGGGATCGACACTCGTCACCGTTGATCTATTCTACAATAAATTCGTGTGCTTGCGAGTTCAACAAAATTTGCAAAACACTATACAAAGATCTTTAAAGCACTTAACATAAGTAGGTACTTGTTGAATAGCATGAAGTAATAGGATGTTTATAAAAGCCTTCTTAAACATTTCTAAAATGTCATCATAATGAGTACTTTTCTTTTGCGGGAAAATTTTTTGTTAGGAAGGAGCTTTATCAAACTGAGTTTCATTCTTAATAGGTTCACTAGGTAAAAGCCTATCAATTAGAGTTGGTTGACTTTCTCTCTAATGCTTAGGAATTTTTACATGATTATCAATTGTTTTCAAGACTTAAGACTAGCTATTGATTTGGCTTCATAGTTGAATGATGATCTTATTTTAAACTGACTCTTAAAGTTAAGAATTGGCCGACTAAATAGTTTTCCTTTCATTCTCTTATCTACAGTAGTTGCTAGTTGACCTAATTGATTTTTAAGCTTTAGAACAACTTGAGTTTGTGATTGTAAGTCTTGTTCGATTGACTAAATGAAATTTTAAAGTGTATCCTCTCAAAAAGGTTTTCTTTGTTACCATGCAACAAATTAAAACATAGGTTGTTGAACAAGAGTATATGCTTGGTTAGGAGGAACAAATTATTGATTAGGCATGCTAAATGGTTGTTCTCCTTGATTTAATAAAGGCTGATTTTGTTTCCAGGAAAAGTTAAGGTGATTTCTCCAATTAAGATTATATGTCGGTGAATTGACTATTAGAGGATTTTCCATATGAATGTAACACATGTACTTTCTTGAAATAAGCCTCTTTATAAGTTGGTAATGGCGCTCAATTTTCGCCTGTATACGATAGGTTGGAATAGAGAGCACAAACCTCATTAGCTATACTAGGTTGATAATTCATTGTTTGGTTCAAAACTAAGGCTTTTCCACTTTCCTAGATAGAGTGGCTATAGTAGCTTTCCATCTTTTCCAACACTTATAAAATTGTTCATAAACCTCTCTTTGATAAAAATCATTTATCTCTCTCCTAAGGACATTTTTTTTAACAAAGGGAAAATCTTGATAAGGAATTTATTACTTAAATCATTCCATGTAGTAATAAATCCACCAGGAATGGAATTCAACCAAGTTTTTGCATTTTCTTATATTGAGAAATGAAACATATGAAACCTAATTGACTCATCTTTAAAATTTTGAAAATGGAATGTAGAGCACATGTTAAGAAATTTGTTAATGTGAAGATATAGGCCCTTTCTCTTTATACTATGAAAAGATGGTAAAAGTCGAATGATGGTGGGCTTAAGTTCAAAATGTGTAGCTATAGTTTGTGGCAACACAATACGAGATAGTTGGTTGCAAGTTGTCAAAAATAGGGTTTTCTCTGCTTGCACTACTAGTAGTGCTAAGATTTCATTTTGGTCATCCATCACTTAAGAAGAACTAGCTTGATCACTATCAATTTTAGACTCTTTTTTAACCAAGTCATTTGCTGAATCCTACTCCCACACACTCATAAACTAACTAAATCTTAAGAGTGAAAATGTGTCAATAGACACATAATAGACGCCTGAGATTGATATGGACAATTTTCCCAATTCAATTCCAATTCTCTCCTTCAAGCTCATATTCTTTTCAAGATTCAATTTGATAGATTACTAGTTAAGATTATTAAACAAATAAAAAAGAAGCTCCCATGTAAGTGAGGAGAGGCACTTGCCCTACTTAAATTTCTAGATTTTCCTAGCCAAGTCTAGTTGTCTAATGTTAAATTTAATAATTACTAACTAGCGTGACTAACATTAGGACCTTATCTGGAGGTGCTATGAGCGTGAAACCCTAATAAAAGCCCATTTCTAATTGCTTTTAAATTTTTATTTATGGCGTAGGTTGAGAGGTGCAAGAGAGTTTTAACCTATAGGCAAGAAATTAATGATGAAATCCAATCCTTATCTTGTTGGGGCTATTACCCTTACTAAAATTTTAGGAAAAATGCTAAATGCAAATCAAACAAGAAAAATATAAACAAAAAGGTGATTTGTGTCTTGAAAAGAGAGTTGCTAAGTTATTTTGCCTTTCGTTTTATCCTAAAATCTAGAGCAACCTAAACTAGAAAAGTACACTCTCTTAAAACTAGAAAAAAGAAAGAAAAATAAATGAATAAACTAACTAATAAGAATGAAAATGAATGCAATTAAAATAAACTAAATGAAATTGACCACATGCAATAAATGTAATGTAAAATTAAAGCAAGTAAACAACCAAATTGTGAACTAAAAATCTAATTCTAATTTTATGTGCTTTTTACTATTTTCTTCAAATAATAAAAGACAATCTAAATAGTGGAAGAATCAAATCAACCTTGATTAAACTAACTTTCTAAGGTACACTCCCAACAATGAGGCCAAAAACTTATTTTACAAAATGTTAATATACTTGCAAGCACACAAATCATTAGAACTATAGCAGTAATAACGAGGTTGAATCCATAGGAATTGCTAAAAATTGGACCATCTAATTTATATCTCAATCAATATTAATCCTAATCTAGTTAAGAAAATTGAGTTTCAAAGGAAATTAAACTAATTAAACTAAGAAAATAATTAAAGTAAAGAAGATTTTAGTAATGTAAAGGTCAATTAACTAGTAATTATCTAATTATTATTAATTCCCAATTCTAGAGTGATAGCCCAAAATCAATCTTTGTCATCTCATGGATATAACAACTAAGCACAAGTAATTAAATGTAAAGTTGGTACTTTTTTCCTTCAAGTTAGATTTCTAAGCATTATATGTATTCTATTGAAAAACAAACAATCAAAGTTTGCCAAGCATTTTATGTATCCAATTTATTGAAAAATAAATAATCAAGAGAATCACAATAACCATTATTTTACAAATCTTAGATTTAATCAAATAATCTCTTAAGTATAAAGAATACATGATACTAAAGATGAAAAGATAATAAAAAGATAATCATCAAAGAACACATATAGGGAATTAACTAAATAAAAAAATAATAATTGTTTTGAATAAGGTTTCATCCTTAAACTCAATATAAGAAAATTAGCTAAACATACTTGAAGAAAGAGCAACAAAATTGATAGAACCAACCATGGAGAATTGATTTTGCAGCTTTTGTTCCCAAACACCTTTGTCTTCTTGCTCGTCTATCGTATGCATCTGATCTAGGTTCTAAATAGTATATATCAATTGCTCATTTGTTGGCTTTTTATAATGTTCCTCCACTACTTGGTTTTTCGTAATTGGATTTGAATTCTCAATAATTAGTTGCATGCATCATCCTTGTTGCTTAAGGAAATTGACTTCTAGTTTTGGTTTTCACATGCATGCTAGCCATGGGTTCCATTAATACATGGCTTTATTTTCTTTTATTTTTCATCTATTTCTAATTTAATATTTATTGCTTTCTAAATTGTTCCAACCATCTCAAAAAACCAAAACACCAAACCATTTGATCATACACCCTAGCCGTGTCTTGCTTGAGCACCATATTACTCCCATTAGTATGGTAGTTTAGCTCATGCACCATCTCTTAAACCAAAAGAAAATTATTACAAATCACCATGCCAAGGACAAAACCACTCTAAGAAGGAGAAGTAGTATGAGGCAACAGAAGAGGCAGCGGAGACAAGCGTAAAATAGAAAAAAAAAAAAAAGGCAAAACAAACGAGAACTTGTGATTGACTTTGTAGAGACTAATAGATGAAAACCCTAAGCATGGTAAATCCTCTGAAATAATCTAAAATAACAGCCAATAAATCACCACAGATAATATCCCAACAAGATTGATAAAATCTACTACAAAATCTATCACGACCCAGAGCAGTGTCAGAATCAATAGAAAACATCACTTGCCAAACTTACTTAATACCAAGATCCATACATAATTCATAATGTCCTCATCTATCATTAGAGTTGGAATAAAGTCAAAATCAGATTGTTGAAATTGACTCGCACCTCCAACCAAAAAGTGTTGAAAAAAATCAACAACAAAAGCAGTAACAACAAAAGGCTTAGAAATCCACTAAGAATAAACATCTTAAATCTTGTGAGCATCAAATGACAAATGCTTCTTCTAAATCACAACATGGAAAAACCAAGTATTAGCATCCCTCTCGAACCCACCGAACACTAGACCACTATTGCAAAAAAAAAATAAAAAAAATCTCCTTACAAATCATAGCATGTTATAGCCAAGCCTTAGCTTATGAAAAGATAATTTTATTCTCTACAAAACTAGAAATGCCATATTGCCTCTCCTTTCAAGCTTTTAAGTAGAGCTTTAAATGGACAAGCTCTATTAAAATGCTTGTATTCCACTACTAAACACCATAATAAACTAAGACTGCCTTACTAGATCAATAAAATATGGGTGCTTAAGATAGGCATATAAAAATTTAAAACTAGAAGGCCCTTTAACTGAATCCCTATCACAAGACAACAATAGAGGGGAGAATGATTGGAAGTTATGCAGTTGAGATAGGAAATTCTGAGCATAGAAAACAAACAAGACCACTATGAATGACATAATACCCTATAAGGGTGTCTCCAAGTACGCTAATTAGTATAAAGACTCCCAACAAAACTAGTATCCCTTAAAAGCATCAATAGTATCTTCAAGTTGAGCATGCCCATTAGAAATCTCATATAAAAATTACACAACATTAAAGTTCCTACCAACAATCCAAGGACTATCATGACTATCAACAAAAGCCACTAGGGCATCCCACAATTCCTTTTACATAGAAGTAAAACAACTATCATACACATAAGAAAGAGAAACAAATCAATGAAAAAAAAATGGCTATCTTGACAATATAACAATTAACCATATCCTGAACCAACCCCATAGAAAATGGAGAAGACCAAAACATTTAAATCTTCCTGGATTGAGTAGACCTAGCATGATCCATTTTAAGATGAGCACTAGCGATCTCAAGTTTATCGACCTCAAGAAAAGGCTAAAAAAAAATCGGATACAAATGATATAAACAAAGTAGCGAAGGCGTTAACAATCCCTTAATACTTCATCTAAGCATATTAATTATTGAAGAGCAAGAGAATGAGACACACCCACCACCTCGTATTACAATACTTTTGACTGGTAACCTGAGAAAAATTCTGAAAAGAACTAGCTACCCTGTAACTACCAAAACTATCAATCACCATATCAAAAGGCAAAGGAGTGCAAATAGCCTAAAATTCAGATAAAAATCGACAATCATGATTGGACTTCTCACCAAAGCTAAAATCTAATATTAAACTGAAAAACCAACATGGCCATCACTATCATCCCAGTTAGCTTCTTGAATAACAACCTAAACTATATCACCCATTAGCACCTATGAGCTTTAAAATGAACCAAAATCCTCATTATGATCAACAATAACTTGAGTCTGATTAACCAAATCAATCTTTGAGACCTGCACAATAGGAACAGGAACCCTAGTATCTATAAAAACACTATTAATAATTACAGGAATCTATGGTCAAACTTCTCAATAATAACAGGTTACATTGGGCCAAAGCTCTATCTTTGAACTACTGAAGGTTGAGCATTAGTACCCATATTAACATCAGAAGTAAAGTTATTCCACTTAAGCCAATTATTAACAACTATAACATATTTGAAATGGGCTTTTTCCCTTTATCTTGTACAACTACTGCCTAAGGCTCAACAAAGGTTGTTGGGAATTCTAGAGCCCATGATTGACATAAACAAGCATCGAAGAATGGCAAGACGTTTACAAGATAAATAATATATAGTAACTTGTTTAAAAGCTATATCCTGCCAAAAGCCACAATGACCACCAACTATCCAAATCCTTGGCAATGAAGGATGTGACATATCAAACTCAATTAAAGCACTATCACCAAAGGTTTTATTAATAGCAATAGTAGCAGGATCAACACGCAAAAGCTTACCAATAGCCTCGTAATAAAAAAAAAAATAAGGCTACTTTCAGAATGCATAACATACAGGTTTAAATAAAGCAAAGATATTCAAATAGTCAATATAGGAGATTCCTTATAACAATGAAAAGTAATGGGTATTTCAAACTAAGTATAGCTCGACCATTAACATACCATGACTACCTAACCCAAATGTAGGAATAGTCTTCCTTTGATTGCTACTTAACTAATACATGCCTATTGTTTAATAAAAACACTTGGGAGAGAAACAAAAATACTTCAAATAAGATCCATAGAAGGCCGGTCGAAAGAAAACTTATCCATAAAGGACAATTTAAAAGGTTCACTCATAGCCTAAACTTCCTTAACTGAAAAATGAACAGTAGGTTCTCCTCTACACAATGTAATTGACTTTATTGGGATTAAAGTAGGTAAAAAGCTAACAACAAGATATACAAAGGACTTTTTTAGCTATGGAGTACTGTTAAGGTTGAGCATAGTTGCAAGAATAACCGTTGAGGCTCATTGTAATTGACTTAGAGAAGTCAAAAGGGTTTCGGCCTTGGTGTTTATGGCAACAAATTGGCTTTAAGATGGTTGCAATAATGCTTGCTCATCAATAATGTTGGATGAATTATAGTTTAAAGTACAGGTTGGTGGATTAGCGTTTTGTAGGTGCATTATACTAGAGATAAGAGGTGGCGGGTTAGGCATAGTTAGATTGAATGGGGATTAGGTGTGTGGAAGCTGATACGACAAGTCTAAGGAGGTTAGGATGGGATCAAGCTCTAGAAAATCACCAGTAATAGTGGCAAGCATAGTGGCAGCAATGTAGGGTAGATTTGGGTGGTTTAAAACATACGGTTTAGGGTTTTGAAAAGGAGGAGGTGCAGCCAAAGGGTTCTGATAACATTTAAGCCTAGGTGACCGTTATAAGCTTGTAGATGAAGGGTCCTACAACATTAAATCATCACCAATGGTAGCTAAAAAGGTAGTGGTGGCATGAGATAAGTCTTGAGAACGAAGTCGTGGGCTAGGGTTTATGATTTGCAACTGCCACAACCGTTTGAGAGGTTGTCGATTGATGGAAAAGTCACCAATATAAAGGCTTTGATGATGGTAAGATAAACCATTGGCGGCGGTTAATAGGGCTATGACCAACCAGTCAATTTTCGATCAAGGGTTAAAGGACGAAGTGATGTTACTATTAAATAATCAATTATGAAATTACCTTATCACTTATAAATAAATAAATAAACTAGCTCAAAATAAAGTTCTGCTGCAACTTGATAAATGTTCCCTAAGATTTTCAAATTTTCCAAGCTTAAGTCCTATAATCATGTCATCAAGTCTTCCAAATCAAATTGTTGGTTGTTGAGTACTAGAAAGTGTGTATTTATAATGGAGAAAATCATTATTTTACACTCCAAGTCTCATTAACATCCCTATTTTTATATCTTTAAGTCCCTTGTAATTTAATTATGTATGTTTTATTTTAATAAAGTATTTTATGTAATTTAGGGGATATCATGATCGTTTCACAATGAACAAGAGATCAGATGGAAAAAACGGACAGCAATTTTGAACTCAGGACAGTGGAAAACCTTAGGAGGAGCACAAAAGGATAAACGATACTGTTCACATATACAGTACTGTTCACATATAAGGTACTATACACGATACTATTCACGGCACTGTTCACTTGTACTGTACGCTAACGTGGCACTCTACGATGATGTGGTACTATACGATGATGCGGCAGCATTTAATTAGACGAATGATGTGGCATTGACCGCTTATGTTGCATTAACTAATGATGTGGCGTTGACTGATGACGTGTCACGATCCTATTAGACCAAAATGCTGATCGGCGATGTGGCAGACTGTTAGTGGACCGAAAAAATGTGTATACGGTACATGCATATAAATGGAATGACAGCTCTAATGATGTGTTCTATTTAATAAAAGCTTGCCACGTGGCGCAATCTTGAGCGTCCAAATTGTTTTAATCCGATGGCCATAATTTACTCAGTGTATTTATAAAAAGGGGGCTCCATCCTTAATTTAAGACCCCTGAATCCATTTTTAAGCTCCATTTTCTGCAATTCCATCTCCATCTTGTATTTTTTATGTATTTTAATAAAATTTCCATTTTACCCCTAGTTCAATTATGAGTAACTAATTTCCTTTCAAGCTTGGGTTGAAGGTGAAGTCTCTACATGCTCCATGGGCTTACTTTGGTAAATTTACTTTTCCTTCCCCTTTAATTTATGTGGATGTTTTGACTTTTCATAGACAGATAGTAATAATCTTGTCTGCATATAGGCTGGAATAACCGCCTCCCTAGGCAAAGTTATTACTATTTGGCACGGGAATCCCTTAGCACCATATCTATTAGAGTGTGGTTCATGAGGAGTGAAAAATCTCCTTCATGACTTAATTGGTACTAATAATGAATGGTCAGCCGATGGTGCATGTTGAGTACAGATCCGGAGATCCAAGCACTTCATTTTAATAGTTTATTCCACAGTTTTAATTTAAATTAATACATTGCCTACATCATTGTCATTATAAATCCAATCACGCACTCAGAAAATTAATTCTACAAGTAATTAAAATCCACCTCCTTGTGGGATCGACACTCGTCACCGTTGATCTATTCTATAATAGATTCGTGCGCTTGCGATTTCAATAAAATTTGCACAACAAGTTTTTGGCGCCGATTCGGGAGGTAAGTTATTTTAATTCATAGAATTTTTTTTTTTAATTTCTTTATTTCTTTTTTTTAGTTATTTCCTTGTAATATTTTTATTATTATTATTATTAAAAAAAATGAATTTACGTTTTGAGGTAAGTATTTTTATTTCTTCTTTAAATTTTTGTAATTTAATTTTCATGTTATTTTTTTTAATGTTGTAAGTTCTACCGCCTATTAATTTATATTAATTTGTTTCACACATTTATTATTTTTTTTATAGCACTTGAGTTATTTTTATAGCAAAATTGTAACAGCGTGATAAGGTTAGTATCGTAATTTTTTTCCTTTTCTTTATTTTTATTAATTTTGTTATCATTTTTTTTCTTTGCATGCATGGTTGTAGGTCACAATTACCTAATCTTGAGGCTATCGACTTTGAATTAGAAAAAACACTTCGCACACACAAACACATTAAAATTGAAATGGATTTGCAGCTAGCACCACAAGAGAGGCCATTTAAGGACCACTTCATTCCATTAGCTAATTTGAGCACATCATGCATAAGATACCCAAATGTAGCCGCTAGGAGTTTTGAATTAAAACCTAATGTGCTAAATTGTCTCCCAACATTCTATGGCCTAGAAAATGAAGATCCATATAATCATTTGAATGATTTCCATGCTATTTGTCAAACTTTTAAATATGAGAATTTTTCAGATGATGATGTTAAGCTTAGATTATTTCCGTTTTCTTTAAAGGATAGAGCTCGTTCATGATTTAATACATTGCCTGCTAATAGCATTACATCATGGGAACAAATGGTAACAAAGTTTTTGAATAAATATTTCCCAGTACATAAAACCAATGTTATTCGCAAGGAAATTTCAAAGTTTACCTAAAGAGAAGACCAGTAGTTTTTCGAAGCATGGGAGTGATTCAATGGGCTACTCCTAAAGTGTCCACATCATGGGTACGAAAAATGGCACCAATGCAAATACTTTTTGGAGGGATTATTGCCGAATGTGCAAGAATGGCTAATGGCAACAAGTGAAGGAGAGTTAATGTCAAAAAGTGCATAGAGATTTAGGATTTCTTCCAGCGACAAGCGGATAATTCCCAACAACGGAGTCGTTCGCTCAGGAATACTAGAAGAGTTAAGGGAGTGAATGAGGTTACATTGGCGAGTCAAGTTCAGAAATTAAAGAAGTCAAAGACATAGTTGAAGGTCTATCACGACGAATAAAGATCGTTAACAACTGCTAAATTGACGGAGCCACATCACCAGGACTCATACTCAAAAGGTCTTTCCCGAAAAATAGCATCGTTAACAGCTGTTAAATTGACGGAGCCACATGACCAGGCTCAAACTCAGATCAAGCCATCAAACTACAACTCTTACTTCAACACGTACAATCCCGGATGGAGAGACCACCCCAATTTTTCATGGTTTCAAGGATTCCAACATAATGGACCAAAGAGCTCCTACTCTAGCTCCACCAATCCAACCAACTCCTCAAAATTCTCAAGCCTCTCAACCACCATTTAGACCATACAATCAAACCCCAAACTATTCTCAGCCTAGACCATGGGAAGATGCATTCCAGAATTTCAAGAATCTTATTCACTGCAAAATCGAGCAACAAAACTGCACCATTGATGAACTGCGAAATGAGATGAGAGCGGGTTTCAACTCACAAACCCAATCAATTTCAAACCTTGAAAAAATGGTGGGACAACTTGCTTCTTCAGTTTAAACCTTGGCAATGACTGTTGAGAAAGGAAAATTCCCAAGTCAACCAATGCCTAATCCTAAAGGAGTGCATGAAGTAAGCACCAATTCACCTTAGCAGCATAGAGAGGTCAAAGCAGTCATAACCTTGCGAAAAGGAAAAGAAGTCGACAACAAAATGGAGATGCCGGTGACAAAAATAACTCAAATTGTGCTGGTGAATGTAGAAGACTCATCCTTAAAAAAGAAAGAAGAAACCAACCAACAAGAATACGTTCCCAAAGCTCCATTTTCTTAGAGGTTAAGTAAAGCGAAAAAGAGAAAATCCACAAGTGAGATTTTTGAAATCTTTAAACAGGTAAGTGTTAACATCTCTTTGCTTGACGCTATAAAACAATTGCCATCTTATGCCAAGTTTCTTAAAGACCTTTGTACTAAAAAGAGAAACATTCGTGTTCAAAAGAAGGCATTTTTAACAGAAAACGTGAGTTCTATACTCCAACACAAAATTCCTCTAAAATATAAAGACCTAGGCTCCCCCACTATCTCATGTAGTATAGGGAACCACACAATTGAGAATGCTTTGTTGGACTTAGGGGCTAGTGTAAATCTGTTGCCTTACTCAATATTTGTAAAATTTGGACTGGGAGAATTACACCCAACTCCAGTGGTGTTACAGCTTGCAGATCAATCCATGAAAAAACCTCGTGGTATTGTGGAGGACGTGCTTATATAGGTAGATAAGTTTTATTTTCCTGTTGATTTCATTGTAATTGACACTCAACCAGTCTAGGATTCAAGTAAGCACATCTCAATTATCCTAGGATGACCTTTCTTGGCAACTACCGATGCTCGCATTCAATGCAGGACTGGAAATATGTAGTTGTCCTTTGGCAATATGATGATGGAGCTAAATATCTTCAACATTGCCAAACAACCTCACAATACAGATGATAAAATTGTTGATGTAGATTTAATAGAAGAATTAGTTGATAATGCTTTTCTTTCAAACCTTAGTGATGACCCTTTACAAACATGTTTAACTCATTTTAGTTTGAATTTTGATATTGACAGATCAATAGATGAGGTTAACGCCCGACTTGATTCAACACCATCCATGGACATTAACAAATAGAAGTCAAGAGTAGAACAACTAGCACCATCAGAGAAGAAACTAAGTCCATCATCAGAATCACCACCAGAACTTGAGCATCGTGCATACTGGGCCATCAAGAAATTCAACTTTGACATGCAGCAAGCTAGCTCTGAAAAAGAAAATTACACCGCGTAAGAACTTGAAGAAATTCGTAATGATGCATATGAAAATGCTAAGATTTACAAACAGCGAATGAAAGTCTTTCATGACAAGCAAATTATGAGAAAATCTTTCACACCAGGTCAGAAAGTGTTTTTATTCAATTCTAACAGACCTATTCTCAAGTAAGTTACGCCCGATGGATTGGTCCCTTTATAGTCCACACTACTTTTCCATATGGAGCAATTAAAATTAAGAATCCAAAGAACGGTGTAACTTTGAAAGTTAATGGTCAAATATCAAGCCATATCTAGAAAGCACCAACCACATGAAAAAGACACCAAAATCGATTTGAAAGCGACTCCACCAATTTGAATTGAGAATTTTTCTTATTTATTTCTTCCTTTCTTGATTTAAATTTGTGTGAAAGTGTGTTTATTTAATCATTCAGTTTTTTTTTATCACTTCTAATCAGGTATGCCTCAACTAGACAGTTCCTCTTACAACTTTAATGTGTACAATTTCATCTGAGAAGCCAGATACGATTTTGTAAAACACATCGTATTTGGAAGCTACAACCTCCAGAGTTAGTATCCCACGTTGAAGATCTAGAAAGACAACTCAAAGAAATTAAAAGAGGTATCAACGACACCCAAATCAAACTTGAGGTAAACTCAATAAGAGGACGATTGTGAGATTATTATTTTTCTTTCTTTTCTTTCTTTTCTTTTCTTTTTGTGTTCTTTAGTTTGTTACCCCTAAAGTTAAGTGGCCAATAACGGTACTCCGTGACAATCAAAGTTGGTTACTTCAATTTCCCATAATAACTGATATTCTGATAAAATGGTATGAACAGAAACGCGATTCTAGCAAAGCTTCACAAGCAATTTCCTTCACTTCCTCTAAATGCCCTCCTTACGATCTATAAAGCTTGGTCCAACGCACGCGATTGCATGAGAAATAATGTCCCTGCTGACATCCATTGGTTAATCGAGGCCAAGGTACATTTGGCAGGTGAGTTGCCTTCTAAATTTATTGCATACATGCCTAGTTGTGGTAAAGGAAATTACTCAAGAAAATGAAGAGCTCAAGAAAATGAGTTGCCTTCATGTTGATTGTCATAAGTGTCTTTAGGATGAAATGCGATAAAAATCCTTATTCTTTCGGAATGATGTTTGATAACAGCGGAAGTTAAGATTCAATTCATTAAAGATGGCTTGAATAAAGAGTCATGGATGATGTCCTTTGTCTCTTCAAACGCATCCAGGTGGATATGTACAAAGAGCAATTCTCCAGGTTATAGCCATTATTTCGAAAAAGCGTGTGTCCGATATAGTCTCGAATCTGACTATAAACAACCTTGTTTGCCAGTTTATAAGAAAATGGATGGGAAGCCTATCCCGACCCATGTAGAAGGCGTTCAAGCCGTTTCAGAAACTGTAAGAAGATGTGAGCCACAATCACAACCACCGTAAATATCCTTTACTATTGTTTTATTTTATCGCTGTTTTATTTCACGTTGTTTTATCAATTGCATTATTTTTTTAATAATCGAGTGCTTTTTCTTTTACTATTTCCTTTTTACTCTTGACCCATATGCTTTATGATTACTTGACACGTCATATGCCTTATCTTTACCTCATATACACCGTTTGGAATCATTGTCACCAAGATCCTCGATATATGATCTTTTCTTTTAGACTCACAAATTATTTTTTAAAAGCATCCCAATGGCAAGCTACTCCCAATAAACAATTCAAGAACATTTGTGTGCTCTCCTGGATTTAACTATGGCAAACATAAAGAGTTCGTTGAGCGGCCCATAGATCTTCGTCAACGATGTGAGAATGAAATTTGCATCCGGTTTATAGAGGAGGTGACCGAGGGGTTATCAAAACTAGTCTCGAAGCCGCTTATCTCAAAGGGGAGCCAAGTGTTAGGCATCATCCCAATAAGCCTCAAACCGTTGGGCTATGTGGTCTCGACTCACCAATGAAGAGTTACCATCTCGTGGTATGCAAAGAAAGAATAACTGAAATGTTCAATCATGCCGATGCCTTTATTTTCTTACCGGGAGATCTTGCAACTCTAGAGGCACTAATCACATTAGATCTTCAGCCCATCCGAACATTCATCGTAAACCCATCGGTTTGTTAAATGTTAATAACTTTTATGATGGCTTTATCGCATTTCTTAACCATGCAATAAAAACCATTTCATCTCTTTCACAAATGAAAAAATCTTTATTTGTGCTCATAGTACTAATGAGTTACTTGATCCTTCTACAACTTATGACTGCATTAGATCCCAAGACCCCGTGTTGGAATTGCCAACTAAATGATGGTAATGATATGTAAGAAAGTAAGTGCAAATTAGATTTAACTCTCCGCCAGTAAATATTTTCTTCTATGACGCGACACCTGGTGATGTCTTCTAAACCCTATCTTCTTTTAAACATGAGGACAATGTTAGTTTAGGTTGGGGAAGGAATAGTTGACAATTGTGGAATATCTCAATCTTGGTGTAGTTTTTACTAATTTTTCTTGTAGAAACTAACTATGGCTAAATTTTTTAGGCGAAGATGGCTGAATATGGAGTGTAGTGACTCTAGAAACGCATCTTCTTATAAAAATAAAATAAAATTTTAGACATTTCTTTTAATCTTTGTGAGTCATTTAAGTGTGATTTTTCTAACTTTTACCAATTAGTTTTATTTTCACCGTTTTGACGTATAATTTTCATAACTAGAATAAGTTTGGGGTAATATTAAAATAAAAAAAAAAATTGTGTGATCTTTTAATAATTAAATGACATGATAACTTTCAAATTTTAGTATTTTTATTATCTTTGGTCTTTAGTTATGTTCATACATTTTCATTCTACATGTTGATGTTGGAGACAAATATAAGTTGCTTGAAAAGAATACACATGTCATAATAAATTCCAAGTGAGTTTTTGAGCTATCATTTTTCTTGGAGCAACCCTTTTTGCCCATTCAACAGTAGTTTATTGTTTTATACATTATCTCTAAATTTCCTTGGAATTAACGTTAAAAAAAAAAAAGTGTGTTTACCACATCGAAGGTCCATCTAACTAGTAAATATAAGATTATTTAGAACCTTTAAAAGATGACAAGAAAAGCCATTTTTTGGTCCGTTTGAGTCTTTTCAGGTAACCCTATTAATATATATCCATAGTTAACACTTTGAGCTTTAAAAAATAAAAATAAAAACTTTTTTTCTTTATATTATTTTGTCATTTCCCGATGTAGAGTATCTTATATTTTGTATTTCCCACCACCCATTTATGTTTGAAAATAGAGATAATTTTACATTCACAAAAAAGGTCTTATAAAAAGAGAAAAAGAAACAAAAAAATATGTATATAAATAAATAAATAAAATAAAGAAAAAAAGAGAAAAAAATTAGTGAAAAAGAGAAACTGTAATCTCAAAGAAGTTCTCATTTTTAAACGTATATTTTATTTTTACATTATCCTTTTCTTTGTTAAACATCCTGGCCCTCTTTTTATGTCACAATAAAAGTCCTTAGCTTGATTTTGAGGTATAATTGGAAATAAAATAGTTATGGGTTGAAAAGATGTGGTAGTCGTAGTAGAAAAAACAAAAGGAATGATGAATATATTGGTTTGAATAGCATTTTGAATTAAAATCGTATTATG
>JASUUG010000989.1:0-42185 GCA_030449905.1 Luvunga scandens
GTACAATTGTTGTATTCCTTGGCCATCGATCATTTTTGTGTACCTTTCAAAGTTCATGCCACATGTACTTGCTTCGCGTTTTGTGCAGGTGGGATTGTAGTTTTCAGTATGGCAGCTTAGTTGAAGAGGTGTGATGGGCATACGGCTATTCTCTATCATAGGATTCAGCTGGACTGGTTTCCAAATGTAATAGTCTCAATTCAATCATCTTCTATGCTTGGGTCAGTAATAGAACATTTATTGTTTTCTTTTCCTTTCTCTCTTCTGATATAATATATGAAGAAATAACCTAAAATTTTTCTGTATCCCAATGTAATTGTTGAATTCAGAAATATATTAAATACTGTCATGTATTTTCTGCTTCTGGCCTCCACAGATTAGGATGTTTTAGTTTAGCTAACCATTGTGTACAAGGAAATGGAATTCAGAAGAACAAGGACTTCAATATGAGCTTCAAAATTCATAATTTTCTCAGTTCAGTCCTAAGTTCTCTTTGGGTCTTTCAAGTTTTTTAAACATACTGTGACAGTTGAAAATCTAGTGATTGAGATCATTTTGATGAATTTTGATTATAATTCTTATTGATACTTTTTGTAAATTTTTTTTCATATGTTTCTCACATATGACTTAAATATAGGCCTTAGCTTGGTTTAGAAGTTTGTCTAAACCTTCCTTGATTCTAAATTTCTAACAATATGACTTATAAATAGGCCTTTAGTTTGGTTTTTGATCTTTATCTAAAACCTTCCCTGGATTCTAACAAATTCTCTAGGAAGGTCTCGATGAATTTTGGGGAGCTCTGCGGTAAAATTTGGAAAGTTCAGGGAAGGGTCTAATGAATATCAAATCACATGGGTTATCTCTTTTAGTCAGAGGATAGTGGAATTCCTGGAAATTTGTCCTCTTATTAAAATAATCTTTCCTTCTTTCCCTGTGGACATTTATTTATGTATACGAATTCATGTGGTTGCAGGTTTATTTGGCCCTGACTTTATGTGTGCGTATTACGCGAAAATGACGATGGGAGTTATGGTAAGGTTCTTGCTTCTCCACTTCTTGAAATTAAATCTATCTTTTCTGGCACTAGAAGTTTCCATATGCTTTGTTTTTTGTTTTTTGTGCAGTTGTGTTATTTCGCTCCAGGGAGCATGAGAACTGTGGTCCACAACCAGTGATATGTACGAGCCACGTGGAGAGTTAGTCTTCTGTCCTTTCCTTTGCTGATGTAGAGAATTAACAAGTGACTATGTCATGCCAAGTTATACCACTTGCTCACTGTATTCTGATTTCTCAGGTGGTGGATTCAACATTTCCACTAAAACTCAAATGGTAGGCCTAGAACACAGGTACAGCATCTTATGCAGATTGACCTAAAAGGGTGGGGTGTTGGTTGTGTGTCAATGTTTCAGCAACACTGTCTTCTTCAGATGTTAAATAGCGTTGCTGGTAAGCTACTTTGTATTTGGCTTTTATCTTGCGCTGTTGTGGATTAATATGTTTCTGCTGGGTGGCCATTTTCAGTCATGTTTTTATGTGTTACTGTATTTTCTGTCACTCCTTTTCTAAGGAACACACACACACATGCGTCGTATAGAGTCACCTTTAATGAGAGATCTATCATTTTAATAAAATGAGGAATAAGTTAAAAGACAGAAATACACAAACTCCAATGCATATATGTGTGTGTATGTTTTCTTTTCTTTTCTTTTAGGTTTACTATAAGATAGTAAATGAAATAACTGATAATGGAACTTGGTCGAGCAGCGTGTAATTTTCTAGAGGATTTAGTATGTGAATTAAAAGGCTGCTATTCTGGTTATTTAACATATCAAACTGCTAGAAAAGTGGTCTAGTTAAACATATTTTTCAGAGAATTTTTTAGGTTTATTTATTAGTTTTTGTTTCTTTCCAAGATGTGGCACTTCCAGTGTGAATAAATGAAATAATTGATTAATGGAACTTGGTGAATCAGCGGTGTAATTTTCAGAGGATTTAGTATGTGAATTAAAAGGTTGCTATTCTGGTTATTTAACATATCAAACTGCTAGAAAAGTGGTCTAGTTAAACATATTTTTCAGAGAATTTTTTAGGGTTTATTTATTAGTTTTTGTTTCTTTCCAAAATGTGGCACTTCCAGTGTGAACACTGTCTGAGTTATGTTGTTTACTTCTTATGACAGGTCTGCGGAATGGTTTGCTCAAACAGATGAAAGGAGTGCTCATCCGAGAATCCCGCGTCATGGTCAATATGGCCTCAGCTTCTGTTTCTTCAAAGAAGAACCAAAACCTGCAAGACTTATCTATTCATCCGAAGCTCATCTCTTGATCATCTAAATTCTGCAAGCAGACATTCTGTGATGATGGATGAATACTTGATGAGGATGAAGAATTTCAATTAGCTGAGTCTGAATAAGAGGTTTGATTCACGCTTGAATCCTCATCCTTTTCAAAACTGCTTTCTCAACTCTTTTCTTATTTATATATTTCCTTGGGATTTCAGGCAAATGAAAAAAGATTGAGAATGATTTCAAGAGAACAGGTGGATGATAAGTATTCATTTTTATATATTTGGTTGATGTCCTCATTAATGGATTTCTATGGAATTAATCTTTTTAAAATTTATTAATTAGTTGCAGCCCTAGAGGAAGAGCGGGCTGATCAAATTGATTTATCTTGTTTCGGGCAATCTGCGACATGATGACCGTGGATAATGGTCGTGTGACTGCTGGAAATCCTTCTGATGGAAATAACTTCAGAGTTCGTAGCAAGCATTTTTGTTAAGTGACAAAACAAAGGTTCCCCATATTTTGGTTGTTTGTTATGGTATTTATATACATATTCTAGTTCGATATGTTATGATGTAATTTGGTTGGCTCTTCTTGCGTTTGTGCAATTTGTAACTGCAGATACCTGCGGAAAACATTTAATGGACCTTGTTGCTGTTGATTGGTTCAAAGACACAAAGAGAATGGACCATGTAGCTAGGCGTCAAGGCTGTGCTGCTCAAGTAACTATTCTTTTCTTTTATGTTTCTTTTCCATTGATGGATTAGGAAGAAAATACTGCCTGTGAGATACGACAATGTAAATAACTTCTCGTGGTTCATTGAATGTATAACACTCTTGAGCCCTGTTCTAAAATATGTAGGTTGCTTCTGAAAAGGGCTTTTCTCACTGATCTTTAATCTTCAAGTAAGTTTGTTTCATTTCAAGAAGGTATTAAGTTTCAAACTTATTGTATTGGGAGGTTGTATAGTTGTAACATAAACATCTGCAGGTTCCTGGGTCAACACATTACAGTATGGTATTTTATTTTGTCACAAGGGAATTAGTTTGGGATCCCTTTTGCAACGGGTTTGTTGATGGCGATGATGAATTTCGCAACAGTAGGTTGAAACTTATTCCATCTGTTCCTAAGGTATCCCTCTTGTTCTTCATGTATTAGGACTAAGTTAACTATACGTGCCCTTCATGTATACGTACCCTTCACTGCATATTGCACTTCAATTTGTACAAAGAAGGCATGCATTTAGGTGTAAATGTATTGATGGGTTGTACCATCAAACTTCATGTCCTTTTACCGTTTTGAATTTGTTTTGCACTTGTTCTTGATTTTAAGCACTGAATCACGCAGGGGTCATGGATTGTGCGCCAGAGTGTTGGAAGCACCCCTTGTTTATTAGGAAAAGCAGTTGATTGTAACTATATCCGTGGTCCCAAGTACTTAGAAGTAAATGCTCTTGGAATTCCTATTAGTACATGAGATGTTCCCCTTTCAAATAGGTTGTCCGATACCGTTAACATGGTTTAACATTGTTCATCTTTCTGTAGATTGATGTTGACATTGGTTCTTCTACTGTTGCTAATGGAGTTTTGGGCCTTGTAATTGGTGTAATTACGACATTGGTGGTTGACATGGCTTTTCTTGTACAGGTATGTATGATTGTTTTTTTCGCACTTCTAAATGGACACCACGGAAAAGACATGATTTTGAGATGTTGCACAGCAATTTGCATTTTTGCATGCTGGAATGTTCTCAGAATGGTATAACGCTTCATGTGTCTCTTCTTTATCTTGCTCTTCCGTATGCAGGCAAATACTATGGATGAATTACCGGAGCGGCTGATTGGTGCCATGCGAGTTTCTCATATAGAACTCAAGTCTGCTATTGTCCCAAAGTTGGAACCAGAAACATCATGACTGTGGTTTTCATTTCACCTCAAATTTTTTTAAATTAAAAAAATCATTTGTATTAGGTATACATAAATGTATTTTGATCCCATTTTCATTGTAATTTCTCATTTACTTTGAATGAAAGTCATTGGTGTTTTCAAATGGCAAATCTTGCATGAAAAAAGGAAGAATAGTTAATAGTAAATTTTCTGATTCTTTAATTTGGAATGAGTGTAATAGTATTAAAGTTGGTTTCTTAATGTTATAGTCGGAAACAAGTGAACTGCTTGATTCCCATCTGCAACTCAACTGGTTTCCAACTTTTTAATATACACTAATTGTTCTTGTTTAATAGCTAACACTGTTAAAACTCAACATCAACAAAGATACTAATGAAAAAATGATTATCTTATAATGCGGTCAAAAAAATTATGGGTTTACTTATTTCCACAAGATCTATGACTTGGCCTTCACTTCACGAAATTCTTTTAATTTAAAGCGTGCTGGTCTGAGAAGGTCAGTTTGATGGATTAATTCCTTTTAATAATGGTCAAGATAATTTTATTCTACTCATAATGCCACAAATGTTATCAACATTGTCTTGTGCTGTTTTCTTCAGCTAATGATCTTCTATGGGAACAGGTTAGAAATCAAATGCTTAAAATGCCAATTGAGCGAATAATACAGAAGTTTAAACAGAATCTAATTGAATATTGCATGAAAACATGAAACATCAATTCAGGTCCTTCCTTAAGCGGAGAATGCATCAAACAAATTCCAAAGTGTCTTTCAAGTCTGTAGTATGACCAGAAACTTGTACATACGCTTGGGACCAAATTATTAAGTACAGGAAAACAATCAAGTTGAATCATGTATCGGAGATTGGCCAGGTTCAAGATAGCTTCTTCACCGTACCAGAAGGGTTGGCTCAATCTTGTCTGTAGAATTCTGCACATTTTGTAATTACTCGTATAAGCAAGCGTACATTACCACCATAATAATAATAAAGTGGGAGTAATGATACGACCACAACTTTTTGTCCACAAACAATATTATATAAACTAATTTGACATAATATGATTGGTTAAACAAAAACATTACATGACCCTCACAATTTATTTATTGTTATTATTATATATTTTTTCAGTCAACCAATCATATTATACCACATCAGTTGCTACAAAATAATTTGCTAGATAGCACCAACACTTAATTGATACTCACCGTTTCATTGAACAATTTTTGTATGGTGTCATTGAGGTTGCCTTCCCAGCATCCTTCATCGTCATCATCATCTTCTTCGTCGTCATCTTCTTCTTCCGCGAGTTTCACTTTGTTTAGCTTTGGTGTGTCTATGACTCCTTGAGAGAAAATCATCATCTTTGGGCACTGTCTTGCAACTACTCGTTTCAAGGACGGGAACTCGAGAGTGTAATTACTCGAACAAAAGCTTGTTAGGCTTGGCAAACAATCAAGTGTCAAGTACTCCAATCTTCTGAAAACCACGCAATCTTTCGCTTCTTCTCCAACCTGCAATTCTATGATTTCTTCTATCATTTTGCAATCAGCTATCTTCATTCTTTTAAGATTCACTAGATTTTTAGATGTTGAGAGCGTCAACAGATTTATCAACCCATGACACTCCGATACTTTCAGTGTCCGCAGATTTTCCAAAGGCCACGAAGACGATACTGAGTTTTGCAATTTACTACATTCTGATATTTCTGAAGTTTCCAAATTTGCAAAAACCTTGTTGGATTCGGCATTTTCCTTCCAGAGATGCTGCACTTTCTGCAATCCAGACAGCTTTAAAAAAATCAATTCAGGGAATGCAACCTGAAAATCAATAAAAAGTGAGCTGTAAATGAAAATATTTATCCAATCTCCACAGTCTTCCCAAGGATATTTCATGGGCAAGATTAATCAAGACATTTTATATTTTATTTCCAAATTAGTCTCATTTGCATTGTATCCCAAAAATAAATATCAAATCAATTACCTTTGAACACATCTCTGTTCCCAAAAATAACAGAGATGTAACACATAAAATTGACATAGTTCATCACGTCATGTTACGAGGCATCTAATTAATTTGAGACGTTTTTATAATTCATACTATAAGTTAGTTAATAACTGCAGTTAAATCAGATATAAATTAAGACGACGTGCAGAAAGATGAGTCATTGAATTTGATTTTGATTCTAATGAAATTACATCTACGCGAACGAAAGTGAAGGAAAAATTAAATAATAATCACCTTTTCATTGAAGAGAGGTTGTATTCGATCAGCCAGCAAGAAGTTCTCTTCTGATGTTAATTTTTGAGGTTCTTTATTATCTGCTGTCATGTGCTGTACAGATGTAGAATTGGATACGAATGTTTCCTTATTAGGGCAATTCTCAATGGTCAGATACCCCAACTTTGGCAATTCAATTATATTCTCGTTGAAGTTGCAGAATCTTTTGAGTTTTGGAAGATCCATGATGCTTAGATATTCAAGTGAAGGAAATAGTGGACCAAAATGTTCTTCCTCAGCATTTAGCTCTTCCAAGTGAAGAACCTCTTCTAATGAATCACAATTCCTCACTTCCAGAAATTTCAAATTGTTCAAGCACCGTAGCAGATTGGCTGGAATATCAATCGACATATTCGTGCAGTCATCCACCACCAGCTCATTGAAATTGTTCAAGAAGCCGACAGGCAGTGCTTGGCCATGCCATATTTCTCTCAAACGAGGAAAATGTGAGTGTGTTAAACGCCGTATGTCACGGAATCCAACCTACACAAACCAAAACAATAGCACTAGATATATAAACTACACACACACACACATTAAACTTACATGTTTTTTGTTTTAACTTCTAAAAATAAATATACAAGGCAGATGTATATATATAAATGTGCAAGGGCGATGCAAGAGCAATTTGGGTGAAATCAATTAACTCATACCATTTCTTCGTAACACTTTTGTATAGTGGAATTAAGGTTGCCTTCCCAATAGGGCAATTCATCCTCTTTCTTTTTAGTCACTTGCACTTCGTACAGCTTTGGTGTCGATAAGATTCCCTGAGAAAAAGTCTTCATATTTGGACACCATATCACAGAAACTCGTTCCAATGATGGGAATTCAAGAGTGTAATTCTCCAAACAAAAGCTGGTAAGCCTTGGTAAATAATCAAGTTCCAAAATTTTTAATTCACTGAAAGCAATGCGATTCTCCTTCACTTCTTCTCCAACATGTCCTATGATTTCTTCTAGCTTTTCGCAATAAGATACCTTAAGATTCTCTAGACTACTAGGAATTCCAACCTGAAAATAAGCCAAAGTGTGTGTGTGTGCACGTGTACACATATGTATGTAAGTAAGTAAGTATGTATCTATGTATTAAAAAAAAATAAAAATGTAAGAGTAGAATTCAACTAGAGTCAAAGTATGTTTAAATCATACAATTATACGCTTTATGAATATAACAAACCATGAATATGTACCAGATTCTTTTTATTAAGGAAAAAAGATTAAAAAAAGATAAATGAATAAAAGTCTAGGAAAACAAAGATAATGAAAATGTATTTATCCTATTAGTATTAGGAATGCAGAAAGAATTTTAGGTAGTTTTTAAAATAAATGCGCAAATTTCAATTATTCCCCCTTTTTAAAAAAACTCAACCAAAACAATACTTTTTTGGAAAACACTTCCCAGCACGGTTAACATGGGACTGTTGTAAAATGAATCTTTGTTAAGTTTTCCCAAACTTGAGGAAATTTCTTTTCAACCAGGGGTCAGTGGTTAATTAATGGCATAATCAATTCATAGCTAAATTAGAGATATTAATTAAGTTTGAAGACTTTTCTTTTTCCCCAATCGAAATTTGAAGAATTAAGGAGAAGAGAAATATACATATGAAATTGTGCCTATCTATTAATTTCTGAAAATCGAATTTATTAAGATTTAAGCAAAACAATTAATTGAATTATGTTATGTTGTTTGAATCATGTTTAAACAATGATATTGTTGATTCTAATGCATGAGAACATAAAAATTAACTTAAAATATAGATTTCATAATGATGGTTCGAAGTACAATACTTGAAATAAATAATTAGTGACTGAATATTATTTGTAAACACAAAAATGATTAAAAAAAAATTGTTGGATGTTATTTGAAATAAAAGTTCAAAATGAATATAGCAACCTTACCAATGGAGGAAAAATATTCATTAAGTTATCACACCAAAATATCTCCAAAGTCTTCAATTTGTTGAAAGACTCCGAAGCAAGCCGGCGGTGCCATATTTTTCTCAAATTATCCATCCATTTAATACATAGTACCTCCAAACTGGGAAGTCGTACCTGGCAGTTAAAGACTCAATAAGTAATTAATCAATTAATGGCATGATCAATTGATAATTAAATTTGAGGCGGATATTAACTAAATTTGAAGACTCAAGGAAAATTAATTAAAAAAAAAAAAACCTTTTCATCAAAGAGAGCTTGAGGGTGCATTTCAGAATGAATGGTGTCTTCTGGTGAGCTCGTAGAGATGAATCTTAACATTTTGCTGCAACTAGCAATCTCGAGGTTTAGCAAAGAAGGGAATTCAACAACTAAATCTGAATGAATATGTCCCATATTTGCAATGCTTGTTAGTTCTGGAAGCCATGTGAGCTCCAGGGACTGTAGTCTAGGAAAAACCTTTAATTCAATCAACTTTCCTTCATCTCTTCCTGACCACCCCGCGGTGTCGACTACCCCTTCCATTGACCGACAAGACCTTATCTTTACATGTTGGAGTTGCAAAAGGTTATTAATCATAGCATATGAAAACAGATACTTCATACTATTACAATTGTTCACGGTCACTTTTGTTAAATTTTGATTGGGCCATAATTTTTCAATGTTCCTTAAACATCTAAGTTCTAACTCCCTCAAACGTGGAAAAACAACCTGCAAAGCAAAACCGTACGTTTTTATTCCCTCAAATATAACTTTCTAATGTAATATTCTTTTGATGATCGAATATTAATCATGATGATATATTAATTAAATAGTTATTAAACAGAAAATTATAACCTTGTGAACAGGATCATCCTCCGTGTCGGCTCCTATAAACAAACAAAAACAATATATAATTAATCTCTGTTTTATTTTTATTTTTTCAAAATAATTGAGGTGAAGTCAATAATCCCGCCAATACCTAATTTCAACACTTACCAACAATCATTCTCAGTTCACGGCAATTAGACACTGCTACTTTTTCGAGACGCAATAGGTTTTTAGCCGCGGAGAATGAGAAGAGATGCTTCAATTTGTGACAGGATTCTACTTCTATAATCCTCAAGTTGCTGAAAGATTGATCTTCGGTGAGTTGACTGTCACATATCGTCTCCAAATTGATCAAATGACTAAGAGACAATGACTCCAGCGAGGGGAAGACGTTGCAATGAACCCTTCCTACCGAACTGACAATGCCTAAAATCTCAGAACAAGATCCTACTCGAAGATGCTTCAATTGTGGAAAACCTTCCCCATCGTCTAAATCCCGAACGACACTCTGAACACCCTTCAATTTTCCTAGATAGAGTTCTCCAGCTCTCTTCAGCAACATTTTCATCTCATAATTCCACGAAAGAATGCTAACCCCCTTAAGGTTCATCAATCTTGATGTTTCAGATTTAATGTACAGGCGGTCGCGCCAATTAGTTCCTATATGTATTTGATATCTTAGCAATTCCACAGAGACCAAATCTGGCGGCAGAATTTCGGCATCCGGAACTTCTATGTCCAAAGTAGTTAGCTTTGTCAACCCCTTCAACTCGACAAGACTGGCATTACTTCCTCCTTCAACCTTATCCCACTGTGTAAAGCTTTTACCAATATACAATTCTTCTAATCGAGATAATTTTGATATGACATTCGGTGCTATCACCTTAAGGCTCCTACAACGGCTCAAATCTAGCAACAGTAACCTTGTCAATTGACCAATTTCAAGCGGTAACTGCTCGATATGGGAACCTGCAAGGCTGAGAATCTCTAATTTCTTTAGCTGTCCAACTATTGCTATATCTTTTAGTCTGCAACCATCTAAACACAATGTTTGAAGGTTAATGAGGTGACCAAGTGATGAAGGTAACGAAGAGCGAAGACTTAAAACTTTGAGTTCTTCCGTCCCTTCAAAAAAGTGGTCTGAAATTTGCATAGGGCCATAACCCTTTTTAATCAACAAAAATAACTGGAGATTGGGACATTGCAACCTTTCAGGGAGCTCTTGAATATCTCTACGAGGCAATGAAATAGCAATTGGACCTTTCCGTATTGTCTCTTCCATCTTTTTCTCCACGTCAGCAACATTTGGAATATTAAACATGCGCTCCTCTGTGGCAATTGATACAGCAACAACATGAATGACGTCATGCATTTTAACTTTATCTTTAGCATCGCCGTCCAACAACAAGCATGAAGATTTGAGATTGTCGATCAACCGATGGACTCTACTCCTTGCTTCTTCCAGTGTGTAAACGTTTTTAAAATAGCCCATACCCATACCATATCTCAATAAGGAAGAAAATTCTATGGCATCACCTTCACCGTATAGACCACAAAGTCGGAACAGAGATTGTGCTTCCTCACTTCCCAAGAAGTCATAACTCAATTTTATGGAGGTGTACACATTTGCTTGCATGCCATGAATTTCTCTTGCATCGGATCTTCTTAGCTGATTCAATGCATCTTTCCAAAAGTCAAGCTCCTTAGTTTTCAGAGCATTTGCAACTGTACTCAGTGCAACTGGCAAACCTCCACATCTTTCAACGATCTCATCTGCTATACTTTGAATGGTAGGTATTTTTGTTGAATTACCCACTATCTTCTCAAATAACTGCAATGCTTCTTTTTTTGACAAAACATCGATTGGGAAATTTTTATGAGAATTCATATCAATGCACAATAAATCTCGACTTCTAGACGTCAGTATTATTGTGCATCGTCTCTGATCATCCGTTCTTTCTTTCTCAACATTCCAAGAAGGAATTCCTGTTTTATCCAACTCGAGTTTTGTCCAAAGATTATCTAATATGATGAGGAGCCGCTTCTCTTTCTTCAATCTTTCATGTAATCTTTCAGCTCTTTGGAATTCATTCTCATCCACGTCAAATTTCATGCCTAAATCAAAAGCAAGCTTGTCTTGAATTTTCTGATGATCTGGGCTCTGTGTTACCTCAGCCATAACGACCTTATCGAACAACTTGTCTTCCATCACTTGCTTTGCAACTTGCTTGACTAGCGTGGTTTTACCCACGCCGCCCATCCCGTAGATCCCAATTACGTTGAGTTTATCATCCATCACCGCCTTCACAACATCTTGAAATACTTTCGTTCTTGAATCAAAGGCCTCGAAATCTTTCACTTGCGCATGTTCCGTACTCTTTGGAGGAGGACGGTAGGAAACATTAGAGAAGTTGCCTTTTCCCACGAGATTAGCGGCAGTCTCTGCGGCAGTTGCAGCTTGTTTACTAAGCTTGTAACGAGCGATCAAATTTGGGCACAATCCTTTGAGGCAAGGCTTCTTAGCACTATCTTCATGATCAATGATGGATTTTGCAACCCCCTCGCGGAATTCATCAACTCTTTTTAGCCAGTCTGTGACACCCTCATAAATCTCGTCCCCTTGTAGTTGAGCATGATCAGATGGTTGCCGCACCATTTCTCTTTTATGACCCAGCTGCGTCACTTGATCTTTTAGCTCATCTATGTAGCTCTGGTACTTGAACACATAAGATATCTGCCGGACAATCTGTTTGAACAGTGATTTTGTACCTTCGGATATAACGCCGGAAAAAGCAGCGAGACCCACTTCTGCAGCCATTGCCTGTTGCTGAACGATATATATATATTTTGGCTATTGAAAAAATTAGATTCAAATAAATTAAAATGAATTAGAGAGGAGGACAAAGAAAGGAACAACAGCAAAAAATTGATATTGATCTTGAACCAACTGAGAACTAAACAGAGAACTTTTTTTTTTTTTTCTCCTCTCAAGGATTAACCGATAGGTTTCAAGGGTATGAACGAAAAGCAACACCTATTGACCAACGGCTATTAACTGACAACAAAAGTTAACAATGAACAATAATTTAAAACTCAAGAAAATTAAATGATAAGATTGAGACAAACAAGAGATATTTTTTCTTGGACATTAAGAAAGAACTACTATCAAGATCAAGGATTACTGGATTAGAGATTATGCTATTAATAGAAATTATTAAAGGATTTGGAACAACTTTACCTCTTTAATTATCTAGGATGATGAGCTTCTTTATTCACCTTGAATATATAATATCAACTTTAGCCAGCAAAAGATCACTGGTAACCGCAGAGGAGTAAAGAGTCTGTGAGAGTAATAACAATGAATTGCGAAATAAAAAGACTTAATCATGCACCCCTTTTCATATTATGTACTTGGTCACTGTTGTCGTATCGACGCGCGTATTTTTTCATGAATGATTCTGTTGATTGAAAGATTGCTCAAGTAAGTAAAACAGTCTTCATACTGAATATCAATCCAATTAAAATAAGCTTTGTAAGATGCCGTATAAAAGATAAAGCAGAAGCTTGGATGAATGAACGTGGACCAGAACTTTTATAAAAGCAGAAGCCTATAAGAAACACAAAAGGCATTTTAAAAAGAAACAAAAGTGGAAAAATCAAAGTAAGATCAATAATGACTTGATTTATGCCGTTTTGTTATTTCACCTATTCTGTCCACAAATGATGCTTCGCTGTTACTAGGCCCGCATGGACATTATTTACAAATTGTATTTCTGTTTCACTGAAAAATGAAAAACTGTTCATCGGACAAAATTGCACAGATTCTATATTTAATATTAAGGTTATCAAATATAGAATCTGAATAAAAAATTTTAATTATAAGATAATTATTATCTAAAGAGAGGCCCAAAAAATAGGATTTGCAATTATAAGTAATTTAAAAAATCTATTAAATGACTAAATGACTAAAATAAAAATTTTTCTAACATATAAAGCCTAGTAACTACCTAGTTTGCCTATGCTTAAACCTGTCCCTAGATATATAAAATAAAGGTTTTTGTTTAATTTTTGGCTAATAAGATCATTGAAAGTATTCAAAGCAGCTGAACTCATAGGAAAGCCATGATCAAATATACTACGTTGTGTGCGAGCTCGTATCTTCATCTCTTGATCTGCCATCGGCATTTCAATCGATTTTTTGATTGATCATAAAAGACCATGTGCCCCACCTTAAGAAGGTTGATAACAAATTTTGCATTATATTGTTGATCATTATCTCTAATTGCCATGCCAAGAATGGAACCACGCATCTAATCGCTTCTACAGTTGAATTCAATTTACAGTGAGTTAAAAACCCCAAGCTGGCCCAGGTTCTGATTTCAGAATATTCATTTATCCAACAAAGTGACCTCATTCCGGCAATTGGTTTATGCTAATAGTACGTGCAATTTTCATTTTTTTTCCTTTTATTAATTTCATCATTATTATATGCTTATTGTTTTAAAATTAAAGCTAGCATTTTTCAAATTAATTAATTAAATTGTATTAATGAAATTAATCTTTCTTTTTCCTTTCTCTTTCATTGCACAAAACCAACCAACCATTCTTGCTTCAAATACCAAAGAGCTCCTTACTACGGCTGTCAATGCTCTTGTATGTATGTGTTGTGCTGTGCTGCATCACTCTTAGCGAAAGCTTGAACGAATGATTAAAGACAAAAGCTTTTATAAAAGCAGATAACAGGAAGCACTCAAAATGCATTTGAGAGAGAGCCTAAACAGCAAATCATCAATAGCAATTTAATAATTTTGATTTTTCTTTTTCCACAAGAAGTAGAAGAGTCCATGGGACACAATAACTCCTTGTCCTATCCGGTGGCCTCCATTGTCGGCCCGCTAGTGTCAAATAGTTTAATCTTTCCAGTAGATTACTATAATTTAAAAATTTAATTTCAGTACTAATTTTTAAAATGTTAGTTATTATATTTCTTTTAATAATATATTTATTTCTATTATAAAAATTTTAAACAAATATGTGTATTAAATAGAATTTATAATCAATATAATATATCTCACGTATTAGTAATATTAAAATTATTTTATATGATATTATTTATGAATTAAATTTTTTTATATTTATTTTAAATTAAAGTGTTAAAATATTTTTTAAATATTAAAATACCTTGCTCTTTGTCTTTTTCTCTTGTTAATTTGCTTCTATATATAATTATTACACTGGGAAGCATATACACACATCTTTCCTCTTTTTTTTTTTTTTTGTCGGATTTTATTTCATTTTTTTAACTACTAAATATTATGGGAAAACGATCGAAACCCTCATTTTTTTTTTCTCCAGTTAACATCATCAGGTGCATTTTTGGCTTTTCACGCTTGCATAAAATATTGAAACCTAGAACTCACTTTATTACCTTTTACTATTGTAATTAAACTAAAAGGTAATTTGGTCTTTTCATATATTTGCCAAACGTTTTTATGAATTAAATGGTGAAATTGCTTTGACAGTTTACAAATGAACAGTATAATTAATTCCATCTTGTATGCATAAAGCGTTGAATAATCAGATTTTTGTGGCCTTTAATTGTTTGTAAATCTCTCTTTTATTTATTCAATTAGTATGATTTCTTATCCTTTACTGAATGAATTTAAGTTATTTAACCAGTAAAGAGATACTTACACTATAAGCACTTCAATTTTTTATTTAATTATTATAAACCATATATTTCATCCAACGATAAAAAATTAGTCACTCTATTGATGTTGAGATTTTTAAACAACAATATAGAGGGACCAATTATAATTAATTTGATCATATATAATATTACAATTATTGATGAATAAATTTAAAATTATTAGTTGAGATCAATATTTCAATCAACATACACCTCACTATTAATGACGTCTTAATAGCTCGTTGCGTGGGACCACTACGAGATAATCAAATAATGACAACCATCCAAAGTTCGAAAATATCGGCAACATTTAATATCCAATGCCAAAAAAGTGAAATGCCCAAAATGACACGCACTGTGGCGTTATACCATTGCTCGTTTAGATTGTTTTCTTGGTTTGTACTTACACCCGTTGTGGTATTGTGTAATTCACCATTTCAGGCGTTTAAACAAAATTTTATTTTTTTAAAGGGAAAATGATATATATACTCTAAAGTTTAAGAAAACGATAATGTAAACTCTAAATTTATAATAAAGAACGTTAATACTCTTTTTTTCACTATAATAATTTAATAGAAAGTAACAAAAAAATTAATTTAAAATTTTTTTAACAAAAATAAATATAATTGAATAGTTTAATTTTTCTGATAGAGTAATATAATTTAAAAAATTAATATCAATATTAATTTTAAAATGTAAATTATTGTAATTATTTTAATAATATATTTGTATTTATTATAAACATTCTAAACAATTCTGAGTTAAATAGAATTCATAATTACTATAATATATCCCATGCATTAATAATAGTAAAATTATTTTACATGATATTGAAAATAATTTTAATTTTTTATACATTTATTTTAATATAATATTTTATATTTATTATAAAATATTGGAGTGAATATTTTTAAATTAATAAAGGCAAAAAGGATTGCCATAAAAAAAAAAAAGAACTCTTTTATTGAAAAATATAATTTTTTGCCCAAACTTATCCTTTTCCCTTTTTGAAAAGAAACAATAAATTAGAAAGTCCATGGTCATGATAGCTTCTAACCCCGTCCCTTGATCTCCGTTGTCCGCCACTATGAATAATGGGAATGACACCGCAATTGAAACTTTGAGAGGTATTTTCGCAATATGACAAAGTTTTTTGTTGGGATCTGGGAGGATTGTCAAAAGTTCACGCCACGTGAAACTCGTGTTAGATCTAATTTTATATCGTCAGTTCTTTATATATTTATTTTATTTATTTCATACATGTATAATTGTCTTAGGCTGATATTGTTTTGCAAAGATATAATGTAGAATATTAGGCAACAATAGTTATTAACAATGCATCAAATTTGGTTTCATTTTTTTTAAAAAAAATATTTGACCATCACCTATCCTTAAGATATTAACCGGAATATAAAATATATTTGTGGGATTTTTAGGATTTTTATTTATGGCATCATTGTATCAATAATATTATAAATTATATATTCTATTGTAAAGAAAATTTGTCTAACTTAGGTATTTATTATATTAAATTGTGTGGATTAATTGAGAATATTTTTGGAGACAAAAGCAGTACGTGTATGTAGGATTAATAATCAAAGAGTTCTAAATGAAGGTGAGGATTAATAATCAAAGAGTTCTAAATAAAGGTGATCGCTTCATTGACAAGTACATTAAGCAATTATGGAAAGTTACACTCTTTCGAAAGCATATATTTATATTACTCTATTAGTATTTGGGTTGTAAACTCTATTAATATAAATTGAAGTGCTTCATATATTTTGGTAAGCAAGGATGTTAAAATGGACGAGCTTTCAGTTTCTGTCTTTGCTCTTCCATTTGCTGGCTTGCTGCATTTTTTTTTTTCTTAATTTTTGTGTGTTTTCAATTTTGTATTTCACCTTGCAAGTGATTCAGATTCATCTGATTTATTCGAACGCATCCGAATCCGATTTCAATATGATATTATTGATATAATCCGAATTCGAATTAATCCACACTATATTCATTCGACCTGAATCCAATCCATATATATTCAGATTGGATATAAGTTTAGATTGCATTCAGATGATTTTTTTTATCAATCTGAACAATCTAAAATCTGATTGGATTGATCTAAACTCCATTATCTGTCACTATGAATGATGAAAATGACATTGCAATTGTTTGGTATCTTCGCAAAATGTCGAAAGTTTTTGGACGGATATGGGGGAATTGTCAAAAGTTTCACTCAACCCGAAACAAGTGTTGGATGTAATTTTATTTTGTCACTTCTTTTGCCACAGGAATAGGATCACCACGAAATAATGATAATATCAAATAATGCAACCATCCAAAAGTAAAAACTATGATGGGTCCTCCAAAATTTGAAAATGTCATCAACATCCAATCTTCAATGCTGAAGAATAGGAGTTGCCCAAAAATGACACGCAGGACCCACCCCACGACTAAATAAATTGTCCTTGATCACATCTGACAAACTTTGAGCTACCTCCCATTTACGCCCACTGTATCCTTGTATTATTCACCATTTTAGCCCTTTAAATGAAATTTTATTTTTGTCAAAAATAAAATGACACCCTTAAAATTTAAGAAAATAATCTTGTAAACTCTAAATTTTTAATAAAGAATATCAATATTCCTTCTGACTATAATACTCTAAGTAGATGGTAACGAAAAAATTGACTTCAAAATGTTTTTGCTAAATGTAGATATAATTTAAATAGTATAAATTTTCTAGTAGACTAATATATATGATTTAAATAATTAGTTTCAATATTAATCTTTAAAATGTAAATTAATATGTTTGTATTTATTATAAATATTTAAAATAAATCTTTGGGTTAAATAGATTTTACAATTAATAAAATACTTCCATTTATTAATAATATTTAAATTATTTTATATGATATTAAAAAAAATTAAATTTTTATGTATTTATTCTAATATTATGTCTCTCTTCCTTATAATTTGGTTTATTATGGTAATATTGAAATTATTTTATCTGATATTGACAATTTGACATCGCTTTTCACAAAATGGACAAAGTTTTGTTCGGATATGGGAGAATTGTCAACAAAAGTCCACACCACGTGGTGTGATTGTCAAAAGATCACGCCACGGGAAACCAATGATAGACCTAGTTTCATAGTCAGTTCTTTATTTATTTATTGTATTTATTTCGTACATTATTGTAACTAATTTTAACATAATTAATTTCTTTTAATGGGTAACTAAACTTCAATTCGATCTTGTGATAATTGCTTTGCTATTTCAACGAGATCTTTAACATGAACTCGACTTAATATTTGAGTTTTTTAATTTAGAGAGTAGTGGATTGAGAATATCAGCCTGACAGAGTAATTCTTTTTAATAATATTCAACATAATTTTAATCTTCTTGTAAATAAATTATATACACGCATCTATGTAATTGTGCCATAAAAGCATTATGAGCACTATCCTGTACTATTTTATTTAAATAAAGATATTCAATCAAAACAGGCTAAAAGCCAAAAGCTTATAACACCAATTGAACAAATACTGCAGAAGTTGAAACACAACATCTAGTTGTATTCTGCGTGCAAAATGAAAAATCAATGGATGTCATTTAGCAGAGAATGCATCCAAGAAATTCAAAGTATCTTACAAGTTTGTAGCGTCACAAATTAACTGTAAAATAAGCATGCTTGCTTAACTGAAGACAGCTTCTCTGTAAAGCTCTTCATCCACATGCATTTCTACAAGGCAAAAGACTAGAATAGTTAAGGACGTGCTGGAATGAATATCAATAAGGAAATCTCTTATGAATTTAGTTTATAACCTAATATAAGACGATCAATAAATGTTGGATGCAATCTGTGGGCTAACATTTGATTGATCATTATGCCAAAAAATAAAAAAGGTACACAACATCAGCAATTGACCTCTGCAGAGCTGATTGATGGCATTTAACAGTCAGTTCTATGACAGAGTAACCACCACAACAAAAGGAATTATAAGACAAATCCACCACAACAAAAGGAATTATAAGACATCAAGAAGCTTGACCTTGGCAGGAGGTCTCATTAGCAATATACCTCAGAAATTAAGACAAAGACTTAAAGTCAAGCTTATGGATCAATTTAAGCACTGAAACTAATAACAGCGATACAAAAATGTGCAAAAGTACGGTGTTAGCATCAGCAATTGACCTCTGCTTTTGCTTAGACAAAGGTTTTCATTCCAGAGGAATTATTAGATGCCCTTGCCTCACATGTTTGGATGTTAAGGGGAAAAAGGAAGTTTGAATTATTCTATCTCATTTCTAATGGCATCCACAGAGAACCTATAAAACAAAAAAATAAATAAATAAAAATTTTAAGCCATGAAAAGCTTAGGAACGGAAAAACCTACTCTTTTATCTGCCACTGACCTAATCCGGACCAATTTAATTAAAAAAGAATACAAAGCAAAACTAAAAGACACAAATTGCATGCATGTCCAGGAGCCATATCAAAGGTGTTATATAACTAACCCCTCCGAGATAAAAGCACAAGGATAAATTTAGAATTACACTTTTTTAATTGTCGTTAATAAATAAACGTCTATACGAAAATAGAAAATACTTTTGAATAACTTTTTTTTTAATGAATGTAGATATAATATTTTAAACAGAAAAGAAAAACAGAGAAATGGAAAAAGATCCCGCGTTTCTCCTCTGTTTTGTTTTTATTGTTACTAAGCAGGGGAATGAAAAGAGAGCCCCTGTTTCTCCTCTGTTTTGATCTTTTGATTACTAAACAGGGGAATGAAAAGAGGCTCTTGTCGCAAGCGAACATGTTTGTCTCTACCTTCCTACCTTCTAAATGCTGCATGCATTAAAATTAAACTAACATATGCTAGCATAATAGCTACTTTGCATTTTCGAGATTTTATGCACTGAATCACGCAGGAGTCATGGATCTTGCGCCAGCGTGTTGGAAGCACCCCTTGTTTATTAGGAAAAGCAGTTGATTGTAACTATGTCCGCGGTCCCAAGTACGTGGAGGTAAATGCTCTTGGAATCTCTATGGTAAATGAGATGTTCCCCTTTCAAATAGCTCGTCCGATGCCATTAACTTGGTTTAACATTGTTAATCTTTCTGTAGATTGATCTTGACAGCGTTTCTTCTGTTGTTGGTAATGGAGTTTTCGGCCTTCCTGGCACAGGTTTGTACCTTTTTTTTTTTTATGCACTTTTAAATGAGCACATCGGAAAAGTCATGATTTTGCATTTTTGCAAGCTGAAATTTTCTCAGAATGGTACAACGCTTCATGTTTCTCTTCTTTATCTTGCTCTTTTTTTTTTTATGCACTTTTAAATGGCTTGGTTCTAAATAGCTTCTTCACTGTACGTGAAGGATGGGCTCAATCTTATCTTTAAAATTCTGCACATTTTGTAATTATTCATGCGGAAGCAAGCATACATTAGCATAACAAATATAAAACAGTTATTTTATGTTATTTCAAACATTTACCGTTCAAAAGATTAGGGTGAATGGGGGGCCACCTTGATGAAATTCTTCATCAAACATTTTGTATTCTTATAGCTAAAGGGGTGTGTGGTGATACGCTGTATAATTTTTTAATTTACAAAGGTGTAAATTAAAATTTACATAATAATAATAATAATAATAATAATAATAATAAAAGGAGTGTGATGATACAACTACAAATATTTCAAACAATATTGTAGTAATAGTATCCTATAAACTAACGTGACATGATATGATTGGTTAAACAAAAACGTCACATGACCCACATAATTTATTTTTTTATTACTACATATTTTAATGAATTAATAATTATGCCACCTCAATTTCTATAAAATAATTTAAAATTGTATGTGGCTCTAATATTATTCATAAACTAAGCTAGCTAGCGCCAAATACTTAATTGATTAATGCGCACCTTTTCATTGAACAATTTTTGTATTGTCATCGTCTTCGTCATCATCTTCGCCATCATGTTCTTCTTCGGTGAGTTTCACTTTGTTTAGCTTTGGTGTGTCTACGACTCCTTGAGAGAAAATCTTCATCTTTGGGCACAGTCTCACAAGTACTTGTTCCGAGGACGGGAACTCAAGAGTGTAATTACCCGAACAAAAGCTTGTTAGGCTTGGCAAACAATCAAGCCCCAAGTACTCCAATTTCCTGAAAACAATGCAATCTTTCGCCTCTTCTCCAACCTGCAGTTGTATGATTTCTTCTATCATTTTGCAATCAGCTATCTTCATTGTTTTAAGATTCACTAGAGTTCCGGATGTTGAGAGCGTCAACACATTTGTCAACCCGTGACATTTCAATACTTGCAAAGTCGTCAGATTTTCCAAATACCGTGAAGACGGTACTAATTTTTGTAGCTTACTACATTCCGATATTACTAGACTTTCCAAATTCGTTAGAACTTTGTTGGATTCAGAATTTTCCTTCCAGAGATGCAACACCTTCGGTAATCTAAATAGCACCAAACATCTCAATTTGGGGAATGCAACCTGAAAATCAACAAAATTGAGTTGTAAATGAAAATATATAACGAATCCCCCCGTCTTCCCAAGCATATTTTCATGATTGATCACGGCATCTTATATCTAAATTGGTTTTCATTTTTCGAAGAAGCTGAAACAAAATCAAATAAAATACCCTTGCAACACAAAAATCAAATCTGATGCTAAATCTAATATGAATTAGCTAGGAAAACAGAGATGAAACACATAAAATGGATATAGTTCATCACCCTATGTTACCAGTCATCTAATTAATTTGAGACATTTTTTATAATTGTAAAGTTAGTTAATAACTGTAGTAGAGTGTTAAATTAGATCTTCATTATGGCATTATGCAGAAAGATGAGTCATTAAATTTGATTTTGATTCTAAAGAAATTATATCTATGCAAACGAAAGTGAAAAAAAGAGAATAAAAAAAATCACCTTTTCGTCAAAGAGAGGTTGTATATGAGCTAGCAGGAAGTTCTCCTCTGATTTTATTTTTTGATGAGGTTTTTTATTATCTGTTGTCAAGTGCAGTACAGATGTAGAATTTGAAACGAATGTTTCCATATTAGGGCATTTGTGAGTGGTCAGAGTCCGCAACATAAGTTCTCGGTGAAGTTGCAAACTCTTTTGAGTTTTGGAAGATCCATAAGTTCTACATAGCAAAGTTCAGGAAACAATTGGCCAAAATATTCCTCGTCAGCATTTAGCTCTTCCAAATGAAGCACCTCTTCTAATGAATCACAATTCCTCACTTCCAGCCATTTCAAATAAATACTTCAAGCACCGTAACAGATTGCCTGGAATAGCACTCGACATATTTGTGCAGTCATCCACCACTAGCTTATTTAAATTCCAACCTGAAAATGAGCCAAAGTATATATGTATTAAAAATATAAAAATGTAAGAGTAGCGTTGAACTAGATTCAAAGTATGTTTAAATCATACAATTATACATTTTACGAACATAACAAACCATGAATGTCTACTAGACTATTTTGTTAAAGAAAAAAGGCAAATAAATAAACAAAAGTCCAGAAAAAGAAAGATAATGAAAATATATTTACACTATTTAGTACTAGGAACGTAGAAAGAATTTCAGGTATTTATAAATATTTCTTTCCAATCCAGGGTCGGTTGAAAATGATCGTAAATTTGTGCAGAATTAATGGCATAATCATTTCATAACTAAACTAGAGATATTAATTAAATTTGAACCATTTTTGTAATCAAAATTTGAAGACTTAAGGTATATGAATTTGTGAACCTGTAAAATGAGCGACTGAGTATCTTTCAATTTCTAAAAATCGTACTTATTGAGATCTAAGAAAAAACAATTGAATTGAAACAATATATTCTATGCTGTTGAATCGTGTCTAAAACAATTATATTGTTCACTTTAATGCAGTCGAACGTAAAAATTGGACTGAAAACGTACATTTCAGAATGGTGATTTGAAACAATACTTGAAATAAACAATATTACCGAATATAATTTGAAAGAAAAATTCAGCTATATACAGTAAACTTACCATTGGAGGGAAAATATTCTTTAGGTTGTTACACTCATGTATCTCCAATTTCTTCAGTTTTCTAAAAGAATCCGAAGCAAGCTGGTTGTGCCATATTTTCTCAAGTTTTCTATCCTGCTAATACATCGTAACTCCAAACTAAGGAGTCGTACCTGGGAGTTAAAGATTCAATGCAACTAATCAATGAATGAATGGCATAATCAATTGATAACTATGGGTGCGCTTGGGATTGAGATTAAGCGAGTTGTAGTTTAAAAGCTATAAAGACTAAAGTGTTTGGTAAATACTATCTCGCTATAATTTGAAAGCTCGCTAATATAATTTTTACTTATATGACGGAAAAACTATTATGTCTTTTATAATTTTATCAAAATTATTATTTAATACCTGAAATTTAAAGAAGTATTGTAAGAACTGTAAATGTCTATTATCTATTTTATATACATGTTTTAATTAATCCCAAGCGAAAATATGATAAGGAGTGTTCAATTTTGAAAATGATGCGGTTCAAATTCAATTTTTCAAATTCCTTTTGTTATACCAAATATCACAATCTCCAAGGCTTATTTCATTTAAAATCTAAGCACCACGACTATTTGGACAAGTCAAAATGGTAAACCGACAGCAACAAATAGCAATTCGATTATTCTTAGAAAGTCAACGACAGTTAGTTTTTAGCTCCAACTACGAAACGGTTCAATCAAATTCAAATCAAAAGATATCCAACAACCATCATTGAGCTTGCTACTGAGTATACAATCTCTTTTGAGCTTTAAATTTGTTTTTGTTTCATGATCCACACTTTGAGATTTCATTGGTAACCATATATATTGTGGGAGAGATTGTTTATTTGTAATCTTTATTTTTTTGAGTGATTGTGAGTGTTGGAATACACTTGGGTTAAGGGATCGGGGTTAATCTTTTATTGTAAAGGTTTATCGACACCTTTGAAGTTAATTGTAAGTGTTGTTAAAGCTTTGGAGGCTCGCATAGTGAAATCTTTAAGAGATTGTGATAACGTATATACATGTTTTAAAAGTGATTTCCAACTCACATATACATGTTTGTGAACATGCAATATCCTAAAATCTGTCCTTCCTAATTATGAGGTGGAATAACTATCATAGCTTGAGAATCAACTAAGCATGTTTACATCTCCTTAATAATGCATTCCAAATGACTCCAACAATTTTTCCTTGTTTTCTGCTTTCAGCTCCAATTATGTCTTTATTCCTGAAATATTTATGATATAAAAATTAACATACGAAAAATTAATTTTAACATAAAAATTTATTACGAGAGTGTTAAGATAATTTGCGAATAATGAGCTCATTAATCAATTTTGTAAGTAAAAAATTGATAATTTTAAACTTATTAAATGTATACTTTTTAGTGTCAATCAGTTTCCAATCAACTATGCTTTTCCTAACAGCTTTCCAAACAAATTTCACTTATCATACTCCTCTATTTAGAAGTTGGAGAATTTTTACCCACCTTCTCTCGACTTCAAATTCTTCAATAAAGAATATTATCAACAACATCTAGAACTCGACCTGGAATCCAGGTCTAAGCCTGAAACAGCAGCTGAAAGATCCAAGTGTGATTTTTCTAGCCACACCAATGACAAAAAGAAAAAGAAAGCTGCCTGTTCCCAAATAGTTACGGTTCCGCCAACTGAGAAATCTAAGGCGTCAACATCGAGGCAATGCTGATACAACTGTACAAGGTTGTATATATACATGGTGGAGAAAGAAAAAGTGAAGGAGAATCGTATTGCTTTCTCATGCGAGCATTGCTATTCTTCTCTTTTATTTGGCCAAACATGTATATATACATGTTTTATATACATGTTTTGAGGAATGAATCCTTTTTATAACGACGTTTAATTCATTTGATGGCATGAAAAAAAAATGTTTGAATTGCCATTTTTTGGCACTATGGGGAAGTGGAATTGCGTCAGAACACCGAAATTCATGAATGGAACGAGAATTAAATTATCCAAATTTTTTGATATTTCAAATCATTTCCGTCCTAATATTTCTTTTTAGCTCAAATTTGCTCGTCAAAGTTTTAGGTCTTTGAGAGATAAGAAAAAATGTGAGAGAGAGAGGGAGAAGAAGATCATAAGCAGCACGAGCAAGATGATAACAAATTAAGCTAATCATGCTAGTTAGCGGTGGTGAATTTTCGAATTAAAGCAAAAAAAAATATAGGATTTGATTTGTAATAAGGAAAGCCCAAAGTAAATTAAATCCTAACTACAAAAAGAATTTAAATGACATGTCCCATCCATAATATCTTACAAAATTCAGAAAAAATTAGATTAGTGGAAGATTCATATCCGAATCAAACTCCCTTCTGATTTCAGTCAATGAATATTATTAATAAAATGTAATTTAATAGGATAAAAAGACCAGAAATTAAGTCCTCAATTTTCTTGATGAAGATATTACGGAGGGGTATTTCCAAACAAAATACTACTACACTTAAAAGAGGGAACCATACAAGTAGCATGGGAGCAGATTCTCGGAGTGCAAATGACAAAATCACCTGCCCTCCAAATCCAATGGGAGGTGGCATATGCCAGATGACCACTAAAATAATGCAGCTTTTTTGTTTTTAATTCTTTTCCATCTTTTTATTTTTTCGGAAAACAACTGTTCATTTGATGATGTTTTTGTGCCTTGAGAAGCTGCAAGAAACATTACAGGATATCGCAGAGATAGAGAAATGATTTTTCTGGCCAACAAAATGGTACACATTTTTACCATATTGGGGCTACAATATCCTTTATGGCGGACCAAGAGGGTATCGTCGGCAAATAAATAAAATGTAAGCTTTCATACGGTTGAAAGATATAGTGTCTTTTTATACAACAAATGTGTGAGTTTATTTCAGAAAAATATTTACGAAGAGAACGAGTAATTAAACCAATATGTATAGACTAAACATAACTAATATGTTGACACACACTAACTTTTATTATTTATTTTCTGTTGTAGGAAAACATTTAGCGAACAAAGAAAATCTCTTGTACATGTCAAGAGATCTTATACGTTGAACTAAACAGAACAAAGACACTAACACGACTGATAGGTAACACAGTACACCTATCATTTATTTAATTAAGCATAACGTAAAACAGCAGTACTGCACTTAACCCATATGGTTGGGGTTTCTTCCATATTGAGGTACAACAAGAAGACCAAGAGTGTCATTCACGACCTCATCGTCAGCAATACTATGCTTCTGGTCGTCGACCTTATTCTCCATCCATTTATCAACTGAAAAATACATATTAAAAAATTAATTTATAACTCCATATACTAAAATAAAAAATATAAATGATATAAATAGAAATGAAGTTGGCCTATAAACCTGCACGGGTGGTTTCCATATTCACAGAAAGATCTCTGCTTACGGGAATGGAAGCTCAATAAGTAACTAAGCTGCTTTTGCGAGTTCTTGCTTCTTGTTGGATAATTTGATGTAATATATATAGGTGATTAAAGTATGCCTCTGGATTCCCAAAAGATCTAGAAAAGGTCTGCTGCTGGATAAGTAGGTAAAGAATTAACTGGCTACGGTTTGTTTACACGAATTACGAGAAAAAATATCTCAATTAACAAGTGTGATTTTAGTCGGTTTCGTCTTGGACGTAGCCAGTGAAAGATAGTTTTGGAAATGAAAATTTCCAATTTCCAATTCCCAATTCCCAATTCCCTTTTTGTTATTAAAAAGAAAATAATTCCATTAAAAGTTTATTTTCTAAAATATAAAACGAAGAAGTAAATAAAAAAGCTTTAATCCAAAGTCATGAAATTTTAATTGTTTAAACATTCAATGAATTTTCGTGATTGACAATGGTTCTTAATTTGTATACATAAATTATTATTTTAACATGAACTGTAAAATATTTTACATACATGTTTATAAATGTAAAAATAATTACTGAATTAAGTCAATTAATTTTTATGTTAGAAAATATTTTTTTTATAAAGTATAAATATATATTTATATATATTATTACATTTATAAATATATATTTATATATATTATTACATTTATTTTAATATTATATTTATATTTGTTACAAAATATTAGAATTAATTATTTAAATTAATAAAGACAAAGAGGATTGTAATAAAAAAACAATTCCTTTATTGGAAAAATATAATTATTTTCCCAAACTTATCCTTTTCCCTTTTTGAAAAGAAAAAATAAATTAGAAAAGTCTATGGTCATGATAGCTTCTAACCCTGTTCGGTGATTTCCATTGTCCGCCACTATGACAAAGTTTTATATCGTCAGTTCTTTATATATTTATTTTATTTATTTCATACATAATTTTCTTTGGCTGATATTGTTTTGTAATGATAAAATGCAAAATATTAGATAACAATACTAATTAATAATTCATCAAATTTGGGTTTGAGTTTTAAAAGAATATTTTGACCATCACCTATCCTTAAGATATTAACCGGAATATATTTTAATATTAAATAATCAAAATCTATTTAATTATATGTATTTCACATATAACATGTTAGATTTATTTAAATTTTAAGTTGTAGCTAATAAATATTTATGTTACGAAAGTCGAATCCAGTAGCTACAAATGTAGCGATAATGGTGTTTTATATAGTTTATAAGAATATAAGGGTAAACTGGATAATTGGCTTAAATTCTAATGATTAAAACAGCAACTATCCCTTAAATTATAATGTCAATTTTTTAATTGGAATTTTTTCATATAACCAAAAACCACAGTTGCTACACTTTCTTTTTTCAATATTGATGGAGTTATAAATTATTTGTATAAATTTGTGTGCAGAAACTAATGTAACATGAAAGTAATAGTCGAAAAACCGTGCCTGGGGCTTTAGACAATTTTTTTTTGAGGTCCTCTTGCAATTTCAACACTTAAATAAACTTGTCCTAGATCCTAATTTATTTACCCCATTTGGGCCCATGATGACATAAACATGTTCTTGTGGGGTGAAAAACATTAGGAGAGGACATCTGATGTTTTATTACAATAGAAAAAAGTGGTCCGTATGTCTATTCATTATTTTATTTATTCAATACAAATGGCCAACTTTTAAAATGGTAAAAATCACACAACGCACAAGCAAAAATTTAGAATTATAGTTTTTAAATTCTATCTGAGTCTCTCTCTCTCTTTTTTAAAAAATAAACCTCACTGTCAAATTAGAAAAAATTTAGACATAAAATTTGACAATCACCAAACAGGAAAACAGGGAAATGAAAATGGAGGAGCCCTATTATCATTGCAATAGTGATCATAGATACTACAATGTAAATAATTTGTTGTGGTTCATTCAACCTATCACACTCTGAGCCATTTTCTAAAATTTGTGGGATTTTTAGAGTTTTTATGTATGGCATCATTGTATCAATAGGATTATAAATTATATATTCTATTGTAAAAAGAATTTGTCTAACTTAGGTATTTATTATATTAAATTGTGTGGATTAATTGAGAATATTTTTGAAGACAAAAGCAGTGCGTGTATGTAGGATTAATAATCAAAGAGTTTTAAATAAAGGTGATTGCTTCTTTGACAAGTACATTAAGCAATTATGGAAAGTTGCACTCTTTCGAAAGCATATATTAATATTCCTCTATTAGTATTTGGGTTGTGAACTCTATTAATATAAATTGAAGTGCTTCATATATTGTGGTAAGCAAGGATGTTAAAATGGACGAGCTTTCATTTTCTGTCGTTGTTCTTCCATTTGCTGGCTTGCTGCATTTTTTTTTCTTAATTTTTGTGATTTTTCAATTTTGTATTTCAACTTGCAAGTGATTCAGATTCATCTGATTTATTCGAACACATCCGAATAATATTGATATGATCCAAATCCGAATTAATCCACACTATTCATCTGATCCGAATCCAATCCGCATATATTCAGATTGGATGTAAGTTTAGTTTGTATTCAGATGATTTTTTTTTTTATCAATCTAAACAATCTAAAAATTGATCGGATTAATCCGAATATGATCTGTATCCGATTTTACCCATCTGTAGTATTTATAAGTTCAAGTGACTCTCCTTTACTAATTACTATGGGACAAAACTTAAAGATTCTTTCCTTAAAGGAGGACAAATAATCACACTATATATATCTGTAAATTTAGAATAAATGCATTTATTGTCATTATTATGTTTAAATCCATGCAACATAATCGTAGAATCAAAAAATTTTTGTCATTGCTTTGGTGCTTGTTTAAGATCCTATAATGACTTTCGTAATTTATTAAATTTATTTTGTAAATTAGTAAATTTATTTTTTCCTTTCTTTAGGGTAAACCATATTTTGCATCGAACCTCACTTTAAAGGTTTGAGCGAACATTAAACCACTTAGCCAAAACCAAGGCTCTCACAAAAACAGTGAGAATTTCGTAATTTATTAAATTTATTTTCTTCCAGAAGGCCGCTTCTGTCGAAGCGATAGCCACACTGAGAATTTTAAGATCTTCTTCCATATTAAATAAAATGGGCATTTGATTCGCAGTTTTATCTCTATCTCCTTCTGTCAAATAACGACAACCATCCAAAGGAAAAAAAAAATAAATTAGAAAAGTCCATGGGTCACAATAATATCTGGTCTGTCCCTGGACCCCCGTTATGTGTCACTATGAATGAGGTAGCATCAGCACGTTATTTGCCACAGGAATAGGGTCACCACGAGATAATGGTAACATCAAATAATAATAATGACAACCATCCAAAAGTATAAAGTTTGAAACTGTCGCCAACATCTAATCTTTAATGCTGAAGAAAGGACTTGCCCAAAAATGGCACGCAGCACCCACCACCCCGCAGACTAAATTGTCCTTGATCACATCTGGTTGTTTCCTACCTCCCATTTACGCCCTCTGTAGCATTGTATTATTCACCATTTCAGCCGTTTAAATGAAATTTTATTCTTATCAAAAATAAAATGACATCCTTAAAATTTAAGAAAATAATCATGTAAATTTTAATTTTTTATTAAAGAATACTAATATTATTTTTTACTATAATACTCTGAGTAGATGGTAATGAAAAAATTGACTTCAAAATGTTTTTCCTAAATGTAAATATAATTTAAATACTTTAAATTTTCTAGTAGACTAATATATATAATTTAAATAACTAGTTTCAATATTAATCTTTAAAATCTAAATTAATATGTTTGTATTTATTATAAAAATTTTAAATAAATCTTTGGGTTAATAGATTTTACAATTAATATAATACTTCTCATTTATTAATAATATTAAAATTATTTTATATGATATTAAAAAAAATTAAATTTTCATATATTTATTCTAATATTATGTCTCTCTTTATTATAATTTGGTTTATTATGGTAATATTGAAATTATTTTATATGATATTGACAATTTGACATCGCTTTTCGCAAACTGACAAAGTTTTGGCGGGATGTGGGAGGATTGTCAAAAGGTCACACCGCGGGAAACTAATGATAGACATAATTTCATTATCAGTTCTTTATTTATTTATTTTGTTTATTTCGTACATTATTGTCTTAGGATGGCAAAGACATATATAATAATAAAATATTAGACAATAATGCATTGAATTTGGGTTTGATTTTTGACAAACTATTTGAATATCACCTATACTTAAGATATTTATGTGAATATATTTTAATATTAAACAATAAAAATTTATTTAATTATTATTTGTATTTCACACATTACATGTTAGATTTGTTTAAATTTTAAGTTGTAGCTAATAGATATTTATGTTGTGATAGTCGAATCCAATAGCCACAAAAGCTGCGATAACGGGGTTTTATATAACTTTTAAGAATATAAGGATAAGCTAGATAATTGACTTAAATTGTAATGATTATTACAGCAACTATCCTTTAAATTATAATGTCAATTGTTTTTTTAAAAAAAAACTAGAATGTTTTCATGTGATATAACCGCAATTGCTACACTTTTGTTTTTTTTTTAAATAATGATAGGAGTTATCAATTATTTATATAAATTTGTGTAGAAATTAATGTACCATAAAAGCAGTAGTATAGTAGCTGAATATCAATATTTGAAACTTTAGGTAAATTTCATATGAGCCGATCTTATATGCAGTAACTTTAGCACTTGAACAAACCTATCCTGAATCTTAATTTATTTACCCCATTTAAGCCCATAAAGATACAAACATATTCTTTTGAGATGAAAATATCAAGAAAAGGCATCTCATGTTTTATTTTTTAACAGAAAAGAAGTGGTACATAAGTATATTCATTATTTTATTTATTCCATACAAATTGCCAACTTTAAAAAATAATAAAAATCACACAACACTTAAGTGAAAATTTAGAATTACATTTTTTAATTTTCTTTGAGCCTCTCTCCCTCCCCCTCCTTCCCCCCACTTTTTAAATAAACCTTAGTGTTAAAATTAGAATACTTTTAGACATAAAATTTGGCAATTGCTAAACAGAAAAAAGCACATAATGAAAAGCACACTGAATCACGCAGAGGTCGTGGACCTTGCGCCAGCGTGTTGGAAGCACCCCTTGTTTATCCGCGGTCCCAAGTACGTAGAGGTAAATGCTCTTGGAATCTCTATAGTAAATGTTGTTAATCTTTCTGTGGATTGATGTTGACAGCGTTTCTTCTATTGTTGGTAATAATAATAATAATCATCATCATTGTAATTGGTGTAATTGCACCACTGGTAGTGGACCTGGCTCTCCTGGTACATCGGAAAAGTCATGATTTTGCATTTTTGCTTGCTGGAATTTTCTCAGAATGGTACAACGCTTCATGTTTCTCTTCTTTATCTTGCTCTTTTGTATGCAGGCAAATACTACAGAGGAAAACGAGCAAGTTGAATCATATACGAGACTACGACAGACTGGCTTGGTTCTAAATAGCTTCTTCACTGTACGTGAAGGATGGGCTCAATCTTATCTTTAAAATTCTGTACATTTTGTAATTATTCATGCGGAAGCAAGCATACATTAGCATAACAAATATAAAACGGTTATTTTATGTTTGCCCCTCGATATTGAGATACTTCAAATTCACCTCAAAATGAATGAAAAGTCAAACATTTACCGTTCAAAAGATTAGGGTGAATGGGGGGCCACCTTGATGAAATTCTTCATCAAACATTTTGTATTCTTATTGCGAAAGGGGTGTGTGGTGATACCCTATATAATTTTTTAATTTACAAAGGGGTAAATTAAAATTTACATAATAATAATAATAACAATAAAAGGAGTGTGATGATACAACTACAAACATTTCAAACAATATTGTACCAATAGTATCCTATAAATTAACGTGACATGATATGATTGGTTAAACAAAAACACACACACAATTTATTTTTTTATTACTACATATTTTAATGAATTAATAATTATGCCACCTCAATTTCTATAAAATATTTTAAAAGTGTATGGGGCTCTAATATTATTCATAAACTAAGCTAGCTAGCGCCAAATACTTAATTGATTAATGCGCACCTTTTCATTGAACAATTTTTGTATGGTGTCATTGAGGTTGCCTTCCCAGCGTCCTTCATTATTGTCATCGTCTTCGTCATCGTCTTCGTCATCAAGTTCTTCTTCGGTGAGTTTCCCTTTGTCTGGCTTTGGTGTGTCTACGACTCCTTGAGAGAAAATCTTCATCTTTAGGCAGTCTGACAAGTACTAGTTCCAAGGACGGGAACTCAAGAGTGCAATTACCCGAACAAAAGCTTGTTAGGCTTGGCAAACAATCAAGCCCCAAGTACTCCAATTTCCTGAAACCAGTTCAATCTTTCGCCTCTTCTCCAACCTGCAGTTGTATGATTTCTTCTATCATTTTGCAATCAGCTATCTTCATTGTTTTAAGATTCACTAGAGTTCCGGATGTTGAGAGCGTCAACACATTTGTCAACCCGTGGCATTTCAATACTTCCAAAGTCGTCAGATTTTCCAAATGCCACGAAGACGGTACTAATTTTTGCAGCCTACTACATTCCGATATTACCAGACTTTCCAAATTCGTGAGAACTTTGTTGGATTCAGAATTTTCCTTCCGGAGATGCAACACCTTCGGTAATCTAAACAGCACTAAACATCTCAATTTGGGGAATGCAACCTGAAAATCAACAAAATTGAGTTGTAAATGAAAATATATAACTAATCCCCGCTGTCTTCCCAATCATATTTTAATGATTGATCAAAGCATTTTATATCTAAGTTGGTTTTCATTTTTAGAAGAAGCCAAAAAAGATAAAAATCAAATCAAATCAAATACCCTTTAACCACAAAAATCAAATCTGATGCTAAATCTAATATCAATTAGCTAGGAAAGCAGAGATGTAACACATAAAATGGATATAGTTCATTTTATATAATGGATATAAAATGCAAGTTTGTCTTGAATTTTACATTTGATGATTTGGGGTCTGATTTTTTGTTACAAATAAATAAATCAGCCATAATGACCTTATCGAACAACTTATCTTCCATCGCTTGCTTAGCAACATTGCTTGACCAGCGTGTTTTTTGAATCACCCACAGCGCCCATCCCGTAGACCCCAATTATGTTGAACTTATCATCCTCCAGCGCCTCCGCAACATCTTGAAATACCATTATTCTTGAATCAAAGACCAAAATAATCTTTCACATGCATATGTTCTGTGATTTGGAGCAGGACGATAGGAAATATTACTGATTATCAAGAAGTTTTGCCTTCTTCCACGATATTAGCAGCATCTTTTGCGGCCTTTGCTTTTGCTTGTTAACTGAGTTTGTAACGAGACATCAAATTTGGGCACAATCTTTTAAAGCAGGACTTCTTAGCTCTGTCTTCATCATCAATGATGGATTTTGCAACCCCTTCACAAAATTCATCAACTTTATTTAGCCAGTCTGTGACACCCTCATTAATCTCATCCCCGGTCGTCTAGCATGATTCACTTGTTGCACCATTTCTCTTTTGTGTTCCAGCTGCTTCACTTGATCTTTCAGCCCATCTATATAGCTCTGGTACTGAACACATAAGATATCTGCCGCATAATCGGTTCGAACATTGTCTTTGCACCTTCTGATACAATGCTGGAAAAAGCAGTGAGACCAACTTCTGCGGCAATTGCCTGTTGCTTAACAATATATATTTTTTGGCTGTTGAAAGAGTTGGATTCAAATAATTAAAATAAACTAGAGGGAAAGACAAATAAAGAAACGACAGCAAACAATTGATATTGATCTTGAACCAACTGATAATTAAACAGAACTGCTATCAAGATAAAGGATTAGAGATTATGCTATTAACAGAAATTATTAAAGGATTTAGAACAAGTTCACCTATTTAATTATTTGGGATTAGATAGTTGATGAGCTTCACTATTCGCCTTGAAATGCCAGGGAGATTATTTATATAAGAACAAGAGTTTGGTTTTCGGGGGGGGGGGAAGTAGTACACGATTCTTCTGTTTTCATTCCCTCTTTTTTTTTCCTTTTTGGTTTGGTGTCTGAAAAATTTTTATCTAAATTTTTATAATTTTCCGTTGAAGTTTAACTTTAATAAATAATTGAAAAATCTAATGCTAAATTTATGCATTGAATGAATATTATTATGTTCTCTAAAATTGGCTACAATATCAATTAAATAACTAATAGAGTTATTGACCACTTTGTTGAAAATGAACTTGTTATGTTTATATAACAAACCAAATCAATGGGTGCACGCCCAAGTCTTGTTCTTTTGCAATTCATTGGCATTGCAATAAAGAGTGAGCGGAACTTGTTTTTCAGGCAATCTTGCCACATGATGACTAGTGCTCGTGACTCAATTTCAGAAGATGTGCTTAATTTTGCTGGTGATGAATTTATTCAATTGACTCTGTTCTTTAACTTCGTGGATTGGTTGATATATGATTGACTCTGTTCTGCCTAAAAGATCTTTAACCAAAGTTTAATAGCTATCATGCACTCCTTAAAAGCAAATGTATATCTTTTTTAGATTTGACTGAATTTGAACTTGCTGGATTGGTTGTTTTTAGATTTATTAATATGAGATACTACAATGTAAATATTTTCTCACTGATCTTTAATCTTTAAGTAAAATTAGATAAAAAGCAAATCTAATAAAATGACAAACAAACAAAGAAACAAAAGACAACAAACTAGCAGTATTGATATAACACCAACTGATGTTTAAACAGAGGATTCTTTCTTTTAATTTTTTTTTCATTATGTCGTTTTCTTTTTCTCAAGGATTAGAGTTTTTGGCATTACAGAATGTTTTCAAGGGCCTGAGTAAAAACCTACAACGTTTTAAAACTTTTTTTTTTTTGGGGGGAATGGAGGCAAATTAACCAAAGCTAATAATAAGAACACAGATATTAACAATGAAAAATAACTTTGAACTCATGCAAAATAAATTAAAACATTAAAACAAATCAGATACATATTCTGTTGGAAAGTAGATGCAAATTATGAAAGAACAGTTATCAAGATCAAGGATTGGAAATTATACTGTCAAAAGATATTATTAAAGGATTTAGAAAATGTCCGCCTGTTCAATTATCTGGGACCACAGAGTTGATAAGCTTCTCTATTTTGCCTTCAATATTTAAGAACAATTTTAATGAGCAAAAAAGCACTGGTAACTGCTGATGAATGTTTGAGAAAAGAGTACATGAGAGTAATAACAGTGAATTGGAAAAGAAAAAGACTTAATCATGCACCCCTTTTTTATATCATGTATTTGGTTACTGTTGCCCTATTGACGCATGTATAGAATAATCAAATGGATTTTTTTATTCACACGCACTTTAATGATAAGCGACTTCTTTCATGAAGAATTAAACTTGTAAAAGATATACAAGTTTAATTCACTCGGGTCTAGTTGTGCCCCAATTGCTTGTGTCCTGTGAAATTGAAATGAATATTTATTAACAGAGCAATGTATATGCCTAATAAAAGATAGCGCAAAAGCTTGAGTGAATGATTGAGGACCAAAACTTTTATAAAAGTAGATCCCGAAAACACACAAAGAGCATTTGAAAGACAAACTAAACGGCAAATTATCAATAATAATGATTTGATTTATCATAAAAAAAAAAAAATTAAATTTTGATTTTGTATTGCCGAGGCTGTTTTTTTTTTGTTATTTCATTTGTTCTTTCCACAAATGATGCTGGGTTATAATTAAGTTCTACATGTCCATTACTTACAAATTCGGTTTATGTTAACAGAAATATGAAATTCACACCGCACAAATTTGCACGATCAAATCTTAAGAGAACTTAATAATAATAATCACTCAATCACTCAATACATAAGGGTAAATTTAGAATTACATTTTCTATTTCTTATTTTTTTTCAGTTTCTAATGTAAACCACTCAATTTGGGGATGATAAGCTTAATTTTGCAAGTGATGAATGTAGATAACATTTTGTGGTTAATTAAATCTGACTGAATTTGAACTTGCTGGATTGGTTCTTTTTAGATTGTTAATATGAGATACTACAATGTAAATATTTTCATGTGGTTGAGACCTGCTCTAAAAATTGTAGGTTGCTTTAGAAAAAAGGGCATTTTTTACTCTTCTTTAATCCTCAAGTAAAATTGGATAAAAATCAAATACCAGTAAAATGACAAAAAAACAAAACAAACTACGCAAACAAACAACATTGATCTTAAGCCAACTGATATTTAAACAGCGAATTCTTTCTTTTTTTTTTTTAACCATTTGCCCAAGGATTAGAGTTTCTGCCATTAACAGAAAGGTTTCAAAGGTCTGAATAAAAACCCACACTTTTTTGAAAAGCTTTTGTTTTGGAAAATGGATGCTAATTAACCAAAGCTACTAATAAGAACACAGGCGTTAACAATGAACAATAACTTAAAACTCAAGCAAAATAAATGACAAGATTAAAACAAACCAGAGAAAATTTTTCCTGGAAAGTAAGTAAGAACTGCTATTAAAAGAAATTATTAAGGGATTTACAAAATGATTACCTCTTTAATCATCTGGGATCAGAGAATTGATGAGCTTCTTTATTCGCCTTGAATATTAAGTAACAAGTGCTATTAAAAGAAATTATTAAAAACAATTTTAATGAGTAAAAGATCACTGTTAACTGCAGAGGAATGTGTGAGTAAAAAGTTGATGAGAGTAATAACAATGAATTGCAAAAGAAGACGACTTAATCATGCACCCATCTTAGACCCCATTTTTAACATTTAATTTTGAGTTCAGAACCAAGATCAAAGACAAAGCTTTAATAAAGAATACAGTGAGATCCAAGAAATGGATTGGGTAAAATACATTAAAAAAATTTTATTTAACCCAATTAAGTTGAAGAAACCATTAGTTTGTGGCTCTACGTTTCATATATTCTAAGGAAATAATTAAGCTAAAGTTTTCAACAAATAGATACCTGTTGTGCTAGAATAATTTTGACATATACATTACTTGTATCCTGTGAAATTGAAAAGAATATTGATTTACAGATCTTATTAGTAGAGAAAAGCTTCGTAAAATGCCTGATAAAAGATAAAGCCACAGATTGAACGAAAAATGACATTTTAGAAAGAAACTAAAGTGCAATCATCAAAGTAGGGTCAATAGTGACTTGACCAGTTATGCTTTTTGTTACTTCAATTGTTCTGTCCGCAAATGATGCGTCGTTATGTTTAACAGAAAAATTAAAACTCGTCATCATACAAAACTGCGTGAACAAATCTTCAATTTGATTATTATAAAATAATAAATTTCATTAATAGATTATGCGGCCGTTAATGTTAGGGATTGGATCAGATTGTCATATAATTTTCTAAATGCTTTAAGAATAACAAGAATTAATGAGTTAAAAATTCATAAAAATATAAATAAAGAGAACATGCGAATAATGTTACTTCCAAACACCAAACTGAAAAACAGGGGTATAATAACAGCGGAGCCCCTATTTATCCTCTGTCTCTGTCTTTGAAAAAGGATATCTACACCCCCCAAGTTTGAGAAAATGATCACAAAGATCTCCTAAGTTTTTAATAAGAGACACCAAAACCCTCTTTTGATCATAATACCTTTTGACTCTATAAACCAAAAAAATTTATCTCAAAATTTTATCACAAAATATAGCATTAAAATAAATATAATGATATATAAATTTTAAAATAATTTTAATATTTAAATATATTTTTATATTTTATAATATATTAAACATACTTTATTATATTAAAGTAATTTTTAATAATAAATATAAACATAATATTGTAATTAATACATTAATTAAAATTAAAATTGTTTTGAATACTATGTAAAAAATAATTTTAATTTTATTAATCGGGAGATATTTTGTTAAATGTAAAATCTATTTAACCCAAAGATTTATTTAAAGTCTTTATAATAAATACATATATATTATTAAAATAAATATAATAATTTAAAATTTTAATATTATTTTAATTGCTAAAAGTAATTTAATAATATTAGTCTACTAAATAGATTATATTATTTATATTAAATTTATATTAATTAAAAACTTTAAAGTTAATTTTTAATTACTATATTCAAAGGGTATTATGATAAAACAAGATTTTGATGTCCCTTTTTAAAAATTTAGGGATCTTTATGACTATTTCTCCAAAATGTTTGGGGTGTAAGTGTCCTTTTTCCTTTTTTTTTCAATCTCTCTTTATGTTATAATTGAATAATTTTATAGAATGTGCGACAACTGCTGCAACATTGTGTAGTCAAAATTAAGACCAACATTAAACAATGAATCTCGTTATGTATTTACTCGAATGTCTAATAGTGTTTAGTTTTAAGATATTCAATTAACATGATTGGAAATCCAAATAATTGAATAATTTTATAAGTTCAAATTCAGCATTTAATTACTATATAATTAGACATAAATGTGTATTTAGCAAGCTTGAACCCATCCTAATTTATTTAGAGCATTTCGGCCTATGTTCACATAAACATATTTCTGTGGATAATGACATCAGGGCCTTTGATGCATTTTTTATTTTATCAGAAATTTTATTTCTAACTCTATAACTATTCATTATTTAGATACAAATTTTTGCAGGCACCAAATAGAAAAATAGGGGAATAAAACATAGAGGAGCCCTATTCTAAACTAGGAGTAGGTGTTTTGCATGAAAGTACCATTTTCCTAGCAAATCTAAGGGGGTTTATTGAATAAAATTTTACATTATTCCATTCAATCTTTCTGGCTTTATCCTAAGCATTATTGGTTGGGATCGTTGCATTGTCCAATAATCTGTGTGCCCTAGCGAAGGGCTACGTAATTGTGGTTATGGATACTTGAGAGGGAATGATAAGGGCAGATTTGTAATTTGAGAAGTGATTTGCTTGCATAATTCAATGCATGGAAAGAGATGTCCCGACCAAAAAATAGGACTATCCATATCTAACAACAGAGCTTGACATCTTTGATAAATAAATATACTTTCCGTATTGTTTTTGTCGAAATCATTGTATCGCTTGCTTGTATAGTGAAGAAGATTTAGATAACCAACTAAAAATTGACAAAATGAGAAAATCTCAAAACTAACAAAAACATAGGAGAAAAAGAAAGCCCTTTTTTTTCCTATGTTTTTGTTTAGGATTTTAATTTTTCAATTTTAAGAAAGTTGATCTTCTTCTTCATCATACCATATTGAGAAAGTATACAATGATTTTGAAAAAACAATACTAGTAAGTATATTTATTTATCAAAGATTTTTCAATAGCATTGGAATGGATACGGTCGACTTTAACCTACTTAGAATCATTGTCGTAGAGCTGACCTTAACAGTAGACCCTGGGGCCTAAGGTGGCAATCGAGAAAGACGGTCAACCTTAATCTCTTAGAATCATTGTCATTGAGCCGATCTCGGAAGTACAACCAGGGCCTAAGTTGTCAACTTGATTTACAAGTACAACTGAAGCTTATGTGGACAACCTGGTTTGTACATTCATCAATCCGATCAAGATAACGAGGCCTATTTTTAGGAAGTTGTATATCACTATTTTTCAACCACCATGATGGTGATGAATAAGCATGAATCGCCATGAATGTGTTAAAATTGCGGGTAACTAGCCACAAGCCAGGGCTATTTAAAGGAAAGAAAGCATTAGGTGCGGGGATTAGAAAAATGAACTAAAAAAGAACTATATAAGCCTTAAGTCTATTTATTTTCTACAAGATTTACAACACCACCACCCAAAACTGCTTGATTTTAACTTACCTTCAGTTTCTCTTTTATGTTTTCTTATTTTTCTCATACAAAAAACGTCTGACTTAGGCATTAAAGGATTTTTGCTGGAACCCCCACCGACCTCTCCTAATTGTGTTACGTGGGTTGGTAAGTGCGTTAAGTTGTGGTTGTGTTGTTGCTCGGTTGGATTCGTGTTGTTATTCCAAAAAATAAATTTAGTTGTTGTGGTCGTTTTTCAACATCAACATCTTGGCGCCACCTGTGGGGAAAAAACGGTGCTAAAAGCCAAATGTTTTAAGATTCGGTGGGAGGAAGCTATTGGATTAGGAAATGGCAATGGACAATGATGAGGGAGATAGGCAAACTTTATGCCAATTGGCGGAGGAGATGAATGCCGCTGTAAATAAGAGATGGAGAGAAGGGATTGAGAGGCAAATGGCAAGATTTGAGGAGATGATCAAGGGGGTTGGTTGATGCCAGGTTAGAAGGGACTCAAGTTCCAACTAGTGATCCAAAAAGTAGTAGAGTACAAGATAGAGAAGAACTTGGCGGTGAACAGCAGCGCAGAATAGGGTTACCTCAAATTGGGGTACGACAGGAGAGCAGAAGTGCAAGAGAACAAGTGAATGAGTTGAGGGGGAGAATTAATGACTTGAATCATGAAAGGGAAAGGGAAGAGCAAAGAAATCCCCAGCGGGAAAATGAGGTTGAGCAACGAATGTTGCAATTCCAAAAAACCCTAGAGGCATTGGAAGCGAAAACAGAGGGCAAGAAAGTGGTAGAAAGATTGTTACTTAACGAGGAAACCCCGGTACTCCGAGGTGATGATGAACTTTGCCACCCAAGTATGTGGTTCCAGCTCTGGTGTATGATTGAAAAACTAACCTAAATCATCATGTAGAGAGGTTTAATGATATGACTGGGATCCTAGGTTTAGATTATTTTCAAGGGTGTCTTGTTTCTCTCTTAACTCTAGAAGGGTAGGCACGGAAATGGTACTGAAGATTAAATAAATGAAGCATAGGAAATTTCAAGAAATTATGTAAGCTTTTTCTTTGTGCATTTGAGGCTCATACTTACTAGAGCGGGATCTGGCGGTGAAAAATTAGTCCAAGGAGAGTTTGAAAGTTTGAGAAGCTTTATGACTAGGTATCAAAAAGTTACCCGATCTGGGGACCTTTGATCACGGGAGACGTTGAGGGGATTAAAGGCGGGTTTGAGAATCAACCAATTATAGAATAGTTTATATAGTAAAGGGATAGCAACATACGCGGGCGTATGATCGGTGAAGTGGATATGAAAGCGAAGGTGTAGAGGAAGAAAAGAGGAGGATGAAAGAAAGAGAAGGGAGAGGAGAGAGATAACCTTGGTTATAGCTCAGGAGCAATTTGGATGATGAGCGTTATTTTGAGAAGGGGTTGTTTAATTACGACTTTGCCAGGCATTGACTCGAGATTAGGAACCAAGTTGTGGAAGAGTGAAGTCTCCTTAATAAGGCAGAGGAGGTCAAGAATGAGGAAATAACTATAGGAGGACCGTAGGGAGAATCAAGTAGAGAGTATAACGTGTTGCGCCTTTAAGTAGATCGGGAAGAATCAAGATTAAATCATAGGGTGAACTTAGTAGGTAGGGCGGGGATACACACCTTTAATTATGAGTGAAGCGTGAGATATATGTTGCGATAAAAGATAGAACTATTAAGCCCACCAAAGTCGTTAGGGGGATTGGGAGAAAATGGTCACCCAAGTATTGTGAGTTTCACAAAGCTGCCCGGACACGTGACGGAAGATTTCATAGACTTGAAAAGAGTAGATTGAATGGCTAGTGTAAAACCAATATTTAAGGAGTATGTGGATGACCAAGCAAAGAAGCATTAGAAGAGGGGACATTATAGATAATATGGCGACAATGATCATGGGAGAATTAGTCGCATCTAGAAGGGACTTAAAGCTCGAGAGTAAATTATAGAGGTATTTCGCAAAGTGATGAGGTGAATTTTAATGT